>QXTE01000187.1:1036888-1286832 GCA_003942145.1 Platysternon megacephalum
GGCTCAGTGTGGCAGGCTCTGGCTAGTGAAGGGGGGGGCAGGGCTTGCCCGGTGCATGGGAGGAAGGCACAGAGTGGCAGGCTCTGGCCAGTGAATGGTGGGGGGCAGGGCTTGCCCGGTGCATGGGGGTGGCTCAGTGTGGCAGGCTCTGGCTGGTGCATGGGGGGTGGCCCAGAGTGGCAGGCTCTGGCCAGGATATGGGGGCAGGGTTTTAGTGCATGGGAGGAAGGTACAGAGTGGCAGGTTCTCGTTCGTGGATTTTGGGGTAGGCTGTATGTAGTAGGGCCTGCCCAGCACGGTTTGGGGGGGGGGGATGACTGGCCGGGTCTGGTCCATACACTTACGGATCCAATTGTGTCCTGTGTTCGGTGGGTGGGGGGGAGAGCTGCTGCTGGTAGGTGTTGGAGCTGTGAGCTGTTCTGGCGATAGCAGTGCTGCATGGAGGAATCTGCTCTGATTGGAGTGCAGTACTGGCGGTTCATTTATGCTGTGACCTACTTTTAAGTAGAACGAAAATGCTGAAGTGCCAGTTTTATCCCTTCCAACTCCCTCATTTGTTGCTTCTCAGCTCCTTCCCCTCCATAGGGAAAGGTTCTTTGAGCTTTGCCCCTGTGCAGATAGTTACTGTGATGAGTCTGGAGCAACACACACTCAGTGTGTGCATAGAGGGAGTTGGGTGGCAACACTGAATTGAACTGATAACATTTTAGTGACCTCACCACGTTACAGCATAGGGTTCTAACTGGCAAGTGACCCGGGGACCTTGCCTTTGTGTATGTCATGATAAATTATGTGCATAATTGTTGCCAAATCTCTCAGGGAGAATAAATTTGTAATACTCTACCACTCTGTAAATAAACCAGGGCAAACGATAGCATTTGGATACTATGATGATGGGAAATGCAGAAAACGTAATATAGATTAAAATGTTAATCCATGTAAAACCTTAATAACTCAAATCCTAAATGATGGGAGCAACTTATTTTCTCATTCAAATAAAATCAAAACAGCCCTAGTTATATGTACTGTGCTTACTGGTTCTGTTCACAGCACTTAAAGTGGGCCCTGGCTGTGAAATTTTACTGACCAACTGAGAAGAAATATTGTGAAGATGAACTAGACTTTCCTTGCCTCCTTACAAGAGTATGCTTGTATAAACATGCTGCTTGTCATGGAAGCAGATTTGTACACTAGAGCATCAATGTTCTTGTTGTAGCAAGTCCTGTCTTAATAATGGGACCTACTGTCTTCAAGGGTTTGCTACTTAGACTCATATATATTTGAGTCTAAGGTCATACAGTATGGCTCAAGAACAAACCGAACATTTGAGAACGTGTGAATGTCTGATTTGAGAGCTAGAAAGACAGGCAATGTTTTGCTAAGTCATAGGATCTTGGGGAGTTAAAATATAATGTAATCATCTTAATAAAAATTTTAAATCTGTTCTTCAGTCGAATGTTGAAGTCAGTACTTTGGGCAGTCTTGCAACATTTTGTAACTACACTGTTGCATGATTCTAACACTTAGTTTGAAAACCACATGGTTGAATTCAGCATAATAACTAAAAGCTGATTGGTAGATACCATGTGCTGCCATTGGTTAGTGGTGATACAGTTGCTAGCCCACTGGATATGGAGACATCTCAGTAGAAGTTGGAAGTTGCAGATCAGCTACTCTGCAAACCTATTGAAAGGGGGGAAATGATAAAAAGTTGAACGTGGGAATATCTGAATATTTTTGACAATGTTGCTGCTCTTAGTAACTTAAAATAGTCTGAAGATCAAATGTCAAAGATCTGAAATTACTTACGTTTTGCTTTTCCGGTGGTGCTGAACTTCTTTGACACAGTTCTCATGACTTATTTCAACAGTAAATTACCAGTTTGTGGATATTTCCTAGCTTTTTATAGGTCAAAATAAAATCTGTCCACCTGTAACAAGTGGCCTCACTGTGACAGCGTTCTCATCATAAAACAGGAACACACATGTCCTCTACTCCAAGGGAGAACGTAAGTCGTCATGGAACTACCTTAGCAAGACATCTGCTTTCACATTAAATCAATGCTTAGCATTGGAGGAGCTTTCTGTGTCTTCTGTACCATCATGTAAAGCACATTGGTAGATTGATAAAATCTGGAGAACAGGAGGGAAACTTAATAGGATAGGTATATAGAGGCTGTTATTTAAAGGGAGTTAGACACCTAACACCCATTGATTTCAATGGGAGTTAGGTGCTTATATACCATTAAAAATCTGCCTTGTAACTTGTCTCCTGTGTCATATATATCTTTACGGAACCTAAACACTTCCCTTAACTTAACTTTTAATGATGTTGTTCTTCCTCATCAAAAATCTATATTCATTCAACAGTAATTCTGTCCTTCAGGGTAAAGTGTGCTGCCTTCAAGAAAATAGGGAGGGGATGGTCTAAGGAAAGACTAGACAGACTCAAACACCATTGACTCCACTGTCTTCTCCCTTGCATCACTAATGTTCTTAATGGCAACATCTGAGCTATTTCAATCCCAAAGCTCACTTGATCATATTGCCAGTACAATAAAAGTGGTGGCAGTGAACTTCTGAAGTACAGACTAGAATTGGAACAAAACTAAATTCACGTTCTTCTCACTTTGAGTGAAACACAACTGTAATATTCAGTCTTGTATGACAATCACAAATTGCAAACCTTTCACCAGGGTTAGGATAAGAGGAAATAAAAAGTTATGACAGTGTTCATATCCTTTGTCAAAACACTAGACCACATCAAAATCTGATTGCTCAGTTCTGAGCAGTCACGGACATAGGACAAACTCCATACTTAAAGGATACCACCAAAGCTGATCCAGCTTTAACTGCTCTTGACTATAGCCCCTAGGGCTAGCTTGCCTTTATTATATTATATTCAGAAGTAAAGCAAGGAACTACAGTTAGCAGAAGACTTGAGGCCTAATACATAATCTATAGATCAGGCAAGATAACAGATGTCTTATACTTTAGGTCCCAAGTTAAGATTTCCAATCACTTAAAATATTGCATTGTAACAATAAACATGCAGATTTGCTGTGTCCATTTAACAACCTGAACTTCTTAGAATGATCTGCAAAAGTTCAAAGGGGCAGTATCAAGTTTAAAATCCAGAGTTTGAAGTGGTTTGCATTCTTGCTTGCATGCAACACTGTGTTTGTGTGTGTATACACAGTGTTGCACTGTGCACTTGCAGTTCACCAACTTGCATGAATTTAATTAAATCCATCCTGGACCATCATTTTAAACTTGATTTACTAACAGTTTAAATTATTAAAAATGACTTCTTAATCTTTTCTACTTCTCATTCTTATTGTCCAAGCTGAGTGAAATCCCAAAAATATAGTTCTTGTTTACACCATGCTGGAATTCTTGCAATCCAAATACTGTAGAGGAATTTTGAAATACCTACACTTATTCTGAAATCTTAAACTTAACGTGACTTCTAAACATTGCAATGAAGAATTCTGTTTAGTTTTTTGTGAAAACAAAAAACACTTCTATAAACCAACATCTGAGTTTGAGCTGTCTGGCAGTGGTGCCTCTTTCCTGTTAAAATGAAAATATTTTACCCTGAGCATTAATGGATCATTTTCCTCATATGTTCAGAGCTTTGCCGTAGTCCTGCAGTTGAGTGTCAGTGGAACTCTGCATGGGTTTGCCCACGTGAATCCAATTGCAGTATTGGAACTTATGCTTGTAACATGAATACTAGAGCAAACTAATCTGTTCTAAGGAATGGTCTCCTTTTATGGATAAAAGCAGGTTAATGATATTTAAGAACAGTATTTCAGTTAATTTTTGTCATGCAGTAGTAGTCTGAAAGGAGTAAGGGTATCTGTACAAATAGAAATAACTCAGCTATAGTACTTGGCAACTAATTTCACAGGAAATGTTTTTGAGTACTTATCGAGGGAATCAGTAGCTGATCATATCATGTGCTTCAACTGTATGACTTCCCTAATATTACAATTCTTTAATAATAATTTCCTATGAAGCTAAATGATTAACACTACACAGGTCTGCAAGTTTAAAGCTATGGAAGATCTTGGGGGTTTGCAGAAAGCCCCCAATATGTTTCACTATATATATATTTTTAAGAGATGTTCAAAATAAAATCAGAAAATTTTGTTTGCACTGTGTAAACTGGAAGTTTCCCTCATGCAGTGGCATGCAGATTGGGCCAGTCACATTTTCTAATACCTGGTAGCGATCTGCAGTATCTTAAAGGGACCCTCAACTCAAACTTCTTGAAATATACTAACTTTAAAAAGTCTCCCATGTCTGATAGATTTGAGGCATACCACTTAAAGGGCACTATTTATCTAAGTTCTAAAAAATTCTGGCAACAAGGGAGAAACTGACTGCAAGGGGCACAGGAAAACTGACTTTATACAGTGCTTTCATGCACAAAGTAAAGAGACTGGGTTTTTTTTGCTTTTAATTACTGTAATCTTGGCTATTAAATCCAACTAGTCAGTAAAAACAAACCTCATTATTTTCAATTGGTATTCCTTTGGCATCGGTCCTATAAATGCTTATATGAAGTGGTCCATGCAGCACTCCCACTGTCTGATCCTTGCTGTTTCATTCTGTGGACCACCAGAAAGTGCCAGAGAACACAACTTAAGAACCATTGTCTTGAGAAACTTTTCAAGTTCAAGTGCAAACCATGATAGCTATCACGTGCCTAGCAGAGAAATTTAGACGATCGTTATTTTACCACTGTGTACAACCAGGTTTGTGTAGCATATACACTTGCTATCCGTTTTTTTTCAGTGGACCGATCACATTTTAGTACTAATTTCCTGTGAAATCCTGGATTGGCAAAAAAGTCACTTCAGAAGCAAATATTTCATCAGACTAGCTATAATATATATCTATGTATTACACTGACTTTAAGTGGGGAACATTGACATCTGGAAAACTGAAACTGTTTTTCAAATAGTGGCTAGTAGTGGGTAGACGCAGGTAATCAAGTTAGTTTGAGTTGGATGTAACACCCACCCACTCTGTGGGCCACACAGAGAGAGATTGATGAACATGCTACAGTCTTAGTACAGCTGGGTCTTCTGGTTCACGCAGTGGAGGCATATGCTTTTAGAACTGGAGGTCCCAGGTTTGATACCTGCTGCCGACGACCCACCCAGGGGTGCAGTGTTGGAGACAACAAACTGCCTGAAAGTTCTCCAGACAGAAAGCTAAGCCGCCTCCTCAACTTCCAAGTCAACATTTCCTGTTAATACCCAAAGTTTTTGTATGGGTTGTCTGTCTGAAATTTGTCAGTGCTCATGGGAATGTTTAATCTGACCTTTGAAACTGGACTAAAACAAGATTCTCTCTGAAAATACATTAAAAATGCAGTTGACCCTCAGATCAAATATTCTGAAGTGCTTGTGTATCCCTGTAGCCTCCCTTGATATTGGCTAGTGGTTAGCTGCTATTTAGGGATGGGAAAAAATTAAACGATCAAGACTGTTGTTAAGCTATTCAGGAGCTAAGTGGCTATCCTACAAAGAGTAGTTGGGGAAAGAACATTTTCTTTCTGCAGCTCACTCGATAGCAGTAAGTAATTTGGTAGTCATGAGCAGACACACTAGAAAACTGAACATGTAAAGTGCTATGTAAGTGCACTATTTGCATCTGCAAAATGCCTCACACAGACTAATCCTGTGAGGAATGTAAATATTATCTCCATATTATAGTTCAGGGTATATAGAGTGGGGAATGGAGATGGTTTTGGTGACTTATTCCAGGCTACACAGGGAATCATAGGAAGGGACTTAAATTGTAACCCCTGCATTTTTTGGGGTCTCTTGCTCATGGCTTGCTCTCTGAAAGAGGAATATTTTCCTGTTTTCTCCTTGTCGGATGGAGACTTCCCCCCTCCCAATCTCTGATATCTTTCCTTTTCTCTAGCTGTCCTCCCATTAACAACTTCAGTTTAATGTTTTAGCTTCTGCCCAGAGAATGAGCACATGGTTGCTTTAATTGCTGTTGCACAACTGACCTGGAATGTAGCACTGCTGCATGGCAGGATGGCACTTGCACATCACCATTGATCTCTGTGGATTGCTCTTCAAGAACTGGAATGAAAACCAGAATCTGACATTCAGCCTGAGTCTTCAACTTTTCTTCCTTGCGTGTTTGCACAAATAAAAAAATCCATAGATCTACAAAATAGGTTTCAAAGTGTGGGCATAGACACTGATATAAATCAGAACTAGCATATAATTATTCAAATATAACTGGGTTAAAAAAATAATTACATAAGTGATGAACTATGCTTAATGAAGTGACTATTCGCCAAGATGGTCAGGGACATGACTCCATACTCCAGGTGATCTCTCTGTGCGTAGTAGCAACAACATGAGATTGCTTGTGGCATTCACGGAGGTGCTGACCGCAGTGGAACACCGCTTCTGGGCTCGGGAAACAAGCACTAAATGGTGGGATCACATCGTCATGCATGTCTGGGATGATGAGCAGTGGCTGCAGAACTTTCAGATGAGGAAAGCCACGTTCATGGGATTGTGTGATGAGCTCGGCCCAGCCCTGCGGCGCAAGGACACGAGAATGAGAGCTGTCCTGTCGCTGGAGAAGCATGTGGCGATTGCACTGTGGAAACTGGCTACTCCAGACTGCCACCGATCAGTCGCTAACCAGTTCGGAGTGGGAAAGTCGACTGTTGGACTCGTGTTGACGGAAGCGTGCAGGGCCATTAATCGCATCCTGCTCTGAAAGACCATGACTCTGGGCAACATGCGTGACATTGGATGGCTTTGCACAAATGGGCTTCCTGACTCCGGAGGGGCGATAGATGGCACGCACATTCCAATTCTGGTACCAGACCACCTAGCCATCAAGTACATTAATCGCAAGAGGTATTTCTCAATGGTTCTCCAGGCGCTTGTGGATCACCGTGGGCATTTCACGAACATTAACGCAGGCTGGTCCGGAAAGGTGCATGACGCACGCATCTTTCAGAACACTGGCCTGTTCAGGAAGCTGCAAGAAGGGACTTTCTTCCCAGACCAGATGATCACTGTAGGGGAAGTGGAAATGCCCATTGTGATCCTGGGAGACCCTGCCTTCCCCTTAATGCCGTGGCTCATGAAGCCATACACTGGGCACCTTGACAGCAGCAAGGAGCGGTTCAACAACAGGCTGAGCAAGAGCAGAATGGCTGTTGAGTGTGTTTTTGGCCATTTAAAGGCCCGCTGGCGCTGCCTGTATGGGAGGCTGGACCTGGCTGGTTACAATATTCCTAGGCTTATAGCCGCATGCTGAACGCTCCATAATATTTGTGAAGGGAAGGGTGAAAGCCAGAGACCAGAGTTATTAGAGGGGCGCTGCGCGGGGCTATAAGGATCAGGGATGCCTTGAGGCAGCAATTTGAAGTTGAAAGCCACTAATTGTTGCAATGCTCAGGAGTGCAGTGCTTGTAATGCTAGGAGGTGATTGTGATTGGTGCAGACGATGCACTATGAAGGTGTAAGAAAAATGCCTGTTGCTTTGCAAGGCTCTGTTTGCTTTCAATTAATGGAATAAAGATTGCTTTCAAACCAAAACAATTATTTCATTAAACAACAACTGGATTGGGGAGAGAAACAAAAAACACATCAGCACTGAGGGGGATGGGGGAAGGGAGGGTTGCAGGAGGAGGTGGGGTCCCAGGACAGTTAAAGATTTGTGTATATCCAGGTATCGTATGCAACCTTCTTCTGTGGAGTTCAGTGCAGCGGGTACTGTACTTCAGCAGGGCTAAACTGCAGAGGGATGGGTGGTGAGTGCAGCGGGTACTGGGCGTCCGCAGGGCTGGACTGTGACGGGGCAGGAGTGGAATGCAGCGGGTACAGACTGGAGCCAGGAGGTTGATAAGAGTGTGTTGGCGGTGTCTGGGGGGTGCATGGGAAAGAGTTTTGTGACAGCGGCTGCAGGGGAGGGCGGGCGCGGAGCTGCTTGGTTTGCAGTGCTAGTAGCGCCTGGAGCGTGTCCGCTTGGCGCTCCGTAACATTTAAGAGCCGCTCCATGGTTTCGTTCTGGTGCGCAGTGTTCTCCTTTTGGTCCCTCCTCTCGCTGTCCCGCCACTCCTTCAATTCTTGTCTTTCAGCCGTGGAGTGCATCATGACCTCACGCAGAAAGGTCATATCTGTGAAGCCAAAACGCAACATTTTACAGAAGCAGTATTGTTTGGAACACACAGACTACTGATTTAAAAAACAGCCACTATTCACATGCCTGTCACTAGCTGGCTGACCCCAGGCAAGCACACATGAGCCACAAGACACCCCAAAATGGTGAGTAACCATAGGGGCAGGGGAAATCAGTGTTCCAGGACCGTACTTTACACTGGGCACGTGGCTCTTGGGGAGAGCCAGCACTGTAGGGGGGCGCCTTACAATCATTCCTGTCCCCACATTTTCCACAGGCTGTGTTGATTATGGAAGATATCTTGCTGCTGAAGGTGAGCAGGGAATCAAGGGAGGGTCTTCTCCAAGACTGCGGCTTCTGCTCTGGCCCTTATGCGGCTCACCTGTGTGCAGCAATGGTGTCCCCCCTCGCCCCAGTGACAGCAGAGTGGCGCGGGAAAGTTACTCTTAATGGGGCAAGAAATGAAGCAGCTCTGCCAAAGAACCTGCGGCAGCGGATTGCCCAGTATCTCCAGGAGAGTTTCCTGGAGATTTGACGCAGATTCCTGTGAAGTGAGGGAGTCAATCATCACCCTGTTCCGCCGCTCAGACTAGCCATGTGGTGGTACGCGCACCATACAGACACAAGCCTGCTTTCTGCAACCCTCCTGCCCCCAACAACTCGCTTCAGCGATTCCCAAAATCAAAGCCACTTACCAGGAGCCTCCGTTTGCGCTTCGCCAAGTTCCGACTGCTGTGACTGGCTAGTCTCCTCCGGGGTAGAAAAGAGCTCCGGACTGTATGCATCTCTGACCTCCGAGTTGTCCTCTGCCTCTGGGCCTCCCTCCCCCTCCACATCCTTGTCCAAGATTTCCTCCTCCAGACTCAGTCCACTCTCGACTGGCACGCAAGCCACTGAAGTATCCACGGTGGCCTTCGCAGTGGAGGTGGGGTCGCCACTGGGTATCGCGTTCAACTCTTTGTAGAACCGGCAGCTCATGGGCACAGCAGCGGGAGCGGTGGTTTGCCTCCTGCGCTTTGTAGTAGGCGTTCCGCAGCTCCTTCACTTTGACCCTGCACTGCAGTGTGTCCCGGTCATGGCCCCTTTCTGTCATGCATTGTGAAATCTGTCTGTAGGTATCATAATTCCTATGGCTGGAGCACAGCTGGGACTGGACAGCCTCCTCTCCCCAAATGCTGATGATGTCCAGCAGCTCAGCATTACTCCAAGATGGGGATTTCCTGGTGCATGGAGCAGGCCTCATCTGCTGGAAAGATGCGCTGAGCCCACTGCATGCATCACCAAGCAAACAGGAAGGGGACTTTCAAAATTCCCAAGGAATTTAAGGGGTGGGAATGATTGGTCACCTGAGAGCAGGGCAGTAGAGTTCAAATAGATGACCAGAGAGGCAAGAACAGGCATAGTAGGATACCTCCCGGAGGCCAATCGCAGCTCTGTAATCGACCGGGGTGTCTACACTGGCACCGCAGCGCTGTACTCCTGGTGCAGAAAGCTGTACACCTCTTGTCGGGGTGGTGTTGTTTTTTTTTTACAGTGCTGTAACTGCGCAGTTTCTGCGCACTGAATGGCTTGGCAGTGTGTACGTCTCAGGAGTTATAATGCAGAAAGCTGCTTTACTGTGCAGAAACTTGCCAGGGTAGACAAGGCCTTAATGTGGTCGGATTTGAGATTCCTTTGGTTTGGGGGTTAATTAGGAACAGAAGCATACTGTCACAGCACAGAGGACTGACAACTTGTGGAAACTCTCACAGTATCAGTTTCAGGTGAGGAGCAGGCAGTGGAAGCAGGTGAATTTCTAAACAGCTAAGATCCTGCTTTCATGCATAGATCCTGACTCCCTGCAAATACACAGAATGGTGCTGAGAATTTCAGCTGCAAAGCCTGCCATGAAGTCTTGGTGGCTGTTGTGACCAAGTATCTTCTATTTAAAAGAGAGAACTTTTTCCTTGACAACATTTTCCTTACAATGTAAGCCTACAAAATACACTTTTAATAGCTCAGTAAAGTAATATGAAGAGTTCTTGTTAATTGTTCATGTATAAAGTAACACCTAATTCTAAATATTATATTTCCATAGCATTAGCTTTAATGAGGTACTTCGTCTTATCACTGTTACTATTCTGTTGGTTGGAAGTGGAATTTAGATTAATTTTTATGGGGTTGGGACGTTATTTCGTGTTGGTTGTGTTATATGCCCTGTGTTCTTAACTTATAGTAGCGTTGTGGAGTTTGTAAGACTTGGGTGTCTTCATCTACATTAAAAGACCACCCTGGAAGCGGTTCTGTCTGGGAAAGCTGTGCAGTTAATGAAATCTATTGGGTTCAAGTAAAATACAAAGTATTTAAAAGCAAGTATTGTCTCTAAATGCTAACAGGCTTTTAAACCTTAATTCTGGAAAGGTAGAGCTTCCTTAGATGTGTTACATAAGATTATCATTACAAATTTATAGCTTTACGTCTAAGATGCACATTTTTGTAAAAGTGCAATGTTCCTAAAGCTTCATGCAAGAAATCGGCTAGTACTAAAAGTACTGTAGAAATAAGTAGTAATTGTGTGGGTCAGCTGCTGAATCCTTCTCACATGGCACATTCCTAAAGGTTTAACAGTGAAGAAAAGAATCTTCTAGTATAAACTGAGGTTAATGGTATTATACATGGAAGTTGAACTAATCTTAATAGCAGTATTCAAGATCAACTATAAAAACGGGCATACAGTACTTCATGGACAAAACTTAGAGAATGGAAATGGAGACATCTGTGGAGCATTCAGACACACTACACAGGAATCTTGATTGTATGAAGAGATGTATGGAGTGTGAAGAGGATTTAAGTTGGCTCATCTAATAGAATGTGAATAAGCAAAAATAACATGCCATTTAAGTACTTTGCATTGCAGGCATACAATTCTTTTGGTCCTTTTTGTTCACCAAATATCCTACTAGACTATTCTGTAGTACAAAATACATGACTAGCTTCCCATTTTTATAGAGCATTAGAACTGGCTAGATGTGGAGTTCAGAAAGTTAAAAGTAATCCATTATTGTACTTGCTTGGGGTCCCTGTGTCAGCTCTGTGACTGTAAAGTTTCTATTTCTAAAAAAGACCCACACAAACCAAGGAAACTGACAATATACTTAGATGCCCAAAATAAACTGGGGGGAAGCTTCCATGTATTGGTGTTAGTGATATTATGCTCCTATAATAGTAGGTTAGTAAATCTTCAGACAGAAGCATGATTAAGGTGACTGTCCCTTCAAATGAAAACAAGGTTTTAAAGACTATAAAGGGCAGTGACAAAGGGTTGCTGTGTGTATATGATCACTGTATAGAAAAGTGAAGGTCAGAAATAATTACAGCAATATTGGATTAGAATCTCAAACTCACCTGGTTGACTGATGGAAAAGAGGGAAACAGTCAGCTCCCTCTTGTCTTCCTTTCATACTCCTTGCCATCTTGTCATTCTCTTCCACATTATTCATTCTTAAAAAAGGGTGTTAGAAGGCAAGTCTACACTTAAAATGATGCAGCAACACAGCGACACTCGTCCAGCTGCAATTCTGTAGCATTTCAGTGAAGATGCTACTACGCTGATGGGAAAATTTCTCCCGTTGGTGTAGTGTTAATCCACCTCCGCAAGAGGCAGTAGCTATGGCGACGGGAGAAGTCTCCTGTCGACATTGCGCTATCTACACTGGGAGTTAAGTCTGTATAACTGTGTAGATTTTCCACACACCTGTGTGACATAGTTATACTGACATAGGCTTGGTCTACACTAGCAAATTAACAGAAATGCACATTGTATGTAGACATAAATTGTATTAACGTCATCCATGCCACCAACTGGTTACAAAGCTGGTTTAAATTGTAGTGTAAACAGGACTTAATGGAGTGAAACTGAGATGATCCTGGAGAACTTCAATACCTTTATCATGAGGAAATGCTTCATGCAGGAGCAGCATAAGAATTTTTCTTTGCGTGTAGGGGACCCAGGAAAAGGAAATTTGCTTGTTTGGCTGCAATTCTCTCTATCTTGAGTAGTCCTCTGGGAGGCCAGATTGATTTAAATCACCAAGTGGAAAGCCTCGATTTAAATCAACTTTAATTAGCTTTTCCATTTGTACTTCAGTTCTCTTCTAAAGAGAGGTGCATTCTCATTGGCTGACATAACTATTAAAACATATTGATTTACAACTAAATAGCCTTTACACTATATTTGGTACTTCTTTTTACTACCTAGGAGGATACGCTATAACTATATACATTCATTTAAGCAGTTATATAGTTTAACATTTTCAGATTCTTAAATGTACATTTTCAGTATGTTAGAAAATGGTGAATGATATATTGCTCACTTACTAGATATTTAACTTTTTGCTCATGAATTGTCAAGCTGTGTTAAGATGGTAACTGTGTAATTAAATTCCAAACAGCATATAAAACCTATTTTTATTAAACAAAAAAACCTTAAATGTTTTGGATATAGAAACTTCTCTTATCAAAATGTTTCACATGTACAACTAAATGATTTATTAAACAGGAGGATTAACTGTATTCCGTGAATTAAAGTGATTATTTCATCTTAGCCTGGGAAATTTTTCAATTACGCCTAAGTGAAAGTGATTGGAGCTTAAGTTCCTACTCATCTAAGTCTTCTGAAAATGAGACAGTCTCCTAGGTGACTTAGACTGACCTACTGTGCCATATTTATAAAGCTTGACCTCAAAAGTTAGATGTTTCCCCAATTCTTTCGTTAGATAGAAAAGCAGCCTTTACCTTTTTTTTGATGAGACTCTCGGATTCAAGAAAAATTTATTTAATAAATCAAAAAAATCCAATTTAAATAAAAATCATTAACTTTTATTCACTCTCTCCTCTGCTGATACTGGAAGAACTTATGCTGTTCCTTCCTAAATACAGGTCTGTCGCATCTTACGCTGGGGTTACGTTCCGCAGTCAGCGCGTAAAGCGGAAAATCGCGTGTAGTCAAAATTACATTGAGTGTAATGGCGGGCGGAATCGCCCGCACTACAGGTACAGTATTAAAATTGTTATTTTTCTCTTTTTTGTTTTGTTTTGTTTTTGCCGACCGCGTAAAGCTGAAATCGCACATGTTAAATGCGCATAAGATGCGACAGACCTATAGCTTTCTCCCCCTTGTCTAGCAAAAGTTAACCTGGTAGTTTCACTAACATTGGTTTACCACAACCAGTTATTTAAAATTCATCTTTGTCTAGGAAAAATCAGGATGATCAACTTTTCCTGTTGGACAATCAGATACAGAATCCAAGTTGGCCTTGGAGAAGTAACAAATTGCAATACAATCCCAGTTTNATTATGTTCTTAATGCATGCTATTAAATCTACTTCCACATACAAGAAATTGGTTGCCTGAGGTTTGGACAATTTCTGCTTGCCTTCCCAATGTGTATGTGCTTTATGGGATCTGACCGCTTCTGGAGGCAGTAAACAAGACACTTTTGGGGATGGGGAACTTGAGATGCTGCATTTTTTCTTCCCCATTCACATGTCTTAACTTACAATAGTATTTCGCAGGACAGCATCATGCAGCTTGGCACTGTCCTGGTAGAGCTCATTCTAGGTGAGAAGGAAGAGAAACAAACTTTAAGTTTGTCACTGTCTCCTCCTTCCCCACCCCCAACCCTCAAAAAACCAAACTAAACTTTCCTCTTCAGCAGCAGAGGAACATAATTGTCTCAGCTGCTTGATCCATAGGGTGTCCCCAAAACAGGAAGTGCGCCGTGAAATTTGACTGGGTTTGTGTCACTTTTCATGCCGCTACAGTCTTTGCAGATACTTACTACAGCATTTTTCTGAGGCCCAGCTTGTGTGGAAGAGAACTGCTGAATATATCGAGATGGGGAGGAGTGTTCACTTTTTGCCACCTATCCTGCAGTAATGTACGGTCTGCAGAAAAGTCTCCTGCATTTCCTCCTCAATTAAAAAACACAACAAAATACCAGTTTTCCAATATTTCCATTTAGTGGGAAACTCTTCCTCTGCCATTGTATACACACCTTTCAATAAACAGACCTTGGATTTCTTTTGTCTAATTAGCTATGACACTTCTTGGGTTTCTAGGTCACCAGAATATCTTTTCTTTCCCCATTCCCTTGTGGGCATGCAGCTTCAGGTACTTTGCCTTTTTATGGTTTTATATAATCAATCCAGAATTAACAAACATAAGAAACAGAAATTCTGTAATTAGAAAGGGATGGGCGGGTGGCGTTAAATATTCATTTCCCCCTTATTCTTGTTGGATTTCCAAACAAGTCTTTGGAACTTAACTCATCTGCCCTATTTATAGCAGAAATATTCAAAACGCTTAATTATTTCTGGCCTTAAAATGAGCTACTTGGCAGCATTTGCTAGTCAGCAATAGAAAGGCAGTGATGCGTAGAAGTCTGCAGTGGTGCCATAACTTTCATGTGAATCTAGCTGTGAATTTACAAAATGAGAACTGGAAAAAAGGGTAGATAGCAATTGTTGATTTAAAAAAAAAAATCATTTTATCACTTAGGAGTGTAGCAGAACTGTCTCATAACTGAACTATGAAATATTTGTTTAGATATTATAAATTAACTAAAGGAAAATAAATTTTATTTGCATCTGTCCCTTAAGAGAAATAGTAACTCTATTAAAATTTCACACATGCCTACACTTTTTCTATTCAGTTCACTACCCCAAAACACTAACCACACTCAGGCCGCTCTCACTAGAGAAAGGGGAGAGACTAAAAACTGCCAGTCCTTTAGCTGGGTGAAAAGGTCTGACGAGGCTTAAAAATTAAATTATGCTTCTTCACACTATAAAACTCTTCAACAAGAACTAGCTTGGAATCTTAGCTCAAACTTTACATCCAAAAGCTCAAATAGTAAACTTTCTGATCATAATAAGCTTCCCTTTAAAAGGGGCCGCTATAAACTTCAAAATATATTTGTCTGAAATTTTGGTACCTAGTGAGCTTACAAGCAAAACCCAAGATTATGACTGGAAAGTTATTGCGACAAACTTCCCCAGTTTTTTCAGTTGACTGTGCATGTGATAGCACTTTGTGTACTCCCTTTCAGATTCTTCTGTATCAGCCTTTCCCTTATAAATATCAACATAGGAGCAAAACGACGTCTATTTTTAAAAAAGCCAGCACCTCTTATTTTAAAAGGTTACTGTATCAGAAATTTTGTAACTTAAAAGACCCCAAGCAAACTCTGTTCCTTTAAGCAGTTTTCATACTAGTATCCCTAAGTAACTTTTTACTGCTAAATTTTGAGCTGATTTTACTGACTTCTCATGTAAGGCAGCATTTTCCTATAGGCTTCAGAAAGATGGAATGCATAGAGGTCATTCAACACCCTTACAAAAGCCTGGTGTTAGGAAATAAGCCTAGGTTTTGATCTTTTCTTTTGTAACCAGTTCTTGTTGTGGTGAGTGCAGGCAAATTCACTCTGGTCACTTAACCAAAGACCATTCCTGCCCCAGAGAGACTACAGTCCGAATAGACTAATAAGTGGGAGGGGAAACATGCACAGAGAAGTGGAGTATTTGGTCTTCTCTTGGGATACAGTGTACCGAACAGTTGGTAAAACTATTGTTTTAATTTTCCAGAATGAAATTATTGTAAAACGCATATAAGGCAAACACTGTGGGTACTGTGACAGGGTCAGGCCAGATGGCTACAGGAGAGTGATAGAAGGCAGATATATTAGCCTCAGATTAAGCAGGTCCCTTTTCCCTGGGTAAGGTAACGGGCAGTTCCAGAACAATCAGGAACTTGCTGGAACCAATTAAGGCAGGCTAATTAGGACACCTGGAGCCAATTAAGAAGCTGCTAGAGTCCATTAAGACAGGCAGGCTAATCGGGGCACCTGGTTTAAAAAGGACCTCACTGCAGTCAGTGAGAGGCGTGCGAGGAGCTGGGAGCAAGAGGCGTGCAAGAAGCTGAGAGTGAGTAGGCGTACTGCTGGAGGACTGAGGAGTACAAGCGTTATCAGACATCAGGAGGAAGGTCCGGTGGTGAGGACAAAGAAGGGGTTGGGAGGAGGCCATGGGGAAGTAGCCCAGGGAGTTGTCGCTGTCACGCGAGGCACTCTAGACAGCTGCAGTCCACAGGGCCCTGGGCTGGAACCCGGAGTAGAGGGCGGGCCCGGGTTCCCCCCAACTCCCTATTTGATATGAAAGGAGTTGATCTGGACTGTGGGTCCCACCAGAGGGGAAGGTGTCTGGCCTGTCCCCAGACCCATTAGGTGGGCCAGCAGAGACTGCAGGGGATTGTTCTCCTTTTCCCCATGCTGGCCAGTGATGAGGTTAGCCGAATGAATGGCAGGTTTGTGCCACTAACAAAAGGAGCCAAACTGAGGACTGTCGAAAACCTCTGAGGCAAGCAAATCCGCCAGAAAGCGCAGAACCCACCAAGGCAGAGGAGGAACTTTGTCACAACACCAAAATAGTACTAATTACTCTCAATCAGTGTGTAAACACCTAGAGGATATAGGGTTATAAGGAATAGCCAGCATGGATTTGTCAAGAACCAATCATACCAAACAATCTAATTTCCGGGTTTGACAGGTTTATTGGGCTGGCTGAGCAGGTGGGGGGTTGAGGGGGAAAGGGAGGGAAGCAGTACACATGATATATCTTGATTTTATAGCAAGGTCTTTGGCACAGGCCTACATGACAGTGTTCTGAGCAAACTCGGGAAATGTGGTCTGGATGAAATTACTAGGTGGATGCACGACTGGTTGACAGACCAAAATCAGAGTAGTTAATCAATGGGTCACTTTCAGACTGACAGGGTGTATCTAATGGAGTCTTGCAAGGGTCAGTCCTAGGGCTGGTCTAGACAATATTTTCATTGACTTGGATAATGTAGTGGAGAGTGTGCCTATAAACGTTTCAGATATCAACAAGCTTGGAGGGGTTGCAAACGCATTGGAAGACAGGATTAGAATTCAAAATTGGAAAATAGTCTGAATTCAACAAGATGAAAGTCAGACAAGTGCACATTACTTCACTAAGAAGGAACAATCAAATGGACAACTGCAAAATTGGGAATAACTAGCTAGGCAGTGGAACTGCAGAAAAGGATCTGGGGGTTATAGTGGATAACATTGAATGAGTCAATGTAATGCAGCTGTGAAAGGCTGATATGTAAGAGACTGGAGCTAATTGTCCTGCTCTACTTGGCACAAGTGAGGACTCAGCTGAAGTACTGTCCAATTCTGGGCACCACACACTAGGAAAGATTTGGAGCGTCCTGAGGAGAGGAGATAACTGTCCATATGCAAACTGATTCTGCATCTCCTTGAGTCTGCAAGTAGCGATGGTGCCACCACTGTTCTATAGCTTTGCAAAGCACACTGTTCTGTTTCACTGTGGCTATTCAGAATTGCATGGGCAGCTTGACACTGGCAAGAACATCCATTTGCTGTTTGGAAAAGTTATGAGCAGGCATTGGAGTTATTCACTGAGGCAAAAGACACTTCCCCTCCCCACACCACTTAAAAAAAAAAAAAAAAAGGCTGGTTGAAGAGTTACTCTAGTTGAGATGACTTCTCTTCTATCCGTCCTGGCCCTCCTTATGACAGCCATGTGGCTTGTGGGGGTAGAAGAGACAAAATTCCTCCTTCTGTTGTGCATCTGTGGTGTGTAAGAGTGTGGCGCTTCAGATTAGAGCCCTGCGCAGGACTTTTAAAAATCCCATTCCCACCTATTCCTGCTGTTATGGCAGTAGGTCCTACGGGATCCCAGTCCCGCTGCAGGGCTCTACACTAGTCCCGCGCAGGGCTCTACTTCCGATTGTTGTAAGATCTCACAAGCCAGAGGCTGAGAAGATAGAGGTCTAAGCATAGTCTAGAGAAAACACTGGTAGAAATCCCAGCCTCGGGAGTTTGGTTTTTCATCAGTTTGGTGCTCCTTCACGTCGCTGATGAATGGACTCTTACCCTTGTCTTTTATATCTCCATCTGGCTAGTAGATGTTTGGTAAGTCTTTCAAGACCTGCTGGTAGCCAAGGCCTTTCAGCAGCCAAATGCAGCTGGATAATCCCCCCCCCCTCACTTATACTAAGACAAAAAACAATTTTTTTGGGTGGGGGGAGGAACACGCCCCTCGTACTTCCCCCAGGGCATTTTTGTTCCAGATCTCATCCATGTTGCAAACTCAAGCTGGCAACTTTAGTATCTTGTTCAGCTTTAGTCATGACTTAGCTAGAATTAACTTTCATAAACGCAAACTCGTAAGTACTGATACTTGATGGACCCATTCCCAGAGTTCAGTTTTGAGGTAGGAAACTAAATCTTGTTTTGTGTATGCCTCCAATTTAAATTCATGTAGCTATGCCTAATAGTACTAGCACTCAGTTGTGTGGAAAATACTAGCTGAGGAAACTAGGCCAGACCTGACTACTGAACTTGGAAAACTGAATACAATGTCCAAATAAGCAAGTACGTCTCAACAGTGCTGTGGGGGATAGGTGTAAAGGGTTGGCTCTAGAGTGCTATGCGACAAACTCTGTTTAAAGATCCCTGGTGGAATAGGCTCTAACACTAACTTAAACAGGTGTTCTCTGCAATACTCATCTTTGATATAGGACCAGAACTATTTAGCTTTGACTCTATCAAGGGCCAGAAAATATGCACAGCTATAGGAGTTGAGGAAATCTGAGACTCGTATCCTAGGATCTGCTCAACTTCTAAAGTTTGCACATCTGCTGTTGATGAATGAAGACAATATCATGTTTCCTGTGAAATTCAGTTAATCTTGGGGCTGTAAGTAGAAAGGTTTTAAAGATCATTTTGTTGCTATGAAAGCTAAGAGGCGAAAGAGCCTTGTGGTAGTTATCCATTAAGCTTATTTCTGTAAGAGCTGAGGGAGGTGCTGAGGGAGGAGCTGAGGGAGGTGCTGATGCAGGGTGCTCAAAATGAAGTGTAGAGCCTTCAAGGGAAAATGAGGTTCCAGGCAGGAACTTTGACAGTTCCCCACTGTTTTGAAAGATGTTTTCAGCACTATAAACTCTGAGTACTACCCTTTTTTATTTAAGCGGGCCATGAGACATCATATGTTCACAATGCTTGGAAGCAGAAATGTCTTATTTTCATAGACTGGAGTGCATGTGTTCTTAGAACTGGGGGACAATAGACAGCTCTTGCCAAGAATCAGACGATTGGTCACTATCATGCCACTGGAGTCTTTAGGCTTTGTGGTAAACTACTGAATGTCTTTATGCCACAAAACCATTGGGATGCATAATAGCTCTACTCAGAGGTGTCCCTGTCTGAGAGCAGGATCCAGGATACTGTAGGCCTGCCAGAAATGACTTGTCAGAACCAGCAGATGTTGGCTAGGATTCTGCTATGAATGAGTCAAATGGTGGCAGCATCATTTGTTTATACCTAATGATTTGTCCCCACAAGAGACAGCCGTCACTGGATCCTGAGGTACCTGTGAAAGCAACTCCTGCAAGTACCTGCTGCATTGCATCCTGGTGATGGGAGACCTCTACCTTCTGGGCTTGATTGAGATTATCATTGGACTGTCAGTTGGATCTGGACTTCCACGTTCCTTCAGCTCAAATTGGAATGACCACAATGCGCATTATTATGGTTTGACTAAACCCAGTCAAGAGAGCCTCACACCCAAGACGCTTGCTTTCTCTGTGAATTACAGCTACACTCAAATCATCTGGAGATTAGGGCAAACCAGAGCCTATAGGGACCTGGTATTCCACCAGGTGTCACTTAAAGTGGGAGGGAAATAGGATCATGCCTGTGTTCAGAAGCTCTGTTGGTGTGGCATAGCGAGCAGTCTCTTTCAACACACTTCTAGTGGGAAAGGAGAAGCAAATTGGTGTCAACTCTCAAATGATCCCTGGAACAATTCTTTTAAACAAATCCAAGTAGTACCTGCTGCCCATCCTGAACACGTTAACTATAGGGACATGCAGCAAGACTTTTGTAGCTGTTCACAACAACCACACCAGGGGCATGTGGTGCTAAATGAGTCAGGTCCTAAATCACTTAGGGCTGTATCAAAGCAAACTGGGAACCAGTGGAACATGCAGTGAGTACTAATGTCTATGGTTATGTCAACACAGCACACTAAGGCCAGGTCTGCGTGACCCACACACCTGCAGACTCAGTGTTTCCAAGTCCATGCTTGAGCATCCACACGGCATTGGAAACCTGACCCTCACGACCATGCTGCCTCGTCCATACAGCAATACGCAGACCTGAGTCAGAAATTCAGCATCTGTGGCCATATATTATCATATACAAGGATTCCTAGTGCCCTTGCCTGCTGAAGCCACTCTGGGGCTTGTTTCATAGTGGGCTGTGGGAGAACTTGTCTCTGTTCCACAGGAATTGAATGACAGTGTTTTGGGTGGCTTTGGCCTGCCAGCACATTCGGATGAGACCGTTTGTGTCCGCACACTCTCAGCAGCCAGAGCCAACATGGATCCTGCCCCAGTGGAAGAACTTCTCTACCTAATGCTCTGTCCTAACTTGGAAAACAGGTGGAGCACCTGCAAGATGCTGGTGGACATTTTGGCCTTTTCTGAGCTGCCAAAGACACCTCTCAAAGGGGCATACTAATGTGCCAGCTGTGACCCAGCTGATGCTGCTCATGCCCGTTGCTTTAGCTGCAGATTCCACCTGTGTAGACTGGCCCTTCTGGAGCAGGGCCACCAGCACAGACTACTGGGATCACACAGTCACGTTGGGATGACTATCAGTGGATCCAGTACTTCTGAAGGAAGAAGCAGATGTTCCTGGGGATTTGTGATCAGTTAGCCCCTACCCTCCGGTCCCCAGTCACCCACTTGAGGCAGGCCCTCCTGGTCCAGAAGTGGGTAGCTTTAGCAATCTGGAAGCTGGCTACCCCAGACTGCTTTGTGAAGCGATCAGGACTATGTACCCAACGGTGGTGGGCATGAGAAATGTTCCTGAAATATTTGCAGGCTTTGATTGAATGGGCTTTCCAACCTGCACTGGGGCCACCGATCGGATCCGTGCATATAGATTGCCCTCCACAAGGAGCTCGAGTACATAAACCACAAAGTGTACGACTCCGTCATTAGGCAGGCTCTGGTCGACCACAGGCAGGTTCATGGACACTGACGTGGGATGCACTGGCAGGGGGCATGATACCAGGGTGCTGGAGATTGGGACTTTACCTTCATGGACAAACTTGGATATTGTTCCCACCAAATGACATTATAAATGGAACACTGTCCCCACTGTTACTCTAGGGGACACTGCTTACCCATTGTTGCCATAGCTTATGAATCCATACCATGATTTCAGAGGACCTGGCAAAAGAAGGGTAAGCTGCAGACCCAGTGACTGTAGAATGGTGGTGGAATATGCATTTGAAATCCATTGGTGCTGCTTTCAAAACCGTTTGGATGCCACTGTAGTCAGTACGGTCTGCATTATTGTGGCTTGCTGTGTTTTGCACACTGTCTACATGGAGAAGGGGGGATCTTTTTGCCAGGAGTGGACTCAAGACACTGCCAGATTTCTGCATAAGTGCACACAACCAGACTGTGCACCTGTGCTGACTGCTGCTGGATCCACATGCACAATAGAAATCAGGGATGCCTTGTGTGCCCACATAATGGATTTGCACATTGGAGTTTTGAATAAGCCCTTGCATATTGACATGAATATTTAAAGGAGATAATCTCCAACTTTTGCTAGATCTTCAATTGTGCTCAAGGATAAATGTTAAGGTGAATTTTCAAGGAACAACAAAAGTTTGTGCCTTCTCCCCTTTTCTAGAGAATCTTAAAGATGTGCTTTCTGTTTGGGCTTTTTATACAGTATTGGGAATACTTAGTCTTGACTTTCTTCACTTGCAGGGGAATCTGAATTAAAGTTTGAGGTTGACCTGAGTTGTAGCACTCTTAGCACTCTGTGATGGAGAAGGCCAGTTTTGGTGCTTTCAAGGCTAAGTTGGGACTTGCTGCTATTAATGTCTGTGTGTATGTATAATGTGAAACTGTGACAAAGATATGGTGGCCTTTATTCTCTGCTAGGCCAGGAAGAATTGTCAGCTCAAAAAAGAGAAGCTGTTTCTAAATCCTTGACTTTGAAAAGACCATCTTATTAATGCTTAATAGACACTTAATTTCAAGTGGTGCAAAATCACGTCTGCATTTTGCATGCCCATCTAAGTATATTTTAGGATAAGTGCATAAATTTATCTTGCCTACTACTTCATGTTCTCTTAAAATGGCTTCTAGCTCTGTATGTTCAATGTTAGCTTATTATTAACAAGCAGTGTTGAAAGTGCAAACTTCCCAATGTACTTAGTAATTAAAATCAGTGTTGTGTTGGAATTCGAAAGAAGCAGTTCATAAATTTCAACACACAATCTTTTTCAGTATACCTCTGTGAAACACTAGGTAATATTAGTACAATTTGGTAACCAAAACTGTTAGACTGTCAATCTTCTATGTCAATGGAAATGTAGTAGTGTTCTAAAAATAAGTTTTATGTCCTCCTTTAACATATAAATTAACATAAAAATTGAATTTTTATTTAAGTGAGAAGAGGTAGCAAAGATCCTTGTTTGTGACAGAAGCTACATTTCCAAAGGTCTTAGAGAGGGTTTCAGAATATTAATGCTGAAAAGATAATTTTGGAATGCAAGACTCCTTTACAATTGAAAGAAAGTTGAGGTGCTAAGATACAGATGCTGCTCTGCAGTGTATTACATATAGAGCTCATAAAAATAGACAGTTTTCTGTGTCGGAGAACTTGTGCTGTTGGGGACAAGATCCATATGAAATGGAGAATATAATTAATTCTGACAACTGGCCCAAGACAACTTACAATACCTGCAAAGTCATCATTCATAGCAATATGATAATGCCTTGACCCATGCATCATCAAATTAGCCATGGAAAAAGTATATGTGCAGTGTTGTAGCCATGTTGGTTCCAGGGTTTTAGAGAGACAAGGTGGGTGGGGTAATATCCTTTATTGGACTAACTTCTTTTAGTGAGAGAGAAGCTTTCGAGCTACAGAGCTCTTCTTCTTCAGATCTGGCAAAAGTATGTGACCTGTAATTGCATTATCGGAATTCAGAAAAGTGTTATATGTTTAGCTTGATTCACTAATTGTCTTTTCAAATGTTAATTTCTAGATAAGAGTTCGGAGGAGGATGCCCTGGTAGACTCTGATGCCCTGGTTAACTCGGAAGATGAAGCAGATTTGAAGACACCTTGCCCTATACAAATTGTTCTTGCACATGAAGATGACCATAACTTTGAACTTGATGAAGAGGCATTGGAGAACATTTTGCTTCAGGAACACATAAAAGATCTCAATATAGTAGTTGTATCTGTAGCAGGGGCTTTCCGCAAAGGGAAATCGTTTCTACTGGACTTCATGCTTAGATATATGTACAACAAGGTGAGTAGTTCAAGGCTGTTCCTGCAGGAATAAATAAGATACCACCTAATTTGCTAGCTCTTTGCTTTGGCGACCTTGTTTATATACCATACTCGTTTTTCTTAAAAAACAAACAAACAAACAAAAAAACAACCCTGCCCTTCTGACTCCAGAAATATTGACATGGTGGAGGCCTTACACTCATCATGATGGCATTTCTCTGTAATGTGATAACAGCCTCCAGTCAATTTGAGTATTTCAGGGAATAGTCTGGGCATCAGTAACCAGAACCCTGTTGATTTTATGGGAACCTAAAGAGGAAAAATGGAGCATGGCCATCAGATTAGCACAGCTGCAAGCACCTCTGCAATTATCTCAAAGACTTGGTTGATGATGCCTGTTAGAGGCATTGTTATGCTGCAAGGAATTATCTCATCTCTGCTGTGAACGCCCTGAATCACTTCTCTCCCAGACAAAGAATGATGACAGCGGATGGAGGGGAGGGGAATAGGGTATCCTGATATGGGGTGAGGCATGGGAGGAATAGGGGTGCACACAGACCTCTGCCATGTGAGGGAGGAAGAAGGAAAAGGGGCACACAGCATTTCAGGTCCTGAAATAGAAGGGGGGTGGCGGGGTGGCCCACAGGGAGCTTATGGGGAGGAATGGAGAATGCATGGAGCCCCTGCTGGGTGTGGTGAGCACAGCTGACAGAAGCTATGACGTGTGTGATGCACTAGGAATACTAGGCTTCAGTTCTGAAGTGTGTTCAGATATTCTTTGTAAGTATCTTGGTTTCCTACAGTGGCTAGGTTAACTTCTTGTTGGTGTCACAGCAGAAATTGGCATGGAGGAAGGATTTGAGACAGGGTAGTGGCTTCCAGATGAGTTTGGGGAGAATACTGTATGTATAAGGTGCGGCATGGAAGAAGACCGATTTGTGGAGAAGGTGGACTAAGTGACTATAGCCTCGAATGCCTATCAAACCATGTCCAAAGAGCTGGCTGATAGCATTTTACTTCTATCGACTGGCAGCTCTCCTCCTTTTAAGATGGTATCTAGCACTTGCTCCCCCACTCACTCACCCCCTTCATACAAAGGACTTGAAAAATCTTACCAGACACCTGTTAGTCAGAGGACTACGTGAAGATGAGGGACTAGACCCAAGTGAGAAATCAAGTTCTCTGCCAGTTGCTGCTTGGAGTGTTTTCCTATCAGACTGCTGTCCCTGGACTCAAGCATTGCCAAATTTTTCTAAAACCACAAGCCCAAATGGATCGTAAAACATGCCCAAACCATCCCCCTCTGAGAACCAACTGTAAGCATTGAGGATATATTCTCCCTGCCTCCCCCAACATACCCCCTTCTTTTCCCCCTCCCCCCCCCCCCCCAGTTTGCCAAACCAGATGATCTGAGGGTGCCACACTGCCCCCTGTAAGCCTGCCTGCCATGCCACGGCCCCAGGCTCCGCTGGACAAATGCTGGTGCTGCCAGGCAAAAACAGCCTAAAACACCCATAGTCGCTGCGGGAGGACTCGGCCACAGAGTGGGGTAACTCCATGTGCCAGTGAGGCATGCAGGGTGTCTGTGGTGGGTGGCTGGCTCAGGCCCTGAATCCTACCTGGGGGATGGAGGTGCAGGAGGGGTCCAGTCCAGTGTTCCTCTGAGTCCTCTCCGTCTGCTGTCTTCCAGTCCTGACTTTCCACAGAGGCTGGAGTTGCTGCATGGCGGGCAGCATGGTGGTGGCGCTGTGGTCCTTGGATCTGATTTTGGATTTTGGACCCTGCTCAATTCTCTTTAAAATAAATACACAAAACCCCCTGGCCAGTAGGTGTCTGATGAAGTGACGTGACATCTTGGCTACTGTGTGGGTGGTGGGATGGGGACTCTGCAAACGTAAATCTTTTAGTGTCAGGTGGGGTTTTCAACCTTCTCCGTGAATAGTCCCAATGCTGCTGCTCACAGCTCTTCTGAACAGCAGTATGAAACTCATGAGTCTTGACAATGCTGCTGACGCCCAAAGTTATCGAAATACAGCAGTAAAACTGACTGTCCTGTCAATTTCACTCACCTCTTTGCCTGGCCCAAGGGGAAGGGAAGTCAAAATCCCTAGCCCATGTGCGTGAAGTTGGGGCAATACCCCAGAGCAGAGGCTGCTAACCCCTTTTCACTTGGGAAGGGGAATGACGATCCTCTCCCCACAGCTGCTGGAGTCCCCTCCCCGCCTCTGCTAGGGGTTGCAAGAGAGACATTGAGGATGTGGTAGTGTAGATGTGGGCCAGCATGCTATATGGCTTTTCCTTTGACTTTGCAAAGCAGTACTATTCCAGGAAAAAGTAAAATTTGCATTAGATGTTGAGTGATTGTTGCTCACATACTGTCTACATAGACACTGTTTTAGGGCATCCTTCCAAAATGAATACCAGCATTGGCAATTTGAACTAGCAAATATCTGTCTGCTAGAAGCATGTTGCTAAACTAATTCCTTCTGCTAAAATAGCAGGAAGTATGGCTTAGCTATAGCTTTGGATCAAATGGACTGTCTAATCTCCCGGCCTCTTAATTCATGGCAAAACATTTTTCATAAGAATGACCAGGGAGCCGAACAATATTTCAGATTTTAAAAAAGCATGATTGCATAATACTTGTAATTTTTGACTGTTTGCTGTTTCAACTTGTGGCCTTTAAAAAGAAGATAAATGGCTTCAATTAATTCAGACATTGAATTAAGTAAGGGGAAGAGTGGCAGAGTTTTAACTGCAGTTAAGAGCAATTAAATGTTTTCTAGATTTTTCAGTTACAGAAAAGAAACTTGTAATCTACATATCAGCACTTACATAAACTAACACCAGTGCACATGTGTTCAAGTATCTTTCATCTGCTCACTGAACAGTGACCTTGAACAGCCATCTCCCATGGATAGTAGACAATTTTGGATTACATATTGTAACTGCCATGATAGGGGGCCTCAAAGGCATTCTGCTGTGCGCTCATCAATCCTTGATCGTGAGAACCAGGGTAAATTGTTGCCTTTTAAAAAAGTAATCTAAGGGTGAAATGCTGACCCTACGAAAGTTGATGAGGTGTTTTGACATTGACTTCAAGGGAACCAGATTTCATCCTAAATCTTGACACTCAATCCTAGGCCACTTCAAATTGCTGCTGTCAAAACTATTTGCTGCTTTAAAATAATGGCAGATGTGCTGATTAATCAGCATTTTGGGGAGGAGAGCAAGATATTGTCACAGTTTACAGCCTTACTAAGAGTTAGGTGAAATAACCCTCTTGTACATTTAGAGTGTAAGCGTTTCCATACCCATGACCTCATTATCTTGTATTAATCTGTATGGCCAGTAGCGCCGTGTAAGTAAAACAATGCAGGTTTGGTTTGGGTCTTTTCCTCTGTGTTTAGATCTAATATGGAGGCTTTCCACCCCGTTTGTCTTGTTTATTCTGTAGTGGTCAGACCAAAACTGTATCTGGATTTTAAAAAGGGTTGGATAACTATGATCC
This sequence comes from Platysternon megacephalum, assembly GCA_003942145.1. NCBI lineage: Eukaryota > Metazoa > Chordata > Testudines > Platysternidae > Platysternon > Platysternon megacephalum. The sequence goes on from QXTE01000187.1 coordinate 1,063,991, forward strand.
CTCCTATACACCCTTGTACAACTAATTAAATGCACCATGGGGGTGGGAGATGGTGTTTACATTCCTCTGAAGAACGGATGGTTGGATGCGGTATACTGGAGTAGCCAGATGGTTTGATCTGGCATGGCAAACCCTCAAGATATATCCAATTCTAGACAATTGGTACACATTACATCTGTGAAATGGTCTGCACCTAATTTACCGTGTTAGTGCAAGAGTCAGATCTCACAAGTAAGACTGGTCACTGTTTGGATGAAGGCTCTGAAGGAATACACATCTGCTGCAGAAAGAGGCATTGGTGACACTCTTGTGTCCCAGTTATAGGAGAAGCCCTGTTATAGGAGAAGTCAAAAGGGCTGTATTCTCAGCCTTATTGATGAGACAAAGTGGCCCCAAACTACTAGCCATGGTTAAAGATGCCATGGCTCTTTTCACTTAGACATATTAGTCATTTCCTGCATTGAGCAGCTGGCTGCTGCTGTTGAGAGCTGTTAAACAGCTGTCATGTCAGAGACCCAACATGGCAGAGTGGTGGGATAGAGAAAAATCTACTCTTAGGGAATGTCTGCGCTGGAGGTGTGGTTGCAGCACTTGTTGTCATTTGAGCTAGCTTGCTAAAAATGAGACTACTGCTGCAAGAGCACGGGCTAGCAGCCCATGTACAGGCCCAGCCAGGACCCTGGATATGTGGTCAAGCAGCCAGCCTGTGCCACTGCAGCTTCATCGCTATCTTTAGCCAGCTAGCTCTGGTACGGTTTCTGCAGGGATAGAGAGAGACTGTCCCCGCCGTAAATTTTTTTTCTAAGGTAGCTTCTGACTTCTATCTATACCACGCTCTTGACAGTTTACTCCCCTGAATCATGACCACTGCTGGGAGACGCTAGCTCATAAATTCATTGTAAAGTGAGCTCTTAAGTATTACCGTGGCAGGTTGAAATCCATTAGGAATTGCCTAGATAGCAACCCAAACTGGCTTGTGAACCACTTGCTGGTCACTACCATTGTCCTTTTCTTGGGTTCTTCTAGTAGTCTGTCTGCCTTTTGAGGGTCTTGTGTTTCCTCTCTTGCTGTGGGACCTGGTGTGCTTTAGTGAGGTGTGTGTGTGGGTAAAACCTATTTTCCTGATGAGTGGATGTAGACTCCAAATGTCTTTAGGGACGTGAGGTTGAATTTCCCTTATTCGGCCCCTTTTAGAGTGAATTAGGTGTTTTAAATACCACAGCAGTGGATGCACTCAAAATGGTACAGGTAATGAGTCTTTCTGTAGTTCTTTTGAGGTGTTCTGTGCATATCCATATGACCCACTCTCCATCCCCACTCTGAAGTCAAAGATATAAAGTTAAAAGTTCAGAGCAGGTTAGACAAAGACATGTTAGGGATGGGATGGTCTGATAATATTTGTCCTGCCATAAGTGCAGGGGACTGGACTAGATGACTCCTTGAGGTCACTTCCAGTCCTACGATTCTCTCGTTCTATGAAATAACTGTGGGGTGCAGCCCCTTATGGGGGTGGAGGGTATGTGCACAACCCTAAAGGCCAAAGCTTTCTCGAGGGAAGCAGTCAAGGCACAGGAGAGTCGGAGCACCACAGGAGCATACATCTCTGCAGGCAGTTATCTCAGACTCCCAGTACAGCTGAGCAACCTCGTTTTCTAATACTTTTTGAAACTTGAAAGCCTGTTCTAAGAAACCAGAGAAGTATATGGAAGTGTGCTAAAATACCATCCTACAAGTGATCCTCTTGCTGTTGAGTAAGTTTGTGCCTTTCTCTTAACAGAATTCCTCATGTTGGATAGGTGGGAACAACGAGCCATTGACTGGATTTACATGGAGAGGTGGATGTGAAAGAGAAACAACTGGCATTCAGATTTGGAGCGAAGTGTTTGTAATTGACAAGTCTGATGGGACAAAGGTAAATATTTCTATGCTAAATGGACTCATTCTTCTTTAGAACCTCTTAAGCTTTTGTTGCCTTCATGAATTTGGTTATAATGTTTGGTTTTTAAGTGGTCAAATACTCCAGTCACCCTCTCTTTGTATTAATCCTAATAGTTTCTAAGAATAAAATTTCTATTTATTTATGAGACGGGGTGGGGTACAGGAGGGGAGGAGAGGGAGAAATTCTAGCCTTGCTCCAAAGCCTTTTGCCAAAATCAAATCCTCTTAAAATATATATATATATCTATTTGCTACCGTGTTGCTGTTCAGATACTTTGTGGCTATAGCGGGAGGCTTTCTAGAAGTGACTGCTACTGACAGGACTGTAGAGCCAAATGCTCTGGCAAGTGGAAGTATTCTGCAGAAAAAGCTAGTGAATTCTGCAAAAATGAGACGCTGTCCTAGTCTGCAGTTACGCTCCAGTGGAATGTATACGTGGCCACAAAATACCTGGAGGCCAGGCTTTAAGTGTACGTGGAAGTTGTTGATCCCTCTCTGTACGGTTCTGGATGTGAGGTTCTTCTTGAGAGCTAAGTTTTATGTATAACCTCTTCACAGCAAAGCAGAGGGTTCACAAATTGCATTGTGTAGTGAAATATGCAGTGACTGCTGATAACAAGGATTAAATCTTCTTAAGGCTGTCTCCCCTGCCTCCCAGAGCTCTTGACTGATATTTTTCATAGGCATGGCACTGCTAGAGCCCAAAGGGAGAGTTGGCAGCATCATTGGCTGGATAACGTTAAAAGTTTTAAGTAGATGGTGGCCTTAGTGAATGTTAGAAAGAACCTTGCATCCTGAGTTGTATAGAGTTGCCGCTGTAACTTCCATGATTTTTAAGTCAGGGCTAGCTGACTGATTCTGTGATTGCAGAATGGTCAAAGTGTGGGATCTTGTCTCTAGCAGCTTGTGTAATGTTACCCATTTGTTCTTTTTCTCTCTCTCTTTTATAACGGAAAGAAAAGGAAATCTGAATCTATTTCAAAGACCTAGGGGATCAGACAGTAGAAGTGTCTTGGAGTCAGGACTACTTCACTGTTTCATCACTTAATTAATTTGTCAACTTACTTAGTAGGAAACAGCTAGTTTTCCTTCAGAAAATGTTGAATTGCTTCATATCTTCTTGATGTAAGCTTTATCACACATCTAGTGTTCATGAAAGGTGCTGGATTGCTAGCCCCGGAAACTGAAGTCCTCTGGTGTGTGTCAGTCAACTGTAAGGGTCGGCACTGCTACAGTGCCCTGTAAGAGTGCCTCATTGGTCATGGTTGAGGAGACTTCAGGGGGAGAGGCTAACTCTGTATCTGTGTATTCTATCCTTGGCCTCTGCAGAATGCCAGTAAGGGTGTCACTCTTTGGTAGTGGTTTGAGTCGTGGACACCTGTCCACTGGGAGCTGAAGTAAGACTGTCAACTCGGTTTTAATGAGTCATCAGAGGGGCAACGACTTCCACTACCTGGGCTGGATCTGACCCAGCAGCCTAGAGGTGAAACCATAACATCTTGGTTAATTATTACTGCTTTTTAAAAATCTTTAGGTGGCTGTACTACTTATGGATACCCAAGGTGCCTTTGATAGCCAATCCACTATCAAAGACTGTGCGACGGTATTTGCTCTGAGCACCATGACGAGTTCTGTCCAGGTGAGAATAGCTGTGCTGATAAATGGCAGCTTTTAAACCTCTTTGGCTTAGAAGACATCTTAAAAATATATCTATAGTCACATTTTAAAAAAGGATAGGCAGACCTTTTAAATTTCCACAGCTCATTTAGAGTATTGCAGATGAATCTCTCTTTGGATCTGAGATTACCCAAGCACTATCCCCATTACAGGTCCCTCGTCCTGTTGCGCTGCAGATTCGTAACTAGGGGAATCCCAAATTGATTAAAAAAAAATATAGTGACACCTCCACAAAGATGCATGGCAAAAATGGCTAAATAGCCATCTTTTACAAAGGGGGGGGCTGACCCAGCACAATAACCTCTTAAATGCACTATTGCTGCTACAGTAAAATTTTTGACAAACTTCTTGCAGTATCTCTCTTGAATACTATTTTGAGGCTGTTTTAAATTTTCAAAAATGACCGGGTTTTTTAAGGAGTATCAAATGAGACACTCGTTCATTTGTAACTCTTGAAGATGTAGGCCTCTGTTAACAAATACACACTTATAGAGAATCCTGCCTCTCAGGAGATAATACCCTTCAAAGGTATCTTCTAAATCCATCGATTAAATTTTAACAGTCATGAGGGGAAAAAACACACTATCATTTTTATTACCCACTTTTAACATTTAAGAATAGAAAATATGAGTTCTTGTAGCTATGTTTAAAGAGACACTGTCAACTTGAAATCTAGTCCACTTTTAAAAAATGAGATACTATATGTTTGCCTTGGAGTCCCCCTGTCACCTTGTATGCCTTTACAGTCTTGTCTGTTTTTAACTGGCTTTTCCCTTCATTGTTGCTGTCCAAAAGACCCATACAAACAGGAATCTGTGCATTTGATACTTTGTGTATAGTTGGTTTCACTAAGTAAACTTTTTTGGGGGTGGGAATGATACTTTTCCCTTTCTGTTGAAGTAATCTTGCTTGTTACAAATAACAATAGTATACCACAAACTTTCAGAAGATTGTTTTGTGGGTTTCACTTTTTTAATTAAAGGTAAATTTCGGAGCATTCTAACAACCTTGAAATACTATGCTGACCTTCCACGATATCAGGCATTTAGTACATTATCCTGTCCTTTTCTCCTGACCCCTGGCTTGTATGACTTCAAATCTAGCCATAGATCACTAACTCTGCTTTGAGTTATGCCTCAGCATTTGGTATTGGCATTGTCTCCTCAATCCTGGGGCCTCAGGAGAGGTAATGATTTATTGGCCATGTTGGCGAAGTTCTATGTCAATTGGGATATTTAAAAGCAAAGGAACAGAACTTTGCAAAATCAGGCAATATATAGCAGAGAACTATCCAAGTCTATGTGGGCCACCACCAGCGGGGTTCTGTCTGATGCATCATGACCACAATAGCATGTGCTGGGGCATCACCTATCCCTGCCCCAAGCAATCTGAGTTGGGGATAGAGAGGAAGGTGAGGTGAGTTTCGAGCTGCTAATGCTAAATGTGTGCCCCTCTTACTCAACTAGGGGGGAGTGTTCAGCAAATTAAAAAAAAATATTTTGCAGCTCATTCAGTCTTGAAAGAACTCTTACTAGCTAGGGTTTGGAAACTCATCACCCCGAACAGCAGTTACGTCCAAAGTAGTTGGTATGCCCAGGTGGCGCGTTTGAAAATGCAGTACGTGATACCACTTTGCCTAAATAGTGACTGCTGGCTGTTTAGACCTCAGCAAAGCTGGTGTGAATACTCAAGTTAGCCACTATAGACTAAATCTATGTTACGGAAACACAAAGAATAAACATTTCTCCCGCTAAAAGTCTTGGAACTGCAATATCTCTTACAGGTTTACAACTTGTCCCAGAACATTCAAGAAGATGATCTCCAACATTTGCAGGTAAATATAAACGGAGTTGACTTAATATGGCTTTTATTGAAGTGCCGTCCTCTTAGAATGTTTCCATTCCCTATTTTGCTTGATTTTGCGATTTGAAACTTTAGGAACCCTATTTAAGGGATTGTAAACAACTTTTGGATCAGGTTAGATCTATTTTTGTCAACTGGTTGTAAGCACGATCTTTTAAAAAACAATTAAGGTACTGGTAAAGCAAAGGCAGTTAGCATGATGGGGTGTGAAAGTCTTTCTGTCTCCCTGGGAGGGAGCTCTCTGGCTAAGAGGCACGTCTGCCCAGCGATGCTGCTAAGCAGAGGGTCTGCCAAACCAAACAATAGGGGACTGATTGATTTATTTTAGTTAAATTCCAGCAGGAGTCAGAATTGGCTCAGAGAGGCACTGCCAATTTGGGACACTATTAGGCACAGCTGAGTCTGATTAAGGTTTGGAACTTTCGGGCTAGCTTGCACTTGAAATGTGTACTGGTGTAATTGTGTTTAGATAGTGTGATTGCTTTGTTTTACTGAAATAGTTCTACCAGTACAAGCCCTAGTGTGGATGCAGTTATAATAGTATAACTGCATTTACACTGATATAAGTGTATTCACATTATGGGGGTTGTATTGCTTTAACTACACCACTCTAGTTAAAGTGGCACACCTTTTTAGTGTGGGCAAGACCGTAGAAAGACAAGCAGCTGTCCAAGAGATGGAAGAATTGTCCTGTTTGTAACCTGCGTTTTCTTCTTTCTAAGTCACGTGAGGCAAGAATGGCCAGAGGTTGCTGGGTTTTGGTTTTGTGCATGGAACACGAGCCTGGTCTCTTTCAAATAAATTTGAAGTCCCGGAGAGACTGGCTTTTGTGTTAGCCAAACCTCTGCCTCCCATCTCCAGCTTCTCAGACCATGGCCCCTGCCACAGCTTGAAACTGGTTAACACGTCACCTGGTACCAGGCTCCCCGACACATTCAGCTTCGCAAAAGGTGACAGCTGCCAACAGTAGGAGCCAACTTATAATTAGACATTTTTCAAATGCATTTCACAGCTAATACATAAGTGCTTCTTACTGTTTGAACTTTCAGAGTGCAAGCTGAGCAAAAGAACTGGGCAGTTTCTTAGAGGTTAAAGGAAAACTCTGATTTCCCAGGTGGCCTTGGTACTTTGATTGGATTCCAGTTGTCAACCTTGGGGTTGACTTGAGTGGGGTGGGAACTTCCTTTAATAGTTGAGGGTGAGATTCATGATTGGGGAGGGGAAACTGCCTGGTGGATGAAGTTGGGAAAGGGGGATAGGAGACCCATTCAATCACAGGTTGGAGTGAGTAGTTTGGGGTTGATATGGTATGAGCAGTGTCTCCTCCCACAGCTCTTCTGTCCCGTGGACTTGAGGTAGGGGTGGGAAGATGCTTGTATTAGGGAAATGGAATCTGTGGCTTGTCCTAGGTCCTTGTTTGGGTACTTGGCAGCACCAGCTGTGTTCCTCTAATGTCCACTTTATGGGCCCTATCCCCTTCCAGAGTGACGTGGTGGCCGGAATAGGCCCCGGGTATCCATGTTTATATTAGATACTGCTAGAATTTACAGCCAAATCAACGCCACCTTATGGTCAATGGAAGTAGACCGGGGGCCTCCCAAATGTGGTTTCATTCCTGTCTTTGAGAGGCTCCAGAGGCTAGTTTTGTATAACTGCTCTTCTGTGCCAAAGGTGCTCTTGAGTTGGGTTCCACAGGGTGCCATCTCTTTCCCTACTCCTCCCACGTGTACATGGGTCCACTAGAAGGGCGAGTAAGGAGACGTAAGGCTACTGTGTATCTTCACTGTATTGATGACATCCAGCTGTCTCTTACTCGCATTGAACCAACAAGCTGGCTGAAAGCTCAAGCCATATAAGATGAGTGATGTTGGTAGGATGGTGGAAGCAGCCGGAAGAGAAGATGAAATTAAGGGTGTGTGCTATTTGTTACTAGAGTTTGAGGTCTAATACCTTGTTGCTGCTGGTGGATCACGTAGCAGCAGTGAGTAGGATGGTTCTCTTCCATCTGCACCTGGCCAGGAGACTGCAATCATTCTCTTGAATGCACACTTTGCTACCGCAATCTAAGACTTTGTCGTCTCATTTAGACTACTGCACTACCCGGGGCTACGCCTTAAATCAGTTCTGTAACTGAAGCTTGTGCAAAAGGCAGTGGCTTGTTCATTGAGGAGTTTCTTGCTGTGATATAATACCAGTGTTCAAGGATCTGCTTTAGCTGCCTGTATGTTGACTCTGGAGGTTGAGGTATCTCTGTCATTGGAGATGTTTAAGAGCAGGTTGGACAAACACCTGTCAGGGATGGTCTAGATAATACTTAGTCCTGCCACGAGTGCAGAGGACTGGACTAGATGACCTCTCGAGGTCCATTCGAGTCCTGTGATTCTAAGTGAGAGACCATATCTCTTCCCAACGCTGATGGTGAAGTGTGCAAACTGGATCCTTTCCTTTCCCCCTTTCCCCAAGCTAACATAGAAACGTGGTGATCTTCAGGGCTTGCTGCAGCTGTTCCCCTGCTTTTGAGAAGGGAGGGAGGAGTTGGAAGGGTATCTGGTGGGTAGGGATCATTGGCTGGAGTGAGGGTTTGTCTGTCCTTTCTGATTTGGGGAAGCTGCTGCAATTCTAAATTGGCTTTTATTTGTAAGAGATGTCAGGCACCTAAAGCCTCTGACGAGCAGTGTTTTGTAGAAACCCAAATCAATGTGCAGCGTTTTGGAGGGGCACTCCTTGGGCGAGTTGGGAGCATGCTATGTCAGATGGTGACTGCCCAAGGAGGCCTGGATGGAAAGGTTGGGCAGGGGTACTCCTTTAGCTTAGGAAACCACAGGGTGGGAAGGTAGCAGCTGTGCGAGACCAGGTGATCTGGATAATGAAGCTGGAAGCCTATTGGGGTGGGGTGGGGGGCTTTTCAGAGACCATAGTGGGGACTAGGAGAACCATAGGAAGGTGGAGGGGAAATCTTCATGAAGAGGAGTGTATTGTGCTGGAATGACATGCAGACTTCCTTGGGAGGCCAGGGAAAGGATACTCCTCCCTCAGTGCAATTTCTTGAGCATTGGTATTCTCACGCTCCAGGTGCCGAGGGTTAACTTCAGGGCTATTCTTAATATTCAGTTAAAAATTGGAAGCCATTAATTTTCCCATTGATAAAAGAGGAAGCATTTGGCAACACAGATTATTTTTGTAATCTGTATATGGCATTATTCTTAACAGTTTCATTTAATAGTTGTTTACAGAGTATGGAAGACTTGCTATGGAAGAAATTTACCAAAAGCCATTTCAGGTAATACATACTCTAAACTCCAACCTTTTTACATAATTACCCTAGTGCAGGGGTTCTCAAACTTCATTGCACTGCAACCCCCTTCTGACAACAAAAATTACTACACGACCCCAGGAGAGGGGACTGAATCCTGAGCCCGCTCGAGCCCTGCCGCTCTGGGTGTGGAGGTCAAAGCCCGAGCCCCACCGCTCTGGGCAGGAGGGGTCAAAGCTGAAGCCCAAGGGCATCAGCCCCAGGCAAGGGGCCTGTAACCTGAGTCCTGCCGCCCAGGGCTTCAGCCCCAGGCAGTGGAGCTCAGGCTTCAGATTTGGCCCCAGGCCCCAGCAAGTCTAAACCGGCCCTGGCGACACCATTAAAACAGGGTTGTGATCCACTTTGGGGTCCTGACCCACAGTTTGAGAACCGCTGACCTAGTCTTTCAACACCTGTTCATATGGGTAGGAAATTAGTTAACTTACATTATGGAGAGAAATTAGCTGGGCTGAAGCTAGTCATCTTTTTGTATAGGTCTGGGTGAGACGTGTGTGAAAAATCAAACCATGGTAATCTGCCTGATGAAATGTCATGTGAGTGAACTTAGGCTAGCATAGAGTCTTTCTGGAAAGGCCGAAGGAAATCTGACAAGGAGTTTAAGATATGAAGTATTATTATTATTCCCCCCCCCAGCTTTTGAGCCCTCCTAAGGTAGTGATGGGTTTTATGTTTAACTCTATTTCCAAAACAGCTTGCACTAAATCCTTCAAATTCTTACTCTCCTTGGAGTACTGGCAGTGTAGATCCCCGCGCTTCAGGGTTGTGCACTAGTTGAAGTCCTCTGGAAAGCAGTTTAGGACTCTCACGTGTTCATGTACAGAACCAAATGCTCAATGTGGGACTATATAAGGAGCTGTAGCTCCAGCTTCACCCCATTCCATTTGGCTGTGGAGCTGAGAGGACTTGGAACCTCTCAAGTTCCTTCTTCCTCCGTAGGTGCCCTTAGATAGTTCATGCTAAATTTTAAAAGTCTAAACAGACTGTGTTGTCAACAATATTATATTGTCTGGCAATCCTGTTTTGTGCCTTATTCTGGAGCAGTGACCTTTGATGAGACACAAAGCCAGGGCTTAAGCACAGTGGCTCTTTTAATAGCAAATTGTAGGATGAATGGGTGTTCTGGCTCTGGTGCTTTGTGGGAACATGCACTTCATATCTGCTCACTCCAAGCAGCCTTACACCAAGGGACTGTGAACATCCTGATCTCAGGGTTCCCTTGCAATTTCTCTCTGTTAATTTGGTGTCTCCCAAATCCTTTCACATCCTCCTTTTTGTTCCCTGTGTGGTTCTTCTACCAGGTCCTGGCTTGTACTTAAATCAGCAAGATACTGTAGGTGTACATAGCTAGTGCCATCCAGCTAGCTCCCCTCTTGCTAGGGGAGTGATGTCATAAGATCTGTTTCATGTCTCCAGTTGATGGAAGGGAGGATCACACTCCTATATCTGGGCTGGCAAGAGACAGAAAAACTAGAGTAACAGGTGAGAGTGTCCTTTTCGCTATCAAAGGTCACAAGTACATGCTAGCTTGAAGGTGCTCCTTCAGCTGTACTTACTCACAACACGCAGAGGAATAACAAGTGTCTTGTATTCAGCTTAATCAGGTTTGGGGCTATAGTTTGTTGAATTACCAGCAGCAGATGTAGGATTCTTGATTCTCTGTCATTTTCTGCTGCTATAAGGAATATTAAATTAATTATTCATTATTATTGTGCTCTTCTGTGTAGACACTAATGTTCTTAATTAGAGATTGGAGCTATCCTTATGAACACTCGTATGGCTTGGAAGGAGGAAAAAAATTTCTAGAAAAGCGATTGCAGGTAAGTTACGACTTACAGAACTCACACTGACTCCTTAGTTCAGGTGCTGTTCTGTGTTTGAGATAGCTACACATGATTGGCTAAATATTTTCTGCTTGCTATTTTCTCGTAATAGAAATGATATTTAAATATGTGACATCAAGTGATTGCCTTTGTACGATCTACATTTTTATAGAAGTTCAGAAAAAGGCTAGACTGTGTTAAATCTATTCATAAACTTCCTGCCATTAAACTCAATTATAAATCTCGCGGTCAGCACCACAGAGCCATTTAGAATTCTTACTTTGCTTTTTTCAGGTAAAGCAAAACCAGCATGAAGAGCTACAGAATGTAAGGAAGCATATTCGCTCGTGTTTCAGCAACCTTGGCTGTTTCCTGTTGCCCCACCCTGGTCTTAAAGTTGCGACTAATCCAAATTTTGATGGGAGGTTGAATGGTAGGAAGCATTCCATTGTGTTAATTGCTTTGGATATATATCACTGACATTGTTTTGTTGTAGCACAGAACTTGCCTTAAATCTAGGTTTTATTGAAGAGTTTGGGGTTAAAAGGTAAAACTTAGAAGTGTGCATTGGCATATTCTCTTTTTGGGTTGTTAAACATATGGAGGAATTAAGTGATTATTTTTTTCCTGGTTCTGTGTTGCTTTTTAAGTTCTCAGGTAGCTGTTGGCTGTAACCTTGCAGATTTAACATTATCCAAGATGGCCAGCTGTGGGATTCTGCAGTGTCTAAAATCAAAGGATTTACAAGCAGAATCCCAGGAATTTCCACGCACATTTTGGTGGGTGAGGAGCTGCTAATGTGCCAAAGGGTGGTGTAGAAAAAAAAATTCTTGCGTCTTGTGAAGTTCGCACCAATTATGTGCTGGGAGCAGAGACCTGAAAGGTTATACTGTGAGCGGTCTTCAAATAATTTATTCTAGTTACTCAAGTACTATATAGATGAAGGAAAAAACCCTACTCTGGCAATTGGAAACTATTGTAAAATTTCTTTAAGCCCTAAATATTTCTTCAGGATAAGCAAATTATTCTGAGTCAGGAAGCATTGTTTTTTTTAAAGGGATTTGTTTCAGTGTATTTTTCTAGAGAAGAAACTCATTATTACTTGAAATTGAGATGTACCACCTTTTTCTCTGACTGATTCAATTTCCACCAGACATTGATGATGATTTCAAGAGAGAGCTGCGGGATCTGGTACCATTACTACTTGCTCCTGAAAACTTGGTAGAGAAAGAGATCAGTGGATCCAAGGTGACTTGTAGAGATCTTGTAGAATATTTTAAGGTAGGCAAACGCTTGTACTAATTTATTTTTTCGTGCCTTACAAAAATTATCCTAATTTTAGAATGCGTTCCCAAAGAAGAGATGATAGTATCTAGGTTGCCACTCACTGATGAGCTTTAGGTAGTTGTGACTTTAATTTCAGCACTTCGACTGAAACTGGTATGCATGGTTTTCCACCAGACCAGCTCTAAGGGCAATCAATCCACCGGGGGTCGATTTAGCTAATCTAATGAAGACCCGCTAAATCAATCGCCAATCGCTCGCCCGTCGACTCTGGTACTCCACCAGAACAAGAAGCATAAAGTAAGATCGATGGGAGAGTTTCTCCTGTCGACACAGCGCGGTGTAGACACCGCAAAAGTTTGACCTAAGCTACGTCAACTGCAGCTACGTTATTCACATAGCTGGAGTTGCGTATCTTAGGTTGACTGAGCCCCGTAGTGTAGACCTGCCCTAAGTGAGCTACTGTTTTGGCTGTGCCTTTAGATAGGTGTCGGACCAAAAGGCAAATCTTAAATATTTTTCTTGAATAGAGATTATCACTTCTAGTATCCTTAAACTGAGTTTGAGTGAGACAACTTAGAGCAAAGTGCCAATCTTGGTCCTGATATAACTTTAAATATAGGTATTGTGTGTAGTTACACCTGTAATTAAAGTTGTCTAAGCATGTCCATTTGAAGAGCTGTTTTCCTAAGCTCATAACTTAGTCAAATTTTTGGACTGAAATTGTCCATGTTCTCTCTCAACCTGAGAGAACTCTTCTTTGAAACATTAGAATAAAGATGGCATAGCTGTTTTTAATGGCTTGTGTAGGGAGCACACACTTGCTGCCGTTTAACCAAAACAAAACACTTCTGCCACCTTTGAAGGCCTGTGGTGTCTCAGGGCTTGGCTACACTTGCAGATGTACAGCGCTGTGAGTTAAACCTGCCTTCGTACAGCTGAATAGGGAAAGCGCTGCAGTCTGTCCACACTGACAGCGCACTGTCGTGGCCACATTTGCGGCACTTGCAGCGGCATTGGGAGCGGTGCATTATGGACAGCTATCCCACAGAGCACCTCTTCCCATTCTGGCGCTGTGGCTTGTGGGAAGGGGGCGGGGGGTGCGGGGCATTCTGGGTCCTGTCCCAACGCCCCGTGATGCATCGCTTCACATCCTCAGGGATTGGATGTTTAGTGAATGTGGAAGGGACCACACCTGAAAAGTGCGGATAAAATACGTAAATATTTAAGAACAGCTGCCTGATTCACATTGCACTGTCCAACCTGTGCAATGAATGACATGGGGTGCTGTGAGAAGACTAATATGTGATCATGCAAATAAAGACTCACAACATATAGGCACTAGGGAGTAGAACTAAGATTAGGAGGGCAGCCTTAAGTCAGGAAATAGTGAAGTTGAGCTTTTCTTTGCTGTTCTCCTGATTTAGTTCGTTGTCCGTTATTCAGAAGAGTTCCATGCAGATTGGCCACTTACTTGTCTCATAACATAGAACCCTGGGTGCTCAGGGTCCCTGTTCTTTGACTTCTGTTCTGAAAGTGGAAGTCCCACCCCCAGCATAGAGATCTGTACATCAGCATCAGGGACCCGGACTAACAGCAGGGGAAGGAGAAATCCCCTCTCTCTCTCTCCCTCCCCCACTCCTAGAGATGGATAACTATGAGGGAGAGGGGTACAGGAGGAACAACAGAAGAGTTCAGTGTGCTAGCTAGTGCAACTGGCCCAAAGCAGTGAACTCCCTGCTGCTGACCAGAGCCCCAGTTTCCTTCCCCAGCCTAAATTCCTTCCCCAGTCACTGCATACAGGGCATTGCTCCCCACCGACCTCTGAGGAGTGTGCAGATTGGACACAGTACGTTGTCCTCTTCCTTTCCTCCTAGCCACAGACAAAGGACAAGTGAAGCTCTTGGGTAGGGGTGGGGAGCTGAGGACCAGCTTGATTGTAATCAGCCCACTTAGCTTCCCCAGCACACCCTGCCACCCCAACAGTCCCTCCCATGTCCCAGGGTGGGTAGTTTCTTCACCTTCCCCCAGATTCTCTCTTATTCCTTCAGGGGTGGGGACATAAGTGTTCTTCCACCCCCAACTTGTTCACTGTCTGGGGATGGGATGTAACTCTCTGCTGCTCCAGATTCTGGGGAGGGCACGTGTGTGTGTGTGTGTGGGTGTTGTGTTCCCCCCCAACTTTGAGGAGAGGGGTTCTCCCCAGCCCCCCAAAGACTCCCCCCACATACATTTGGTGTGTGTGTGGGGGGGGGATAGGTGCTCACTCTTCCCTGATGGGCTCCAGGCTGCCACTCCTTGAAACAGTAGTAGCCTCTTCTCTTCAAAAGCCTCTTCTATGTGGTAGGCCTCAGCCCTGGTGATGTACAAACCCACCTGAATAGGGGATGGAGATGTCGGGCTCTGAAAAGGGTTGGTATGGTGTCTCTAAACAGAGACTTGTTTTTAATAAAATAAAACCCCAAGATTCATCCATGACTCACTTCGTATGTGTGTGTAAATTGTAAACGTGTCAGTGAGAAGAACCTTCAAATGAAGCAAGTAGAAAGCGTTTTTAATACCATGATAGACATATAGCTCTAATCTTGGTAAAAGCACATATTAATTGCCATGTGTCGCTACAGTATTGCTTTGATTCACTCAATGTGGAGATTAGTAGGGACAGCATTTATTATAAAGGGTTTGGAATGTAAAGGGATTAAAGTGTTGGGATACATGTGTAAATGTCAGTTGTAGATTATTTTACTCCTACATGTAGAGATTTGCTTAATTGAATATTTAGGATTAACTTGAAGGACTGATTTGGACCCTGGCTTTCTTCCCATCATAAATGCTCAGGTCAAAAAAGAATCAATAAAACAAAATTTAATTAATTGTTTTGTTTTTCAGGCTTACATTAAAATCTATCAGGGAGAGGGGCTACCTCATCCTAAATCAATGCTCCAGGTATTTCCTTATCCTTTAAACATAAGCAGAGTGAAGAAACAAACATTAAATTCTTTGCAATCATTAAGGGATGTATTTCTTCAAGAGACTGAAGATTGTGAATGAAGTGTTAGCACCCATGGAGCTACGTTTCTTCAAGAAGGGCCGAGGCAGTTACCCACTTTGGGGGCTTGTGTGGGTTCAGAATCACCTGAAGTGGTAGCCACTGGGGTTCTGATGTATATTAGCATATCCACTCCTTCAAAACCTTGCCATGTTGTCTACATTTTGACTCCATTTCCAGTATTGTTTTTATTAGCTTAGTGTCTAGTGCTAATAGATAGGAGCACTTAGTCAGTTAGATGTCTGCAGCATTACATGGTGACATGCCACTTCTCACTCTGTGAGTCTGTGTCAGATAAGGTAACTGTACCAATATTCCCCTCCATGGCTGATCCAGGGAGGAAGATCAGATTTAGATTGAGCTTTGCGCAGTCCAGTCATGCCTTGCTCAAGGGTACAATGCTTATGTTGTTTCGGGTTTAGGACTTGCAACAAGGAGGTGCTCCGTTTGTGCCGGCTTTACCTCTTGGGTCTTGAGGGATAGATGGCTGAAAACCCCTGTAATGAAAGAAGCTGGAGGAGTTCTTTGGTTTAGAATCTGAAATTGTTCTGGGTACCTCCCCTTCAAGGAACCATCTCCTCCTTGGACTTGTCTAAGGGTTCAGAAAGCCACTTCCAATGCTCCCTCAGATCCAAAGACAAGGGATGGACTCCAGTGGATGGCCACTTCCCTTCCTCCTTCCCTCTGTGACTTTGAGGGAGAGGGTAGGACTACATTCTTTCCTGTAACATTAATTAGACTGGTTGGCTCTGACATGGAACCATGCATGACCCAAAAAGACACTGCTTACTAGAAATTCTGAGCCCGCAACCGCAGGCCTGTGACCTGGCAGAGATAATACACTCAGGGGAGAGGGGGAAACTGCTTTTTATATAGCGATGGAATTTTTTTCTGACCACTTTCTGATATGTTAATTTGGATATCCTTTTCCAGTTGGTAACCATCAAAATAGTCTCTTCCATACCTGTCTTATGGATAGAAAGATCATGTACAGGCATATGGATGTATAATTACGTAGCTTTTCTAGAGTGCCAGGGCTGAAATCTTTGCTTCTAGTGAGCTATTTTAATCTATTTTACAGCAGATCCTTTATTTGTTCACATGGAAGGTTTTCTTCGGGTCTGAAGTTAATGGGTAAACATTCAAAATGAAATGGTACAAAACTGGTTAAAGGTGTTGGTGCTTCAGAATGTATAACTAATATTTCTGGCGAGTCAGATACAACTATGTACAGTGCTTGATCAATATCTGTATGCTTTCATTTTCCCAAGGCAACAGCTGAAGCCAATAATCTTGCTGCAGTAGCAGGAGCAAAAGACACCTACAACAAAGGCATGGAGCAGGTATGTTGATTACAAAATTAAAGCAACGGTATGTGTAGTAAGGCCTCTGTTGTAGAGTTGTGCACAACGTGGTGTTAAACGGTTACACGGTTAACATACTAATGGACAAACTGGCTGAGCATCAGGACTCCATGTGTGAAGATCACACATGCAGCAAAAGTCACAAGATCACTCATGAGGGAGGGAGAAGGAAATTGATGGTGAGGTAGGATTGAGATGTATTTTCTACATGTGGAACACCACATACTAAATGAGTTGAGAATTCTATTAGCAGCAGCTGATTAAAAAGATATGAAGCAGCTAGTAGAATGAACAGATGCGTCTGGTGGTAGCATCACCGTGCAGGGTTCATACTAAAAAACATAACAAAAAAAAATTGTTTGGGTTTTGGAGATATTACACTACTGATTTCTGATCATTTTCTATAGCCATAAAATGTGAAGATTAAAAGGTACTTAAATATTCAGTATTTGCAAAATCCAAAACATTTCTTCCAAATAGCTACGTGTAGCTAACAATTTCATTCACCATATGCTACTTCAAACTCCATTGTGAAGGTCTCTTTCATAGTGAACACACTACCAAGGCCCATTGTGATCTTCAGACCATGAAGTTGGGCAACAGTTTAAAGCCACTTATCACAGAACCATTTGACACCATATGGGAAATTCTGAAATACGATTGTACGTGTATGTTATAGATCTCAGGAGGGTCTTTCGCTTACTGTGGAGCATGTTCCCATGAAAATAGCATCAACCTAAGAGCTCATCTGCTCCTGTAGCTACCGTAAATTAGTGCCGTGACCACCTCTTGACTAGTGTGTGCAGTACTGGCCACCACACCACAAAAAGGATATTGCATAAGGACATAAGAACGGCCAGACTGGGCCAGAGCAATGGTCCATCTAGCCCAGTATCCTGTCTTCCAACAGTGGCCAATGCCAGGTGCCCCAGAGGGAATGAACAGAACAGGGCTGTTATTGAGTGATCCATCCCCTGTCACCTAATCCCAGCTTCTGGCAAACAGAGGCTAGGGACACCATCCCTGTCCATCTGATGGACCTATCCTTCATGAACTTACCTAGTTCTTTTTTAACCCTGTTATAGTTTTGGCCTTCAAAACATCCTCTGGCAAGGAGTTCCACAGGTTGACTATGCATTGTGTGAAGAAATACTTCCTTTTGTTTGTTTTAAATCTGCGCCTATTAATTTCATTTGGTGACCCCTCGTTCTTGTGTTATGAGAAGGAGTACATAACACTTCCTTATTTACTTTCTCCACACCAGTCATGATTTTCTAGACCTCTATCATATCCCCCCCTTAGTCGTCTCTTTTCCAAGCTGAAAAGTCCCAATCTTATTTCTCTCCCCTCATACGGAAGCTGTTTCATACCCTTAAGCATTTTTGTTGCCCTTTTCCAATTCCAATATATCTTTTTTGAGATGAGGCGACCACATCTGCAAACAGTATTCAAGATGTGGGCATACCATGGATTTATATAGAGGCGATATGATATTTTCTGTCTTATTCTCTATCCCTTTCTCAATGAGTCCCAACATTGCAGATCAGGAGAGTTTGGAGATGGGTGACAAGAGTGATCAAGGGCATGGAAAAACCGTCATATGAGAAGAGATTGGGATTGTTTGCCTTAGAAAGGAGACCTAGAGGGGAATAGTCTATAAAATAATGAATGGTACCCAGAAGGAGATCATGAATTTTTGTTCTCCTTGTCTCACGACCCCAGAACAAGGGGATGCCATCCAATCAAACTAAAAGGTGGCAAATTCAAAACAGATTAAATGAAATCCTTTTTCACACAATTTGTAATTGGACTGTAGAGCTCCCAGCCAGAGAAAGTCATTGAGGCTAAGAACTTAACATGATCCAAAAAGATTGGGTACGTGTGGTTATCAAGCATATCATTAACTATAACAATTCTAGATGATAAAACCTTTGGAAGGGATACTAAACCTCATGCTTCAGGGTTTAAGCCTGTCTTTTCTCTATTAGAGATCAGGATGATGCCTAATGTGGGCAGATTACTCCACATCTACCCACTGCAGGGTTCTTACACCTTCCTCTGAAGCATCTCGTGCTGGGCTCTGTCAGAGACAGGATTCTGGACTAGGTAGACTCCGGGTCTGATCCAGCCTGGCAATCCCTATGTAATAAAACAGAGTAGGCGTATTCCGACTTTGTGAAGACCTTTGAGGTTTTCAGATGAATTGTTATAAAAGTGCTGAATTATTTCCCACCTGAAGTCATGACTGGCCAGGGAGATGATTGCAATATTGGAGGATTTAGACTTCAGGTAAGGAATAAACAGGAACAGATGTTTTCTTACAGATCCTGTTTTCATAGGAACTTCCCAAGTGATATATTTTATGTAATAAGTGTGGCTAAACAAAACAAGTCCTTATAAAACATCTTCTGGATAACTTTGAACATTTTCTGTACCAAGTCTTGATGTGACAGATGGGTCTGAAACTTTTGACACTAAGAACAGAGTAGAAATAATTGTTTTGGTCTTTATCTTGATTAACACTAGTTTAAATCAAGTCTTTATTGTCAGTATTACCATAGCGCCTAGGAGCCCAAGTCACCAGAACCCCATTATGCTGGGCGCTGTATAAATACTGCAGAAAGACAGTCCCTGTCCCAAAGAGTTTACAATCTAAGTATGAGGAGGAAGAACAGGTGGATACAGACTAGGAAACAATGAGGCCACATGGGTCACCTTGATGAGCAATGGTCTCACTACAGTTAAGGTGCTGGTGTGCACATGCGGGCAGCATGGGAGGAAGCATGAAGGGATTTGTTTGAGAATTTAACTAATGGTTGATGGATGCTGACATCATGGGCCAATGGAAGGTGGGAGTCAGTACGTTGATAGTGAATGAGAGAGGTCCTGGATGGCCTTGACAGTGAAGACAAGCAGCTTATGTTTGAGGTGATAGAGAAGGGTGAGTCAGTGAAGGATGCAAAGAGGGGAGAGATGGTCAAAACAACAGGCTAGAAAATGATTTTTGCAGCAGCATTTTGACTGGATGTAAATGGAGCTAGATTACATTTGTCAAGCCAGAAAGAAGGACGTTGTAGTAATTGAGATGATTTGAGACTGGACAAGAGTCCTAGCTATGTGGATGAATACGAAAGGCCCTAGCTTAGAGATGTTATGCAGAAAGAATCTTCATGACTTAGACATACCTGGATGTGAGGACCTAGAGTGGTCTGGTGATGCCCAGGTTATGGGCCTGAGTGACCGAAAGGATGATGGTGGTGTCCGCAGTGTTTGAGAAGGTGAGGAAGGAGACGAGGAGTTCTGTTTTAGCTGTGACTAGCTTGTGCTGACAGCTGGACAACCACGAGATATTAGAAATAGATCAAGATTTTAGTATGGACAGAAGACTGGTCTGGAGTAGAGAGAGAGATCTGAGAGTCAACAGCAGAGTTGAATTTGTATTTGTGATGAGATTACCCAGAGAGAAGGTGCAGAGGGAGAAGAGAAGGGGACCAAGGCCGGAGCCCTCTGGAATCCCCCCAGAGAGCTGGACGGGGGGATGAGGAGGATCCTCCGGTCGCACTGAAGGAACAATTAGAGAGGTAGGAGAAGAACCAGGGGAGGATAGTTACAGAAGCCAAAGGAGGACAAGACTTCAAGAAGAGGAGAGTGGTTGGTGGTGTTGAAGGCAGCCGATGGGTCAAGGGAATGAGGATAGAGTACTGGTTCTGAGCTTTGGCGTGGAAAAGGTCATCTTGCTCTTTGGCAAGAGCAGTGTCAGTGGAGTGTAAGGGGCAGATGCTAGTTGGAGAGGGTCGGGGATGAGATTAGAGGAGTTCTTCTACAGACAGATCTTTAGCAGGAGCCATGTAAAGACCGAGGACTAGGATAAACAATCCAGAACACTAGTTTGGCTTATGCCTCCCTTGAAGGGGGCAGGATGGACGGGCAGGTGCATGTTGCTGGTATAAACTCTTGTCCTTAATCTCCCCTTGAGAGCATTAAGTATCTCGCCCAGATCACCTTTTTACCTCAGGAGGACTGGATGGGACTCCTTAGAGCAGCATTGACTAGCTTCTTCATCTGCCAGAAAGGGTCCCTGGGGCACAAGGTACTTGTCCTCTCTCCTGCCTGCCTGGTTCCCACTAACCAGGTGCAAGAGAGCAGGAGTGAAACCCATCTTTCCTGCATGGCCCTTCAGAATATGGCACCAGACGTGGCTTTGCTGAAGACCGTGGCTTCAGATTCAGAATCGTCCAGGCAGGGTGCTGTGATTCGCAGCCCAGATGTTCAGTGAAGCTGCTGATAGCAAACCCACTGAATAGGAGACTGAGCGTGCCCAAGTGCCTCCTCGGGTAGAGGGAGGCCTTTATCGTTCAAATCACCTGCTTGCCCTCAGGGAGTCTGATGCACAGATGAAAAGGTAATGTTATGTGATGGGCAGCTGGAGTATTCCTTGGGGTCTGTCTTCACACTCTGCTGAACTTACCAAGAGCCAAGGAATTATGACAGCGTTTGTTTCTGAGAACTCAGAATATGGCCCAGTGTGTGTGATTCTGTGTAGACCTGTTAAATCTGCTGTGTTTGAAATCATCCTAAATGTGAGAGAGCCGTGCTTATGAGGGTGCGTTCCTGGGCTGGACACTCTTCAGAATACTCCAAAGCTGAAGTTCTGAGCAGACTAAAAACGCTTCCCCAGCCTCTGGTTCTTGCTTGTTGCATCATAACTGGCTCAGTCAACTCCTTTTGCTCAACTGACTGGTGAGAGGCGCTCCGTGCTGTGGGTCCCGTCCTCTGGTTTCACTTCAATGATTTTATAGCATTTCCTCTGTTCCTTTAAAAGCTCTCTTGGAAAGGAACCATGGCAGCAATGGACATTTGCCCCCTTCAAGAGGGGGTTGGGGCTGCAACACAAGCAGAGAGATGGACACAGCCAGGGCTTTGACCAAGCTCATGAGACACTGGTTGTACAGTCCTAATGGCTTATACTAGCTAAACCCAGTAGGTTCCTAGTCTGGCTGGAGATGGCACAGTGGCTGATCCATCAAGCTAGCTACCTTTCCACATATGATCACTTAGAACCAGAGCGCCTCTTTGCATCCTAGCTTAGGGTTTGTTCTTGTTAGCCGGGCCACTGAGGGTGGAAATTGAGTAGTTTGAAGTCTTGCAAGCGGTGTCTTATGTGCCCTTCTAACTGACCAGAAAATCACGTAACTTTTTAATTGGAGGTAGTTTGGTGAATCACTTTAAATTGCTCCCCCAAACAACTTGATTACTTTCTGTAGTGCAGAAATGAAGAGATGGCACCTTCAGAGATCTGATTGATATTTCAGACTCTGTGAGCCATTAGAGTCCTGGGAAATCACGTTTCTGATATGGAATATTTAAATCTACAAGATGCAGTCACAGCTGCCAGCAGGGTTTTAAAAAAAATCCATCCTTCCATAAGGAGAAAGAGACGCTTTCCCAGGCTGGGGCCATCATGTTTTGAAGAATCCCTGGTTTTACTGGGGGAGGGAATGTTTCTAACCCTTCTGGGCCGTTGGCTTTGCACCCGTAAGTGAACAGTGTCACTTGGCGCAGGGCTGTCTTTCCAAGTCTGCAGGCACAGCTACAGCATGTGCCACTACTGATAGCTTTGCCCAGCTGCAGCACAGTGAAAACGGGATCGACAAGGCCTAGCTGGCATCGGTGGGTAGTTTCACCCTGCTAGGTCCAAAGCAGAGGCTGAGGCGAGGGCTAGAGTTCACTACCCCTTTCCCACCTGTTTTAACAACAGCCAGGAGGTTCTAAGATTCTACTTCACATAAAAGGAGAGAATTGCTCCTGTGCACTTATTCTGTAAAGGTGAACGTTACAGCAGGTCCACAGTTACTCACTGAGCCTCCTGCCAAAAAAAAAAAAAAGGCTGGAGAATATAAAGTCATGTTAGACTGAACATTACTGGATGGTTGAGGCCATTTCTGGTTCTTAGGCGTCAGTCTGAAGCAGGAGTGTCTTAACCACTTACCTGGAGCTTTGGCGTGTTCTGACCTTGGTCAGCTGCAGGGTGCGTGTGGTGCTCGAACTACTGTCCTCTAAGAATCAAACATCAAGCAAATAATGGGTTGTTGTTGTTTTGAATGCAGTGTTGAACAGCACAAGCTCTTCCTGCTGTACCCTGACCCCTCACCTCTGGTTATTCTTCTCACAGGTTTGTGGTGGAGATAAGCCTTACATTGCTCCATCAGACCTAGAGAGACAGCACCAGGATTTTAAAGAGTCAGCTGTCAAACAGTTCTGTTCTGTGAAAAAAATGGGAGGAGAGGAGTTCTGTCGGCGCTACCAGGACCAGCTTGAAGCGGAGCTCGATGAAATCTATGCAAACTTTGTGAAGCACAATGATGGCAAAAACATCTTTTATGCTGCTCGTACCCCTGCCACTCTATTTGCTGTTATGTTTGCCATGTATATCATCTCAGGACTGACTGGCTTCCTTGGTATGAACTCCATCGCTAGCCTGTGCAATCTCATCATGGGGCTAGCGCTGATATCCCTTTGTACTTGGGCATATGTTAAGTACTCTGGGGAATTCAGAGAAGTTGGAACAGCCATTGATCAAATTGCTGAAGCACTATGGGAACAGGTTGGTATCCATTTCACTATGAAAGTGTCCTTTCTTGGACGAGCGTGCCAATTACAATTCCTGTTTAATGCTGTTAATCAAAAAGGGTTCTAGAGCAGCATAAAGAATTCTAGTTCTTCTGGAAGGTAAAATGAACTCAGAAGTATAGACATTGTGTAACTTTCAAGGTGGATACCTTGGAGAAATTAGATTATAAAACCAGCCCAGGATATCCAGTGTCTAATTATCTGAGGTCTTTGCTGACACTAAGGTCTGAGAGTAGCACAAAGGTGGAAGGATTTTTTTTTAAAAATCCTTGTTTACTTTTCTCTGAAAAGTAAATTTAAAAAGCTGGTGAAGGATTCTTAGAGAGGTAAGTTAAAGTTGTTGTACATCTTCATTTCTGATATGGTGCATGTGAGACTCCATCGATTTATTGGTGCAAGTGCTGGGACACCACAACACTGCCCAGAATCATCTGTATCTGTCATCCCCTTGCTGTTGGATAGCATGCCATGGCACTGAAGAGAAGGCTAATTAATTAAAGACTGCAGGGAAGAAAATTAGAGGTAATGAATACCTGCAAGGAGTCCAGCTTGCAGTAGCTTCCATAGGAGAAATGGCTGTGCTTTCTCATATTGGGAAAACAGACTGTTTTAAACGTTACTAATAACATTTTGAGTAGCATAGTGGCTGGTATAGTTGCCAATGTAAAAATGTTTGCTGGAACCAGTGATTCTCAACCTGTGGCCCAATCAGCGCACAGCTGTGGCCCATGTGACATCCTCAGGGCCATACAAGTAATATATATTTTGTGTGGATGTGGTCCCTATAACACATAGAAAGCTGTGTATGTGGCCCATAATAGTAAATAGGTTGAGAACCACTGGCTGGAACAATTGGCCTTTTAAAAGCCAACATAGGAGATGACCTTACATTAAGGTAGCAAATATGGTAGATGAATTTTCATTCAACTCTTAATCTGGGAACATGCCTTTATAGCCTCAAGCCAATCTTGTTGCTACTTTATCTGATTGGCCAACTGGGTCCAACTTCGCAGTTAGCATATAGGATTTTTGACTGCTTTTCAGAGATTGAATAGGTAATGCCTTTAGGAAAGGTTACTGGAGATTCTATAGCTCTAATACCTATAGTATACTGGAAGTGAAACTTTTTGGATGTGATGCTCTGAGTAAAAATAGGCAATGACTTGTGTTGAGATCTCAGATGAGAGAGATGTGATGCTAAAAAGTGACAAGCAAATACTTGTATGAGGTAGAAAATCAATACTTAAGGCCTCACAATGGAAACTGGTTGTTTAAATACTGAATCTCAGTTCAGGATTACTGTATGTAAAATGGTACGGGGCAATGTGCAGGATAGGAGTAATATGGTGATAAATCTTTGTTCTCAACTATGTACGTTACCTTTGACAGATTTTCTCTTTAAGTTGCAGGAAGCAAAACTAGACGATAGGGTTGTAACTTGAGGAAATCTGTTAAATTCTCGTAATTTAATTTCTATGTCCTAATTCCTGAAGCTTTGAAAAAATCCATACCCTCCTGCAGTGCGATATAAATTCTGACTTCAGAATGGTTTTGTCCTAGCTTGAAGTGGCTTCCTCAAGTGTAGACTTTTTCAGCATCACATGTAAAACTGGGGTTTCTAAGCATGCGGTTGGGTCCTCTCTCCAAGGAAGAGACCAGGTCATTGTAAATCAACACTTACGTTTTGCCAGCAGAGTTTTGGTTCGGGGTGTGTGGAAGAAAATCACACCCCTAACTGACCTAGCTATGCTGACCAAGACTCTGGTATAGATGCAGTTATACTGGCATAAAAGCCTTTTGCTGGTGTCACTTACTTTGCTTGGGGACACTCTTGCTGGTGAAAGCTCCATTCCAACTAAGAGGGTTTGCCAGTACAGCTGTACCGACTAACCCTTTCTAGTGTAGACAATGTGACGGGTTCAGTCACAGAGACCTTGATGTGCTGAAATTACCTCTGAGCCCGTTTTTCTTGCCAGCTTGGGACTCCAGAACCCTGCCTTGTTGAGCTAGAGACGCAAGCCTGCTGCAACACAGGCCCAGGGTCTGAACCACGCCCCCAAAGCTGCAGACTTTAACTAAAAACTGCTCAGCAGGTCACCTATCTCCAGCAACCAGATCCCAATGGGATCCAAACCCTAAATAAATCTGTTTTACTCTGTATAAAGCATACACAGGGTAAACTCATAAATTGTCTGCCCTCTATAACACTGATAGAGATGCACAGCTGTTTGCTCCCCCAGGTATTAATCACTTACTCTGGGTTCATTAATAAACAAAAGTGATTTTTATTAAGTATAAAAAGTAGGATTTAAGTGGTTTCAAGTAATAACAGACAGAACAAAGTAAGTCACCAAGCAAAATAAAACAAAACACGCAAGTCTAAGCCTAATACATTAAGAAACTGTTTACAGGTAAATCCTCACCCTCAGAGATGTCCCAGTAAGCTTTTTTCACAGACTAGACTCCTTCCTAGTCTGGGCCCAGTCCTTTCCCCGGGTACCGTCCTTGTTAGTTCCAGCAGGCATCTTAGGTGAAAAGCAGGGGCTTTCTCATGATTGGGACCCCTCTTTGTCCTCTCCCATCCTCTCTTATAGCTTTGGCACAAGGTGGGAATCTTTTCTCTCTCTGGATCCCCACCCCTCCTTCTAAATGGAAAAGCACCAGGTTTAAGATGGATTCCACCATTCTTCCTGGGCTGGCTCACACGAACACAGGAAGGCTTGCAAGTAAACAGAGCCGTTTACAACCAATTGTTCTAGTCACTGGGAGCCAACAAGATTCTAAACCATCAATGGCCCACACTTTGCATGATTACAATAGTACCTCAGAGTTATACTTTATATTTCTAGCTTCAGATACAAGAATGATACATTCATACAAATAGGATGATCACACTCAGTAGATTATAAGCTTTGTAATGATACCTTACAAGGGACCTTTTGCATAAAGCATATTCCAGTTACATCATAATTTGTCTCTAAGGTGCCACAAGTACTCCTGTTCTTTTTATCATATTCAGTTAGCATATTTCCATAAAACATATGGAGTGCAACGTCGCAGACAACACCTGTCATTGCCATTGGACTGTGAGATAAGAACCAGTTCCTCTCTGATTGCTAGCCTAAGGCCTGGCTTTGTTGTGAATTATACCTATAGGTCACGCGCAGTTCAAGTCTAGGCTGAGGCACATGAACAAAATCCAGAACTGCAGCGTATCCAAAGATAACAGGTTTATTACGCTCGAGCGTGGTGCCCCTGCTAGTCAGGAAGGGACGCCCAATGCATGTTACACAATGATTATAGATCTTTTAGCAAAGCATGCTGTCCTCGTGCATCGTAAGCCTTAGCCAATAAACAAGCGTCCCCCTGATCTACCACCTATCCCTGCTAGACATTCTCCCCGTGCTGTTAGCAGTGTGGTAACAAGTCAGGAATTCCTTCCCCTGACCATGTGGTTAGCTTCTTGCAGCCCTTATCTTTCTTTGTCTCCAGATGCCCTTCTTCCCCCCCTCCTCGTTCTCCTAGTACGGGATGTGTTCGCCTCTAGCTAATAGTGGGCCCAAACCAAAATAAAGTCACTCATGCTAATTTTCCTTAACAGCTTACACTTAAAAATGAGAGTGACCTATTTGTGTTGCTCAGGGCTGTAGTGAGTTCAACCTAGCCCTCAGTGTAGTCACGGCTACTCTGATGGAAGAATTCTTCCATTGACCTAGCTACCGCCTCTCAGAGATGGATTAGCTACGTCGGTGATGGATGGGTTCTTCCCAACGTAGGAAATGTCTACACTATGGCTCTCTCGGGGCACAGCTGGAGCTGTGTTGCTGCAGCAGTGGTGGTGCAGATGTGCCCTTAATCATTCTGAAACTGAAGGTGTATTCCTTTGTCCAGTGTCTCATGCATGTTCTTGCTACTGACTTCTAAATCTCTCTGCTTTTCTCTTTTCTCTGTGCTTCAGAGGAATCCCAGGAAGGTGAGAAATTAGCAGCAATTATTCTTATTAATTAGTTGCCTTTATTTTCCTACTGCTTGCTGCGAGTCCTTTTCCTAACAGCTGAATTCATATTTTAGGTGTGTTCCAAACTCTTTGAAGTTGTTAGACGTCGAATGATTCGCCGTGTTCTTACATCAGCGCAGCGACCGCGACTCTCGTCCAACAATAACAAGAAGAAAAATTAGACAGTATTTTTACATTTCTTTCTGTATCTGAAGTGTTCACACTTACACATATAGGACAATAAGCAGGACCGTCTGGGCCGGTCTGCATAAATGCTGTAAACATACCAGATTGATGCTGCTGATAGGGTATGGAACTGCACATCCATCTTCTAGGAACTGTAAAGTGGTTTGAATTCAGTGAAATGATGCCGTGTAGGAGGAAATCGGTTTTGTTCATGATTCACCTCATTACTGTAGCACCACAGCTCTTCACCATTTCCTTTTTAGTGCATCACCGTTTTTTTTATTTTTCAGATTCCAAGAGCTTAATTTTTTTCATTACTTGAATTCTTGTATTTTATATATTTTAAAGGGTTATTTGATTTACCTCATCTTTATTTTGCACATTTCTCATACCACAGGTATTGAAGCCCCTGAGTGATAATTTGATGGAGGATAACATGAGGCAGTCTGTAACAAACTCTATCAAAGCAGGCCTCACTGAACAGGTGTCTCATCATGCCAGGTTAAAGACAGACTGACAATTCATCTCCTCTTCAACTCTGCCCTCTCATCCTAGACATGCTGTACAATGAGAACTCAATACAAATAAACCAAAGTTTACAATCAACTATAGATGTAGTTTAGTGTGACTGGCTTCACTGATTGGTGCCATCAAGTGTGAAAAATAGGTTTGTCAACGTTAAGTATTCTCTTTAATCTGCTTCTAAGACAGACCAGTGCCATGGAGACTGGTAAATGCGGGGACTCTAAATGCAGTTGTGTGTTGTGCACGTGTCCCAGGGTGAGTGACTTTCCTCCTTTTCTGAGATGGTGCAGTGTCTGGTGTGCAATGGAAATGTATCCTCTGTACAAGGATATTTCAGGGAAGTAATTGTCAAATGTGTACAAGGAAATCTTGTAACCGTGTGTCTAGCCACCCAATATCCCATTGGAACTTTTAACTTCTGGAGTATTTATAAAATCACTGTATCAAGAGTCAGATTGAAACGTCAGTGCTAGCTGGCATCAGTGAAGCCAATATTGAGCCACTGTATAAAGATCTTGCTTTACTGCTTTTTACACCACTGTTATCCGAATGCATGTTGGTTCCTCACAAAAAATGACATTAGAACTAACTATCGTAACCAAGGAAGTGATTCAAAGTGTACATTTGTCTTGCCTTTTTTGATTCACAAACTTTGTCCTACAGGAGATGCATATCAGAAAACAGAGCTGTCTTTTTCTGCAGTTTAGCCTTCATGTATATAATATGCCATTAATTTTACTGGGGGGAAGTTCCATCCAAAAAAAGTTGCCTACAGCTATGAAGCAATGAGTTAGGACTGTCTGTACAGCGTGTTTAGTTTTTATTTTTAAGAAGTCAGATAGGGCGTGTATATGAAATATAAATATATAAATACAATTTTGTATCAAAGTTTTGTAGTTTATGGCAAAACCTGGTTCTGTGGTAGGCTAAGTACAGTCCCTGTGACGGAATGCTTGTGGCTCATGTAAACGTGTGAATGCATAAACGGTTTGACGTTTTTGATATATTTGTGATATTTACCTGCCTTGAGCACTGCGATCTCTCACCCCCTGGGAAATCAATGGGAATGTTGGTTGTGAAACTTCTTGTCCTCTGTTGCATTTTAAAGTTATTTCCTGTAATTTATTTTCAGTACATGATTAAAATAAGTTGTGTATATATGAAATGAAACTCGTCTTTCTTCTTTAAGAAATGTTGGTGTGTATGTATTCCACTACATAAATCATGTCAGCTATTTAATCTGAAAAGATAAAACAAGAATTGCATGCTGTACTTAGCACAAATGTGCTCCAGCTTTTAATGACGATGAACTTGAAAGTATATTGTCTTTGTCTAAGTACTTTGTCTAGCAAGTCTTGTAAAAAAATATTTTTTTGTGGTGGTGGTATAAGATCTCATCCTAATTAATACCTCAAAGCATGCTACTTCACTTGTTGAGTTGCATGTCAGTTTTGAAACTCTTTTGTTATGGATTGTGACCTTCACTTCCATATGTATTAAACTGATTTGAACTCAGATGTTCTCAAATATATAAAATAAGCCTAAAGAAGGGTAACTAAACTATTTGTTTTACCTGAAAATGATCAGTTGTGCAATGGATTATTTTGCATTCATTGTTACTTACCTAGTAGCAAAAGTGTGAAACTGATTGGTTAAAGCTCCTAGAACTTCTTTTCAGACAAATCAAGGAATCGAGTTAAGTCTAAAAATATGATGCACTTAGGCATAAGGGAATTCTGCCATGATTGTTTCATGCAATAGGCAATAAATTCAGATGGGAAACAATTGGAACAGCTTGTCTATTTTTTTTCTGGAGTAGCAGGTGTTTTGAGGCTGGAGAAAGTCTTTATTTAACTGAGACACAAGGTGTGTAAGGTAATATCTTTTATTGGACCAACTTTTGTTGGTGAAAGACGAGTCTTCAAGCTACAAAGAACTCTGTAACTAAAACAGGCATGTATATTGGGTTATGTGGTTTCTTTAAAATGTAACAAGATTGGATGCAGTTTAAAGTACAGCAAGTAGAACATTTGAAGGGTGTTTTTGGGCTGGTGTGACAATCTAGTAAATTACAACAAAGAAATGAGAATTCTATAATGCCTTCACAATGGTGCCAACTTACTCCATCATAGCACTCCCTTCTTTCTGAAGGATTGTCGAGCTCACTTCACAGCCCCTGAAGGTGCAGCCTTTATAACACTGCTGGCCATCAGGTTGCGGTGGAAGGATGTATGTCACCTACAGCAAAACTGTCCCAAACCCATCTGCTCCTTGGATGTCTTGCTAAAAACCTATACACAAATGTTAGCCTGATGAGATCCTAAAATAATCGAACGACTGCAGGCAACACTTCTTGTGTTCCCAGTTCTGGGTCTAAGGTGGAAGATTTGATATGCCTTCTACAGTATACGGTTTGACTTCTGCATGATCTACTTTGTTTCAGAAAACTTTTGTCTTAAACCCACTGAATAAGTTAAACTTCAGTTTATTTCAGCATTCCTGAACTGCTTTCCATCTCTGTACCAATACCTGTCTTTCATCCAGGTTTCTTCAAGAGGAATTCTGTGCATGTCAGCTGGCTTGTTGTTATAAGCTACCATAAGCATTTCACCAGAAAGTGTTTTAATGCTGAAGCTTCCCCTCCCTGCAGCTGGAGGCCCTTTTGTAGGTGGCTGGTTGTATCCAAGACTGTTGTGCAGGGGTAAAGTGGAGCATGGTGCCAGCTGTATGTACAGGCCTTCAACTTTCATCTCCCTTTTTGTGGCAACAAGAGGAGAAAGCTACTGCAGTTTGGCAGACCTGTAACACGAGTGTTGCTCTAGCACTCGAGAAAAACCTTGTGTGGTGATCAAACTCAAATTCCAAACCGATGTCCATCTCTCAACCCACGTCGTGGAGCCAAGGATCCAGCAGGTGCTCTAATACCTGAGCACCTCACCCTCTCTCCAGGGGGGCTGGGAGGACCATACAGCACTGTTGGGCAGTGTTACCCTGTTGCACAGAGATGAAGGGCTCTATTTAGGTCACATTGTCCAACAGCCCAGGGATTAGCACAATTACATGGGATCTGGAAGCCCTGTTTTCAGATCCTAGCTTTGCCTGATTTGGAGCAGGGACTTCAATCCAGGTTTTCCACATCCCAGGTGCATCTCCTAACCACTTTGCTGTGGGTAGGTATCTCTACTCCCTGTCCTAAGACCTGTCTTAGGTACTTAACTTTGGTTGGGATCCACAGTCACACCACCACTGCTGAAGTTAAGTGCCTAACTACCTCTGAGCATGTTCTAAAGACTGAACAGTGGTGGTGGAACTGCCAGTAGCTGCCCTTTGCTCTGCAGGGTTGTGCATGCTTCCAGGCTTCTACTGAACTTATCAAAACACCTCTTGCCAGCAACACAGAGTAGCAAGAAACATTTTCAGCAGGCTAGACTGAAGTCTATTGCTATTCCTTTTGGATTGAGTGTTTGCACCTGTTTGTCACAGACACTTTAAATTGGAATCCAGACACCCCCACCCCAGCTGAGAATCACAAGTGCTGAACTGCACCTGTTTCTCTGATGTCTGCATCAAGCTATGCCTCTTCCTCTGTTCTATTAAGTTGGGAGCAAAGCAAGGGAATAGTTTTAAACTATCTCAGAAGATGATTTAGATTTACCCAGCTGGCCAAGGAGTAAACCTTCCCATGCTTCTATAAACAGCTTGCTGAGGGCAAAGTGTGTTGTCCTGCTGTAAAGCTCCTAAACTGAAACAGATTCCTTTCTGAAAGGCTTAGAACAGCACGGTTGGCTACCTTCTCTCAAAGGCCAGGGCTGACTGCTGCTGTGGAGGACTGCAGTGTAGAACCAGTAGTCAGAGACCCTCCTTCTGCCTCAGCTACACCAGCAAGGCTCATAGCAGTGATGGGCACCCTCTAAGAACCTAAATGAGCTGAGGATAGTGTCCCCCTAGAGTACAGTACTAAGCATTTTCTAGAACTTCATTTTCCAAAAAACTGTCCAGCTGTTCACTCACTAATCATCACAGCACCCCTGTGGAGTAGGGGGTAAATATTACTCATTTTACAGATGGGGAAACAGACACAGGTGAAGTGACTGTCCAATATCTGACACCACTGGCATGTTACAACTGAAGACTTCCCTGCATGTCACCAACTACCTTATTTTGTACACGTTTGATGCCAGCTCTGAAAGGACAGTTAGCAGGAGCCTGACTCTTATTTCCAGTACATTTTGAGGACTAGGAGACTTGAAACTAAAATCCAAAACCTGACACTGGAGATGGAACATAAGATCTGCTCACGCTGCCGCTTACAGCTCATGGTAGTGATCAAGTGCAGTGCACTGAATAGGAAGTGCCAGTCCCCTATGGAAACGGTTTACAACCCCTGGTTAGGTTTGGCCAGTGCAGTGAGATGACACTAGTACATTTTTTGACCTGCTCACCAGTTGCTCCCCTCACCAAGGGAAGGAGGCTTTTTTTTTTGTGTGTCCATCTTTAATGAAGGACTCCTGCCTCACTCTGTGAGCACTAGCTGTCTTGTGATGTGTGGGGCTGCCAATTCTGCAACTCCTACCAAGACTGGGGATGATGAGTGGCCAAGTTTCAGCCCCATCTATGTTAGAAGATTGGGGCTCCTGAAACTTACCAGAGACATTTATTTTCAGCGGAATGAAAATAGGAACTTTGCAGCAAAAGAACTAGAGCCCCCTGTCGCTGCTGTAATCCAACATTCATTTTTTGTTACTGATGGAACCAACCTTCACTCTACCCAGGTCGGGTTTCTGTGACTGTCTTTTAAAAAAAAGTATATTCAAAGAATAAATCAGGCACTTACAGGTTTGCAGAGACTCTGGTAAATGTCAGACTAAGTGCTTATCAGCTCCCATTCTTGTGCTCCACCCTGCCACTTCAACAACCCCATGAATAAGGTCTGTCAGAGACAAAACACTGCAAGAGAACCCAGTGGTCCAGGACAGCAGGACATTCACCTAACCCCCTATGCCATTAAAAATCTTTAACTCCCAAGCAGCCATGTTGCGCCTACATGTGCTCCTGTTCAACGCTCCACAATCTACCACCACTGAAATGCCACTTCAGATAACCCTAACCTCACCGAGACAGGGGAGTCCCCACATTGGGTCTGGTACAAAAGTAAACATCTTGCGCACTGAGCCACCATGAACTTATCTTAATAACTAGTACTACTTGCTTTCCAAGAGTGGAAGAGTTCAGACTCATGCTGACTTCCTTTCCTTACACAAACCAGCAAGGAACTCATAGGAATGTTTCAACTAGAATAAATACGACTGGGAGGTTTGCATGTTATGTTTTCGATGGGCTTAAGTATATTTGATGTCTATTGCCATTTCATAACACTGCATCCAACTGTAAAAACACACCTCTTTGGACCTAGTTTGCCAGTTACCATCTTAGACTTAAAGTGATCAGATGGAGACTTTATGGTAAAATTTTAATTGAAAAAAGTAGGTAGAATGGAAGTGAACACATTATTTACACAAATCCTAATTTGCAGATTACATCAAGAAAATGGCAATGTTCCTCTACGGGACTTCACAAATTTCACGGTTAAATAAAAATACCACATAAGACTCTGACTCCTTATAAAGTAAAGTCTAAAATGGAGCTCTCCTCTTCTACTGGTCTTCAGCATGTCTTGCTTCTTTAAATAAGATCAGCAACTGAATTAAGAGAGAGAACATGAATTAAGCCTATGCTGAACATGCTAAAAATTGCAGCACACAGTAACAGCAGTACTACAGCTAATGCACACAACTGCTTCAGCCTCTTCACTGGAATATAAACACCTCTCAATCCACCAGGATTTGAGTTTACAAATGGCCAAGAACTTCAGTACAATAAAACTGAGTATTTTAAATTTCCCTATTTGATTCTGTTGAAATAATATTGTACCTGGTGATACACAACTAGGTTAGGAGGCAGCTAACGGAGCTAGGAGGAGTCATACTTGGATGCACCCTACACTCACCATTCATGGGCATCTCATCAATCTGGGTAGAGTAGTACTGTTCAATATCACGCAGGATACGGATGTCGTCATTCTTTACAAAGTTGATGGCAACACCTTTTCGGCCATACCGACCTGATCTACCAATCCTGTTGAAGGAAAGGATCCGGGATTAGTTGACTGGGTAGTCATAGTTGAATCAGACTTAATAAAAGTAGCCGTTCCTGTACCTGTGTATATACAGTTCTCTGTTGTTGGGCAAGTCGTAGTTAATGATCAGGGACACCTGAGGAACGTCCAAGCCCCTGGCCCAAACATCTGTAGAAATGAGCACGCGGCTGCCAAGAGAGAAGAGCAGAGTTATTGCACTCCAATCCCACTGGAAGGGTGTTGTGAAATGAGTTAGGGAGACATTAACAACCATCTTCCTGCAGTGCACTGACAGGATCTTATGTCTAACCCATTATACAAATCATTTTCCTGACAAAATACACACTGCATAACAAACGTGATGTTGATGAAGAATAAGTTGATATCCCTTTATACTAAATGCCTTTAATGCACCGCAAATGGATTTCTTGTCCTGCAAAGCCATGCAGTGCACCTGCTGCAACTTCCACACTGGAGATACTACAGTTGAGGTATTCAATTGTATAAACTCCTTGATCCCCTATTACTTCATCAAACGGGTTCTACTGTAATCAAATTGCTCATGCCATCCCCATGGTGACGGGACAGCTGGTGAGAAGCTCATTTTAATATTTAGCAGATGGAATGAGTCATTTCATGTTCTGCTGCTTCAGCAGGAGGCTCCTTCTAGGTCTTCAATGGGGGACCCAACTATCTGCTTCCTCCAGGGAGGACTCAGCAGAATACACAAGAAACTAGAGCTTTTAGGGAGGGTCAGGGGAAGAAGGGAGCTGAAAACCTCCAGTACAAAGTATCACATTCAACAGCAGCTGCCTGGTATGGCACAGTCTGAGGCAACTCCTTCCACATGCTGAGAAATGAAGCTCAATCTCTGCAGCTTTCTCCAGCTCCCAGATAATCTTACTAAATACCATGGGCTCATTCTACTTCTAACACCACAGTTCGTCAGCCAGCCTATGCAGAGGTCCCCCACCCTGAGGTGCTATGGAAGGGCAGTCCAGTGATCTCAGTGAGTCTCAGAACTCTAATATTTTCATCTTATAGCTTATTCTAGAATCACCAGAAATGAGGATGAAAAGGTGAAGGGGGCTTTCAGGGCAGAGATGCAGAGGGATAGATATTGAAGGTATAGTTCAGCCACCCTCCCATAGGCCATTGGGGAATCCTGGTCTCATGCTGTAACACCACGCACAGAAGAGTATTACGTCACTTGCCTTGCCCCGGATCTGAACTCTTTCATGATGGATTCTCTCTCCTTCTGTGGCATATCACCATGCATTGATGACACCGTGAAGTTGGCTTCTCTCATCTTCTCCGTTAGCCAGTCTACCTGCACACACAAAGAGGTAGCCAGGGTTAGTTCTGTACATGTACTATCATGCAGTTTGTTCCTGAAATAATAGCTTGCTAGTCACGACTGAAGCAGCACGCTCTTATGCAGCTTCCATGAAGAAGCACAGATGTTAGAGGGAGCCACAAGACATCTCCATGGTTGCTTCTGAAGATTAGACTTTCAGGAGGAAAAAGCAGTCAGCATCCTGCCTGTGGAACATCACGCATTTCCATTATTTATGGAGCACGGACCGAATGCAAGGTTCAGTGAATTCTATCCTAGCAACAGTGGATCATTGATTTGAACTAACACCTGCAAGACTCACTACTAGCTAATAAGCAACAGCCAGGACTAACTCCGCATGGGGACAGCTGGGCCCCTTCAATATACTTGCCTGGGCAGTAAAACCATCCAGGAAGAGAGAGCTGTCCCAAGAGCAAGCTCCACTATTCCTGAACAGCCGTGAGTGACAACTCAAGCTGTCCCTAGACGTCAGGGAGGGGCATGCAGACCTAGCAGTGGCCTTGCCTGTTTGATGGGAAAAGCTGTATTCTTCTCTCGCCCACCCCCGATAGGGAGTCAGTGAATTCCCTCCTGTGGTGCAGTTTTGTTTCTATAGTCCCATGGGGACTTTGGACCTCTACTTGCTAGTCAATTTTATTGTTCTAAAAGGGCAACTCCCCCTTTGATTGCAATTTTCTTAGTGGACAAGATGGCGACAGGACAGCACACAACTGGTTACTGACTAGCTCAATTTCAACCTAACCAACAAGAAAGCCAGTGCCAGGTTAGCATGTCTCAAACAGGCACCCAGTGCCCTTTGCTTCTAGTTCCATAAGCTACCAGCTAAAGTCTCAAATCAGGGCACAAAATCTCTCTTCCACTTGGTTCCACTGCCCATTACATGCTGCTTTAGTCAATATCAAGTCACGGTTCATGGTGGTTAGTTAAAAGACTGGCTAGGCAGTTCAACAGCAACATGATTTACAATTCCCTGGGCTGCTGCAGGTAAATTTGACACCACTTCCCAGGCCAGGTTGGAGGGGAGGGATGGGTGGGGAGGACAATAATGCTCCTCTCTTTTCAGCAGCCTTCACTGGCCAGGGCTCATCCCACCCAACATGCCTGAGCCAGGAGGCTCGATCAGTGTAACCAAGGGCCAGCAGGTGTGGGAGGTGAGAGATTGTAAGTCCAGAAGAGACCACTGTGATCATCTAGTCTGACCTGCATAGTACAGGCCACAGACCATCCCCACAATAATTCCTGTTTGGACTAGAGCCAATCTTAAAAAACATCCAGTCTTGATTTAAAAAATGGCTAGTGGTGGAAAATCCTCCAGATCCCTCAGCAGATTCTCCCTAGTTCTACTAGGGACAACCTGGAAAGAAGTTGTTAGAAGAGGGATCCTAACATTTGAGTGGAATTTGCTTTGGCATATCCACTCAAGGCTTTTGTTATTAAAAGCCAATCGCCATGAGCAGGAGGCTGCAGTTTAAAGCAAGAGAAACTGAGATTAGCAGTTCCCAGGGCTAACTGTTGGCCTCTAGTCTTCAGTCTCACATTTTTAGATACTGATAACTGATAGGCAGGGGGGAACAACACAGCTACCATTATAGACATAAACACTTATTTGTTGCTGCCATACCTTCCTCTTGGTGTTACAGAAGATGACAGCCTGCGTGATAGTGAGTGTGTCGTACAGATCGCACAGCGTATCAAACTTCCATTCTTCCCTTTCCACGGCCACAAAAAACTGTTTGATTCCTTCCAGAGTCAATTCATCACTGCACATAGAAAAGAGCCATCATGTCTTTTAATAGGCAGACACTTCAGAGCAGTCTATAAGCCAATACATTTCAACCCGCCAGCCACACTGAACAGAGTTCATACTATTGTCACATACACTGTGAATTGCTGATATTTTATTTATACAAGGCCCTACCTGCACATGGTGCTTTACAAAGCAGACAGAGAGGGAGACCCTGCCTGGAAGTTCCCTTAAGGCTCTGAATGCAAGCTGTTCCATGTGAAAGGGTTGTGTGCATGTACTGAACCTCAGTGGAGGGCTAGATGAGTCTGCATGTGCTGACCAATTTGTGGGATTGGGGCCTAAATCAACAGGAAGCAGTGATGCAGGGGAGACTAAGGTTATGCACCCGCTTATGCAGAGTGATGCGCACAACCTAAGGGTTATGTGGATTTGGGGAATGGTTCATGTACCGTTAGTGGTTCAGAAGTGTCCTCGGGGAAGCGTGCTTTGAGGATGGACGTAAAGGTGACCCGCATGACAAAAGTGAGCTTGTGCCCTGCGTGCACTACACACAGAGGGCCCAAAAGGTGAGGGTTTCAGTGCTGCTGCTTTTGAAATTAGCTCTGTCAGAAAGACTGGAACTCTAATGCGATCGTGACATCACAAGAGAGATGGCTAAGCACGGGGAAGACCCATTACTTAGCCTGCTTAGAACTCTGGTTTTGATGCCACCCATACAACTCCAATGTATGATGAGTATTTGGGATAAGAGGTTTGTTAAAGATCCAAACGCCCCATCCCCTTTGGTTATGATATGAAAGCTGAGACATATCAGACACCCCCCCCACTCCCTCAAAAGTCGCCCAGGAAGCCCAGATTGAGCTTTCCAGGTATTTCCAAGTGCAACACTTTGTGGACCCTACCTCACACATTGTAAAATGTGAGAGGAGGCATCAAAATATCTGGTGGGTCCCTTTACAGGAGCAAGAGGTGGCAGGGCAGGGGTGAAGAAGGGATCTCTAGGAGGAGGGCACTGCATGCGAGAAGGCCATGAAGAAGAATCAGAAGTGGTTTGGGGAGCAGAGTAGGAGCTGCCAGCCAGGCTGGAGGGAAGCTGCAGAGTGCTATGAAGGGGAGATGTTTGCTGCAGAGGGCAGCTGTTGGAAAATGAACACAACTATCCCAAGTTTTAGGACAGAAGGTTTGCAAGCTGCTTGGCAAACAGCAGCTAACTAGAAGAAACATCTGAATGGGCTTTGCACTTTAAACCAAGTTTACAGCCTTAACCAATCCCTTTCTAGTCCAACAACGAAGGATTTTGAAGCAATCACATTCAAAAGCCATCACTTACAGAGGAAGACTAATTCCAGAGACTGATGAGAGCCCAACTTCTGGTGGAACTCGAGAGCTGCTTTTCTCGTGGGAACATCACTCACCGTTTAACCAAGATGCGGATTGGGTCAGTCATGAATTTATTGGTCATCTCCAGGATTTCGTGAGGCAAGGTAGCGCTGATCAGAACCACCTGAGTAGCTGGGGGCAGGTATCTGTACACATCATAAATCTGTTCTTTAAAACCTGCCAAAGCAAACCAAACAGCACAGCAGTGTTAATGTTTGCATTTTCTTTGAACACTTTTCTTACACTGACTCTGGAATTCAAAATTAAGGTTACACTTAAAGACAAACATTAGGAAGTAGTGAACTCACAGCTAAAGTCACCCAAACAACTTCAACTCTATCTTATCCCCCACATTCCAAAACCACCGTACCCCACAGAAAATGGAGATAGTTTGAGGCTTTGCTGAGGACTAGTTCCAGGAGTGTGCATTCTTCCTAAGGGATCTCTCACTGTATCAGATTAGGTGTAGCAAGTACAGCCATAGGGCTATTGAAGTTCTAACCAGCTACATTACACGCTCTTTGGCAAGAGGATTCCCAGTGCTGTGCACACTAGAGCGTGAAGGAGGAGGAAGGAGTGCAAAGGGTATTTCTTACCTTTATTGAGCATCTCATCAGCTTCATCCAAAACCAACATTTTGATGGCACGAGTCCTTAAACTTCGACGACGAATCATATCTGCAAGGTTCCAGTTCAGTATCATGAAAGTTTCCAGTGACACAGATACTTGTAACACTCCCTAACCACCATCAGACAGTTCTACTTATCTATGCATTCCGCTGGGGCATCGATTCTCTCCATATCATGACCCCATATTCATTTAGCAACCTGGGAAGGCCAGGGTGCTTGCAGCCCTGACACCACTTTGTGAGCCCCAGAAATCACGTACGGTATACTTTCATTTATCCAAATAGCGTGAGGGACACAGATTTTATTTGGATAGTTGGGAGTTCGGATAATCGAAAGGACAGCCTCTCACTCCAGACCTCCCAGTGCTCTCCCTCGCAGACGAAACAGATGGACAGGGTACAGACGTCACTGTTGTCGCTACACATGCGCAGTAACAGCAAGGCAGCAAACTCCCTAGCAGCTGGGCTCCTCCGGTGGTTGCTCGGTTTGGTGTGCGCCCCAGCACTGGCTCCTGCACGCTGCCCAATAAGGGAGCTGGGCACTTCGGTGCTGCATCTGCCAGGGCCAGAGCTACGGCACCGACCAGGTGAGAAAAGCAACTCTGCAGCAGAGGTGCAAGATGGTGGCGAGGGGGGAGAAGGTGGGGGTGGGGATGTGCATATAGGCAGTTGGGCCTGGGGTTTCACTGGAGGGCTGCATGCCAGCAGGAGGCAGAGTGGCTGGCGGGTCGTACACAGGCAGGTGTGTTGGGTACAAGGACAAGGAAGGGATTTGGATAATGTGGAAATCTGGATAATAGGGTTTTGAATAAACAGGAGTATATTGTACTCAGGGGGTTGGCTCCTCACATGCCAGTTAAGCGACCAAAGACAGGGTGAAAAATTCAGAATTCCAAGCCCCAGGACACAACTTGCTATCTGAGGCAAGCAAGATAGGACAGGCGAGTTGCAGCCCATTTGCATAGCACCACTGTGACAGCAGGCTACGGGGGACTTCAGCTGGAAAGACAGATGTGCGCATCCTTTGGAAACTGCTGCACAAGAAACCAACCACATGGATCCAGCTTTCATTTCTGGATTGCCTATTTCTGGTCTGGAGGAGCGGATGGCTCAGAATAGCCCCTAGTCCTGTGATATGGAAGCCTTTCACTATTACCATGTGGGTCAATCCAGCCCAGGTGGGTAGTTACCAACTAATTCCCATTTTGTGGTTTATGAAGACTGGCTCCATGTTAGAATCATAGGGTTAGAAGGGACCACCAGGGTCATCTAGTCTCACCCCCTGCCAAGATGCAGGATTTGTTATGTCTAAACCATCCAGGACATATGGCTACCCATCCTCCTTTTGAAAACCTTCAGTGAAGGAGTTTCCACAACCTCCCTAGGCGTCTGTTCCATAGTCCTACTCTTCTTACAGTTCGGAAGTGTTTCCTGAGGTTTAATCTAAATCTGCAGTGCTGAAGTTTGAACCCATTGCTGTTTGTCCTGCCCTCTGTGGCAAGAGAGAACAGCTTTTCTTCATCTTTTTCATGGCAGCCTTTCAAGTGCGCTACCATGTCCCCCTTAATCTCCTCTTTTCCAAACTAAACATACCGATACGTTATAAATACAACCAGAACCGACACTTGTTGCCAGGCTCGGAGTCTCCAAGGACTGACCAGGAGGGATATTCAGCCCAGGAGGTGTAAGTCGGCACTGGGGTACATTGGCAGGGCAGTGTGAGAAGCCTGCACTGCTGCTCGCCATGCCATGCCTGCACTGTTAGAGGAACTGAGTCTGCAATGTTGTCATCCAGGCATCTTTCAGTAGCCATAAAAATTGAAGTTTTTATAGAGAAACCAGAAAACAAAGCTGCATTGGCACACAGGACTAGCCAAAAGAGGAGTAGCTAGTTTCGAGTGGAAATATATTGCTGAGAACTTTTTACAAACCACAAAAAGGATTCAGATTGTTTAGTTGACTAGATTAAAAACAAACAGTTAAGTAGCTTCAACTCCTACACCTCCCCCCCAGAGCCTCATACCAA
The DNA here is from genome assembly GCA_003942145.1 of Platysternon megacephalum. Taxonomy (NCBI): domain Eukaryota; kingdom Metazoa; phylum Chordata; order Testudines; family Platysternidae; genus Platysternon; species Platysternon megacephalum. Next base: position 1,104,911 of record QXTE01000187.1, read on the forward strand.
TTTCTGGGCATGTGTAATAACATTTTCCCAGTAAATTATTCTCTTCCTTGTTGCTGTGCAAATACTACACAAACAAGGGAAAGCGATTAGTCAGGGGAAGTGAAATTGACTATACATGATAAACTGAAAAAACAACAAAATGATTTCTCTCTCCAAGTCTTTCAGCTGGAGTGATCTTAGAAGTTACTGTTAATATTTGGTAAAAGTTAGAGTGTTTAGGTTTATGGTGTCCCTTTAAATGGAGTTTTCATACCACTTCACATTCGCAGGAGCAGAACAATCTCTTAAGCATGAAGTATACAAAATTTATCCTGAACAATTATGTGTATCTTGGGTATTAAGCCAGCTATGGCATAGCTAGCCATTGACCTCCTTACCAAACACACGGCCTGGTGTGCCAGCAACAACATGCTGTCCGTAATCCAATTTCCGGATATCTTCACCAACATTTGTGCCTCCAATACAGGCATGACACTGCACATTCATGTAGTCACCAAGAGCAAGAAGGCCCTGTGTCAAGTCAGCATAGAAGAAACATTTAGACAGTTTACAATAGTGCCACGTAAACTATTTGCAATGAGATCCCTAGACAGGTCCCTCCCTGTTTGCAGCACCCCACTATTTACATGCAGATCTTTCCAACCACACACCTTTCTGCCCCCTGCTCCAGCCTGTGGTGCTAGTCCTGTGCTTCCTCTGTAAAGCAAGAGTGTGAAAGGGAGGACTGCTGTCATGTCTTTAGGCATCTTTGGAGACACTTCGTACGCAGAAATAGCAGCACAGACACAAACCTCCCGCACTGATAAGGGAGTTTCAGGACCATGGGCAGAAACGAGTTGGTAGGACAAATCACAAGTGTCAGAAAATTTGCAGCTGAATTTAAACAGAGGAATTACAATCTGTATAAATGAGGCAACACTTTCTCTGATTATGGCATTTCTAGCTATGTACGAGTTTCTCAGTCACAGGATTCAAACTGGGGGATTTTTTGAAGTTCCAAGAAAGAGAAAATGCTATGGTGCCACATTCCAAAAATTCAGGATAAAAAGCTACAGAATCAAGGCAAAGGTTTCAACACACTCCACTGGACATCTCCTAAGCCCGCAATCTCCCACCCAGACTGGACAGAAAAGATGAATAAATTCAGCTTCACAACATCTCCAAGAGATCTGCACACATCACAGCTGTGCTCACTGCAATGCCAAAAAGTTAATTGTTGCAACATGTGAGCATGATAAGAGGAACAACACTGTACCGTCAGAGATTCTAACATTAAGAGCGCCAACTGTACCTCAGCAACCAACAAAATATGTGCTTTTAGGCTAATCAAGAGTTATTCCTGTGGATTATCAGTAAACCAGTAGTATTGTCAATTTGTTACTACAGGTCTCTCGCATCTTACGCGGGGGTTACGTTCTGCAGTCAGCGCGTAAAGCGAAAACCGCGTATAGCCAAAATCCCATTGACTTCAATGGTGGGCAGAATCGCCCGCACTACAGACAGTACATAAATTTCTTTTTTTCTCTCTTTTTTTTGGGGGGTGTGGTTTTGCCGACTGCGCAAAGCCGAAATCGCGCATGTTAAATGCGCGTAAGATGCGAGAGACCTGTATACCTAATACAGTATTAGATACAGTTACAAGTATATGTACCACCACTTCATTTTCTATGGAGGAAAATAATCACTGCAAATCCACAAAATGCTAAAAATTCACCAACTGTTCTAGTAATACTGGGCACTTACCAACGTCTGTAAAACATTGGTAAGAGTTTACAGGCACAAAGAATGTGCTCAAAAGTTTGGCGCTTCAAATGTTCTTACCTTTTGAATCTGTACTGCCAACTCCCTAGTTGGTGCTAAGATCAATGCCTGGGTTTCACGGACCTGAATGAAACAACAGACAAATTGAACAAGTCCAATATCACCCAAACATAACAGGGGCAGTAGGTCCCGAAGGACTTGGAAATGACAGACACCAAGAAGGATTCAGCATAAATTTTAGCACAAAATGCATGAATTGATTGACCCTTATCTGGGAAGTTGCTCCTGCTCAAACCCACGCACACGAGAATACCTCCCTCTAAGTCACATTCAACAATATAATCCAGCAGTACGTTTCACTCCACTGGCTTGTTTTTCACTATGCTAGCTACAACCAGACACTAAGTCCTACTTTCTGAAAACTACTAATTATGAATATATTTGTTCTTTGCTTGCACATGAATATGATGGTGTGTCCTCCCCACACCTGCCCTGAAAGGCAGGCCAGAGGGGCCAATTAACCTATTAGGGGTTGCAAGCTGGGGGGAATTAAGACAGAGAGAAGCCTTAATAAGAAGAAGCTCACCTGTGCAGGAACCAGCAGGGCCTATATAAGCCAGAAAGCTGACAGAGGGGGCTGCTGGGAAAGGCTGCAGTCACTCCCTAGGAAGAGGGAGGAGTGTTTGCAAGCTGTGGAGATGGGTAGGTCACAGTTGCTCCCTGCAGGGAGAGAGTTGGGAGGCTGGCAAACCCACAGAGGGGAAGCCAGGAAGGTAGGAAAAGGCTCGGGTGGGGGAAGCAGCAAGGAATAGACTTGGTTGCTGATGAGAGGGCCAGCCCGGGTTCCCTTACCAGCTGCTGAGGAAGTGGCACCGGCTGGCCAGTGAGCGGGAAGACTGCCTGAGCCCATTTGTCAAGAGAGACTTTGCTACCCCCAGAAGGGGGAAACAAAGACAGTGACCTGGCCGAAGGGCTAAGTTGCAGAGAGGAGGCTGTGGTTCCTGGTGCAAGAAGACAATGGGAGAGACCCCGCTACAGGAGGGCACAGCACCTGGCAGAGCTAATCCCCAAGATAACCTGGAGGAGGCACCACCAGCGGTGAGTGGACTTCCCATGAAAGATGGAAACAATTTATCAGATGATTTCTCTGGTATAATTTTACTAGTCAAAAATCAAAGAGATGATAATTTACATCTCTTCCACCGGGAACACTGAAAACTTTAAGGAAACATCCCTGAGAATTAAGTTTAGCATTTGGAAAATGTGAATTTATTTTAAAGTTACTAGACTGCAGGGAGCTGCGAGAGGAAGAATCAGACTCAAGTGAAGCCAGACTGTAAATGGACTATTGGTCTCTCTATAACTGCTTGATAGTTTACTTCAGGATTTACAGAATGTAAATGTGAGCATTTGGGGAGGACGGGGCTAATAAAAATCAGCTTTAGCGTGATGAAATTTCAGCATTTTTCCCTTAAAGACCCTCCATAGGCCACAATTCTCTAAGTCCCATGAGTGGACCCAATGAACTCATGGGTTGCTTGCATGGGAAAGGTGAAAAGAAAATGGCATGTCTGTCTTCCAGTGACATCTATTAAAATATAGGAATACAGCCAAGTAGAGCTCAAGAGTTAAAAATTCCTGCAGAAGTGGATTTTAGGTAAAATCTGACAAAATTAAATTATTTGACAAATTCCATTGCCTATGGTTAGAAGATTTCAGTTTAAAGCTTCACTCATCCAGTTGTAGTCTTAACAATAAATGCATACAAATTATTAAATCTATCTATTTCAAAAGTTTCATTTTAAAATGTAGTCTATTTAAGTGCTGAAAGTTACCTGAATATCCAAACACTGTAGAACAGAGATGCAAAATGTTGCTGTTTTGCCTGTTCCAGATTGTGACCTGGAAAGATAAAGCATTTAAGAACCTATTTCTGAAGAACACACAGAGCTAATTTTAACATTCCCCAAAACAAAAGCTACCTTTTCTGCTAATCCTTTAATAGTCAACATTACAATTAATGGTGAATGTTAATTTTCAACAATGTATCAAATTTTTTTAGCTAACATGGTTGTCATTTGCATAATTAAAAAAAATATTATTTGACACTAGTAAATCCCCAGCTCTGGAACCCCCAGTCTCTAAACTAAGGGACTATTAGCCTGTGATGACGACTGGGGAATGATTTTGCTTCTTTGCAAAACAGGTCATAAAGGGGCAGGGAGAGGGGTTGGTAAAGGTGTTTTCTGCTTGTATTTTACCATAGATCTCTCCAAGAATATCAAATCTGCCTCTCTGGCTTTGCTAGAAGACTTTCCTGAGAGTCTTAGAGCATGTTTACTGGAAGCTCACATTTCAACTGAGGGCATATCTACACGCACCGCTATGCAGCGGTGCAGCTGTACTGCTGCAGCATGTCTGGTGAAGACGCTCTACGTCGACGGTTTGCCTAATAAAACCACCTCCATGGATGGCAGAAGCTATGTTGGTGGGAAAAGATCTCCCACGGATGTTGCGCTGGGCACACGAATGCTTATGCCGGTGTAACTGTCGCTCAGGGGGTGGCTTATTCACACCCCTGAGCGACAAGTTATGCCGACATAGACTGTAGTGTAGACATAGCCTAAAGGTGTAGTGCTAGATCTTTATCCAACCCCTGTATTCAAAATGTTAGTCATTGAAGTTAAACAGGTGTTAACTCATGACTAAAAATCTCTCTACACTGCTCCACTTCCACCCTCTACACTTGCAATGTCGCCATTTCCCTAGTTCTAGCTATCCCAGGCACTAGTTATGAGACAGAGAAATTTCCCACCATTGGTTAATGGTTCAGGTCCACTGACATTAGCAATGCTGAGAACTTGCCACTGTTTTAACACATTGATTCAGCCTGCTCTGAACAGGGTTATATGACAGTGGTTTTTAAACACCAGCAGCCAATCCCAGGGCTCCTAGTGTGGCTTACTCCATGGAAGAACCACTGAAAGCAACAGTGGAAGATTTTCAGATAGTTTCCTAGTGTAGACAGGGCTAAGTCTTTTAGTGCAGAAAAATCCCCAATTTCTAAATGAAAAAAACAAGCAGATTTTGTAAAACCCTTTAATACTCTCTACTTACAAAGCAGCAAACATCAGGCACAAGCCCAATTTTTTCTCCTTCTGTAGTGTCAACTTTAAGCCACTAGATAGACATGGCTGACAATAGGGGTCTACCAGAAGGCCCAGCTAGACTCACTCAGGTGCAGCTGAACACCACTTGGGAGCTTGTCTATATGAGGTCAAACCACACAACATTTATTAAAGAACTGTAGCATGCTTTTTGTAACGGGTGTAGCAAATAGCCTTCTCTGCATGAGCTCCCAAGCGGTTGTCAACCCCGGTTAGGGGCAGCCTAGATGGGCTCTCTGGCTGACCCTCATTGTCAATTGTGGGTCACTTCCATAGCTTTGACAGGACCCTACTGTAGGCAAGAACTTGAGTCTTGAGACTGGTTATGAGATAGCATCGTGACAGTCAATATGGGCTAGCACTGGCATATTAGGTGAAACCAAGGTTTCATCTACAAAAACATTCCATCGGATTTTAAAACCAGTAAACTTGAAGTTTTAGGAAAGTTCCTCCGTGTAGACAAGTGTACACCATTTCCCATGGCAGACAGGGCTAGATATGTTACCTACGCCCAATCCTGCAAACTTTTGCATACACACTTAAATTAATGCATAAACATTTACCAGATCTGTGCTTTAATATATTCTACATTAGACTACTCAAGTTTCAGCAGTGTGAACAAAAATTTAAAAATGTTTAAATTGTTTTTTAAATTATTAAGATTTAAAAAAACTTTAAAATAAAATCTGAATTTAATATAAAATGTTAAGGCCTAAGCTTACTATAATTTTTTAAAACATTTAAATAAAAAAAAAAGCTGAATCCAGGAGCCTCTAGCAAAGACTGAGTTAAAGACCGCTCTTCTATATAAAGAGAGAATTGGAGGAGAGGGAAATTAACATCGGAGGTCAAGCTTTATAAAAATGGCACAATATATCATGTACTAAGGGCTTATTTTATTAATAAAAAAAGATTTTATATGCTGTTGTGATATTAAATTCCAGTTACCATCCTAATGCAGCCTGACATAAACCATGAGCAAAATGTTAATTATGTAGTTTACACACTGAAAATGTATAATCTTAAAATATTATTCTATATAAAAAGTTAAAAAAAGTACAGGTAGTTTATTGAGCACTCACATTAACATCTGAAAAAAAAAGTCTGCAGAAAACCAGAGTCAAAAATAAGGGCTAGATCCTGAAAATGGATTAGTGCAGATACAAATACACCAGGGCAGATCCATTGGCAGAATCTAACCCTCCTTTTCCCCAACACTTGTATTTTCAACAAAAGTCAGCAGTCAATGTATGGACAAGTACACAAGGCTATAGCACATGCATCTCTTACACTGCTTTCCTTTTAACAGAATGGTAATAAAATTAGAAGCAGTGAACTATTATGGGGGGGTGGGGGGTGGGACATTTAATCTGTGATCACATCTAGACTAATCTTATTTCTGAACTCTGCTTGTGTGTAGCCTTTTTTTAAGGTTGTAGATGGTGAATTTTCTTTCATGCAATCACAGCCAACAAGAAGTTGTTGGTGATATCTCATTCCTGAAACCGTGACTGTTTAAGGCTTGTTTAATACCACTATTTTAAAAAACTAAGTTGCTAACAATCTTTTTAAAAAACAAAGCGTCTCCATTCTCTTCCTTCAGTGTAGAATTCCACTTACTGTGCAATCACATCTCTTCCTTTGATAATCTGCTTGATCGCTCTCTGTTGAATAGCGGATGGTTTCTCAAAACCTAGAATGTTGGAAACAGAAAAACCTTTTAAAATTTCTTCCCATGTGGGTATCAAAGCAGCGTTGTAAATATTTCATAGATCACAGCACCGGGCGGAGTGTCGGGGGCAGATTTTCAAAGGCACAAGGGAGAGTGTTGAAAGGGGCGATGTTAAACCAATGTAAGTGAACTGTGTGTAGACACGTCCCGGCAGCACCTGACCCCCTGCCGTGTTGGCACGTCTCTAGCCGCCCCCACGCGCGTGGGCCCGGGCTGAGCTACACGGGGGCAACTTCCGCCTCGAGCCTCGGACACGCTCCGCGCTAGGCCCCATTTTGTGCCATGGCTCCGCGCGCCCCCGCGAGCCCGCGCAGAGCGGGAGCGCGCCCGCTCCACAGCGCACCCGGGTTCCGAGCCCCCCCGTAGAGACGCGCGAGGCCGGGCCGCGGCGCCTCGTGGGAGCCTCCCGGCCCCTCAGCCTCAGCCCCGGCCCCGGCCCCTCAGCCCCGGCCCCGCACCGTAGGCGTAGATGCCGCGCAGCAGGTCCTCGCGCAGCCCCATGGTGTCGAAGGTGGGGGTCACGTCCACCTCCTCGCTGGTCTCGAACTCCACCTTGGTCATGTCCTCCTCCTTCAGCAGCCGCTTGCGGGCCGAGCCCGCCGCGCCTGCCGCGCCCGACATGGCCGCTCCGGCTCCGGGACTCCGGCCGCGCCGCCACACGATCGCCGCGCGCCGCAATGCGCCTGCGCTGCGTGCCGCCGCGTGAGGTCAGCGCGCGAGGCGTGCTCCCTCCCCACGTGACAGGGGAGCACGAGCCTCGCTCCGGAACTGGCTCCTCCCCCACCCCAGCCCCTGGGGCTAGCTCCTCCCCTCCGGGGCTGCCCTTCCCCTCCCCCATGGGGCTGGCTCCTCCCCCCCCCCTCTGCTGCTAGGGCTGCCTCCCCTCGACCCCATGGGGCTGGCACCTCCCCTACTCCACGGGGATGCCCTTCCCTTACTCCAGGGGGCTGGCTCCTCCCCCCCACTCTGCTGCTAGGGCTGCCCCCCCTCCCCCATGGGGCTGGCTCCTCCCCCCCCGCNACAGCATGCAGGCCCATAACTAGGCTCTCTGAGCTCCTACAGTTGCCTCAGGCATGTGGCCGGGGTGCAAGGAACCCCTGACCACCCTCCCTCCCTCTCTCACTGCTGCACCTGTGGAGGGCTCTGGGGCTGGCACAGCAGCAGGCACTGCTGTACAGTGCCTGTTGTGGGGTACAGGCTGCTATTTCTAACTGTAATGCTTGTCATGGAGCTGCTCTAAGCCAATGGGCTCTCCCATCAGCTTAACTCCTGTCTCTGCGAGTGGTGGTAGCTATGTTGTGAGGAGAAGCTCTCCCGCTGACACATCTAATTTCCCTACTGCATGCCATCTGCACAATAGGTACAGTTATACAGTCAGAGCTGATTTGCTCAGAATTTATGGGACATCCAAACATGAATAACGAGAGGTTCAGATAATTGGAAGAATTACTAAGGCCTTGATCTTGCAAATACAAATCAGTATTTGAACTCAGTAGGATTCACTTATGCATGGACTGATTTACTAGCCTAAATATTTGCAGGCTTGGAGTTTTAGTGATTCACAGAAAAGAACACAACCATACCTAGCATCTCTATAGTCAAAGGACTGCTCAGATCCTATCTGGGTGGGTGGATAGGAATGATCATCACCCCATTGTACTGATATGAACATAAGAACGGCCATACTGGGTCAGACCAGTGGTCCATCTAGCCCAGTATCCTGTCTTCCCATGGTTGCCAACTCTCCAGGATTTCCTGGAGTCCCAGGAATTAAAGATGAATCCTCAATTAAAGATTATGTCATGTAATGAAATCTCCAGGAATACATCCAACCAAAATTGGCAACCCTAGGCCAATGCCAGATACTTCAGAGGGAATGAACAGAACAGAGCAATTATCAAGTGATCCATCCTCTGTTATCCTCTCCCAGCATCTGGCAGTCAGAGGCTTCCACTCAGAGCATGGAGTCCCATCCCTGACTATCTTGGCTAATAGCCATCAGTACAACTATCCTCCAGGAACTTATCTAAATTATTTTTGGAATCCAGTTATAGTTCTGGCCTTCACAACATCCCCTGGCAATGAGTTCCGCACATTGTCTGTGCATTGTGCAAAGAAATTTGTTTGAATGGGGAACCTGGAACAGAAAAGTGAAGGCCACGAAGTAATTCAGTGGCAAGCTCCAAGACAAAGGCCTGCTCTACACTACAATAAGGGCGCCCCAGTGTAGACACTCAGCTCTGATCTACACTAAAACTTTAGGCCAACCCCTACATCGCTCAGGGATGCAAAAAATCCACACCCTTGAGCAATGCAGTTAAGCGGACCTAACTCGTGGGGTACACAGTACTTAGTTGACAGAAGACTCTCCTGTTGGCAGAGGTAATCCACCTCCTCAAGAGGCAGTAGCTAGGTTGATGGATTTTTTGTGCTGATAGTTTTCTTGATGTACTGAGATATTGCATCCATTTCTTATTCATCATAGCAAAATATCACACTGAATATCACTGCTACTACTATATAACTCATCTTACATTGGTATCCTCCCAGAGGATACTCAGGTGTGTGGGTTTTTCACACGTCTGAGCTATCTAGTTTGGTTGACTTAACTTTTGAGTGTAAGCCTGGCCTGAGTGCTCCTTGAACTCCGGAGTGACTGAGGCCATGTCTACACTACAAAATTAAGTCGACCTAACTTACATTGGTATACAGTGCCACTGTAATTACATCGCTTGTGTGCATCTACACTTTGCTCTTTGTGTCAGCAGTATGTGTCCTCCCCAGGAAAGCTTGTATCGATTGTACTGGCATTGTGGGACAGCTCCTGAAAGCCATTAACAGTCATTGACATGAGCAACGCAGTGTCTGGATTGACACTGCATTGACCAAATCCATCGACCATGACCGCTTGTGTAGGTGGAGTTATTAAGTTGGGGTAGTGGGGCAGTTACGTCAGGGGGAGCAAAATTTAAGGTCAGGTTTACACTACCACTTACTTTGGTATAACTTACGTTGCTCAGGGGTGTGAATAAGCTGCCCCCTGAGTGAGGTAAGTTACACCGATCTACGCGCCGGTATGGACAGTGCTATGTCGGTGGGAGAGCTTCTCCTGCCGACACAGCTACTGCCTGTCCGGGATGTGGATTTATTATGCCGACGGGCACGCTCTCTCTCCTGGCAGCATAGAGCGTCTTCACCAGAGGCACTACAGTGGCACAGATGCACTTCTCATGTAGACTAGCCCTAGGTGTAAACACTTCTGGAGCCGGCAGGAGGCATAAGCAGACTAAGCAACTGCTCAGGGCCCCCAGCAGCTCATTAATTATTAGTATGGGGGGGTATTCCTACATAGGGCCCCCAAGGGGCTGGCACTGCCATTAATTATTAGTATAGCTTGAGGGGGGAGGGGATATTCCTGCTTAGGCCCCCCAGCAGCTCACGCCCCCCCCCATTAGTTATTAGTGTAGCTGGGAGGGGGGGAGATATTCCTGCTCAGGGCACACACCACACACACCCATTAATTAGTGTAGCTGGGGAGATATTCCTGCTTAGGGCCCCCAAGGGGCTGGCACCCCCATTAATGATTAGTGTAGCTGGGGGGGGGGATATTCCTGCTTAGGCCCCCCCAGCAGCTCACGCCCCCCCATTAATGATTAGTGTAGCTGGGGGGGGGGGGGGATATTCCTCTCAGGGCCCCACATCCCTGGCTGTGGACAGAAGCTGCCTTGCGAGGCCCTCGCCCCTCAGCGCGGCCCCGGCAGGGCCCAGCTCCCGCCCGGCTGGGCTGGCAGCGGGGGACCGGCCGCGGCGACGGGCGGAACAAAGGCCGGGGCCGGTTGCGCCGCTCTCCCGCTCCCAGGCAGCGCGGGGCCCACGCAGGCCTCCCGGGCGCCCCTTTCCTGAACCCCGGAGCGGGACCCGCGGGCTCGGGCCGGGGCCGGAGCAGGCGAGTCCCGGGGACAGGGAGGCCGGGCAGAGCCGGCGCTCCTCAGCCCGGCGTCCCGCCCCGGCCCCAGCGGGCACCTGCCGGCACGGAGCCGGGTCCAGAGGCGCCCAGAGGCGGCAGTGAGGGGCCGCCCCGCACCCCGGCGGTCACTGGGAAACGCTCCTCCCCGGTAAGGCTTGTGCCCGGGAACCACCTCCTGCCCGCCCCCAGCGGCCTCCCTCCCTCCGCCGGGGGAGAGACGCCAGAGCGCCCGGAACTCTGCCCGGAGCGCGCCCAGATCCCCCGGCGATGGATGGGTGCGAAGTGACCCGCAGCTGAGGTTGGTCCCAGTGTGATCTGTGCGGGGAAAGGAGGTTTGTTTGTGCAATACGTGCGCGTGTTCACACCCTGTGTTCCTGTCTGGGATGCACACTCACTCCCTAGTGCCCATCGCCTGATTTCAGGCCCCTTCCCCCCTGGGGTTGTGTGCTGACCCCAGCATGTACCTGTGGATCCACTGCGGGATCAGGGCTTTGGAAATAGCGTTTGCTAGCTTGCATCAGCAGCGGCAAGGGAGACCGCCGAGCAGTTTGGTTTTGTGAGGGGTGTCAGGGCTGTTCTGTGCAGTTCAAGCCTCCAACTTCCCTCCCCTTGTGTCTTTGGAATGCGATGGAGTCTCTCACTGTGATAATAATACAGCCCTCATGTGGGTTGTGCCCACAATCCTTGAGTCCTGTCTCTGTGGAAACATTGCTACATCTGTAAGGATGTGTAAGCCTGGCCATTGTTCAGTACAGTTGCTCTGACTTGTTTTCGTGTTAACTCTTTGATCAGTGCTTCACGCTCCCTTCAGAAGCTGGAATGCTGCTGCTCCATTCTGGTTTTTCCCCCTGCCTTGCCTGAAGGAAGGGTTCTTAGAAAGCAAGGACATGCCTTGCAGTGCGAAGCTGTAATGTGTATGGTGGAAGGAAATGATCTATTGCTGAGATTGCTTGTCCGCTCGATTCCTTTGTGAGCTGTGTCTCAACAGGGTCAAAAATGGTTCGTGTGTGTGCGGGATAGTCCAGTTCCAACACCATTACACAAAGTACGCTGGGCCTCTGTACACTAGGAAGCTGGCCCGCTGCTGATAAATGAAATCAGCAGCAGGTCCCTGAGAATCAGAAGCAAAAATGGCTTAATTGTCAGCAACACTTGTTAACAGTAGGTCACTTCACTAATGTAGAGGGACCCTAAATTGCCTTGGTTTTGTCAGCTTAAATTTTCCCTTTTCTTCCTTCTATTTGACTATTTTGCACTGAATTTTTTTGTAGCCTCATCTCAGAGTCACTCCCATTGACACAATATTGGCTCCTTTGTTCCCACTTCTAGCTCCATAGTTGCTATTGCCTCTGTATAAAAACTTCAGTGGGAGGAGAGAGGGGGAGTGTGTCTGTTTGGAAAACAGTCCATGTGAAGGACGAGATGCCAGGAGAATTCCAGAGATTTCAAGGTTGGTAGGGCCAAAACAGTCAGTGCTCATTTGGTTTCTTTTAATCCCACTGCAGGCTCAGACCTGAGGGTTTGTGCTGGTTTATGTGGTGGGTGTTTGTTTGCCTTTTTTGCAGATAAATGTACACAGCTGATGATGAGTATCCTGGGCAGTCTGGCTACCCTCTTCTCACATCTAGCCTGTGAAAGGGGGACACCTCTACTTGTTTGTAGGAACAGGAGCTGAATGAGACTGAAGCTGCAGAACTATGGAAGTTTCCCTTATTTCCATTACAAATCTGTTTTTCCTTAGTGTGAGTTTAGAGCTCATTAACCCTTACACACATTGAGTAATAGTTTTCTCTGTGAATAATCTGGTTCTAGGAGGATACTTGCAGAATAAAGTACTGAATGTAAACAGACACTGCAGAGTCACCAGAAATGGAAACTGAAGTCCTTGATTTATACACGGAACAGGGACAGCCTGGACAACACCAATGTGTCATGCAACCCTTGTGTTATTGTAATTGTCTCACTGTGCCCTGGTGCTCCCTGTTTGTATTAGCCTGTTGTCTGTCATTTCATACTTAGACTGTCATCGTTTTGGCATAGCGACAGGCTCTGTTGTGATTGTGTAGTGCCTAGCACGATGTGGCTGGGTCATCTAGGGCAGTGGCTTTCAAACTTTTTTTTCTGGTGACCCAGTTGAAGACAATTGTTGATGTCCGCGACTCAACAGAGCCGGGGATGAGGGGTTTGAGGTGTGGGAGGGGCTCAGGGCTGGGGCAGAGAGTTGGGGTGTGGGGGTGAGGGTCACAAGGTGGGGCTGGGAATGAGGGGTTTAGGGTGTGGGAGGGGGCTCTGGGGTGGGGCAGGGGGTTGGGGTGTGGGAGGGGGGTCAGGGCTATGGGCTGAGGGTGCAGGGTCTGGGGTGGGGCTGGGGATGAGGGGTTTGAGGTGCAGGAGGGGGCTCTGGGTTTGGGGGGGCTGGGGCAGAGGGTTGGGGTGCAGGAGTGGGTCAGGGCTCTGGGCTGGGGGTGCAGGCTCTGGGGTGGGGCTGGGGATGAGGGCTTTGGGGTGCAGGAGGGGGCTCTGGGTTGGGGGGGGCTCAGGGCTGGGGCAAGGGGTTGGGGTGCGGGCTTACCTGCGGCTCCCGGTCAGCGGCGCAGCGGGGGTGGTAAGGCAGGCTTCCCGCCTGTTCTGGCACCGTGGACCACGCTGTGCCCTGGAAGTGGCCAGCAGCAGGTCCAGCTCCTAGGGGGAGTCGCACAAACGGCTCCGCACAGCTCTCGCCTACAGGCCCCCCCCCAGCTTGGGGTGGGGGCAGCGCGTGGAGCCCCGTGGCCCCCCTGCCTATGAGCCGGACCTGCTGCTGGCTGCTTCCAGGGCGCAGCGTGGTGTCTGAACAGGTAGGGACTAGCCTGCCTTAGCCTGGCAGCACCGCCGACGGGACTTTTAATGGCCCAGTCGGCGTTGCTGGCCAGAGCCGCTGTGACTCAGTGCCTGACATTCCGCGACCCAGTACTGGGTTGCGACCCACAGTTTGAAAACCACTGATCTAGGACCTACAACAGTACAGTATTTGGATGTGGCCAGTTGCCACGTGGAAGCACTTTACTCGTTTGCTGTTCCCCGGTCCCTTACTCGGTGGCTGTTTGGTTTTGTCTTGTTGTTTTGTGTCTGTAGAACACAACACACGGAGGGCATTACCAGAGGAGCATGGCTAATGACAATAATACAGCACAAGTTTTCCCGCGCTGCCCTGCTCAGCCCTGTTTTGGAAGGATCACCTTAGGGGGTGATGAGAGAATAATTTGGCCTCCTTGCAGAGACTACTCATGTTGTAGTGGTGGTGGGGTTTGTGCTGCAGGCATCTGTTTAGCAGGCTTCAGACTAAGACCATCCGTTCATTTCACACAGGCCACCACACTGCCACTGGCCTCTAATAACCTTCGTTGTCTCTCAAACTGGTCAGAATAAAACTGGTGACACAGGTAAAAGACTCCCTGAACCATGGCATATTGCATCACCAATATCCTAAGCTGTTCAGTGAAGTGGTAACTTGAGGACCTTGCCTTGAATTTGGATGGCTTCTTTTCAGCGGCAGCTCCAGGCACCAGCGCTCCAAGCGCATGCCTGGGGCGTCAAGCCGCGGGGGGCGCCCTGCCGGTCCCTGCGAGGGCAGCAGTCAGGCAGCCTTCGGCGGCATGCCTGTGGGAGGTCCGCCGGTCCTGTGGATTTGGCAGTAATTCGGCGGCGGCTACGCTGAAGCCACGGGACCGGGGACCTCCCACAGGCATGCCGCCGAATCCGTGGGACCGGGGACCTCCCGCAGGCATGCCGCCGAATCCGTGGGACCGGGGACCTCCCGCAGGCACGCCGCCGAATCCGTGGGACCGGGGACCTCCCGCAGGCATGCCGCTGAAGGCAGCCTGCCTGCCGTGCTTCGGGCGGCAAAAAAGCTAGAGCCACCCCTCCTTCTTTTATAGGGCTTATTCTGGAGATACTTTATTCGCCTTTCCAAAGCACCTGCAAAATGTGCCACTTTCCTTCTTCTTGCCTGTTTTCATCTCAGGTGTCTCTCTGTCTCTGTCTCTCTCATATTTAATTTCAGTTGCCATAAGAAGTGGAAGCCCTTTGATCTCCACCACCATATGTTGGTGGGACAGATTGCTATTACACTGGTAGTTTGACTCAAAGCTACAGCGGCATTGCATTCAGCAATCTGTGTAAGTTTCCCTATGACTTGTAGCTGTGAACTATAATGTAACTCATGGAACTGTCTACTTGGGTCACTGATATTTCTGTGTGTCTTGTTGTTACATGTGCCTTCAGAATAACTGAACTAGGAAATTGATCAGAGACCCAAAAAATAATCTGTGTCGGCCTCTTAGCTTGGAGTCTCAAACGCTGTTAAGTTAATGAGCTCTTGGCTGTTAAATTAACCGCTCCAGTATCAGCAAGCTGCTAAAGCTAACATCAGACTTGGCTGCTAGATCATTCTCAAACAACAACCCAACATATTAATTTTGGGGGGGATGACATTTTTTTTATATGTGTAACACCGTGTCCAAATGGTGTTGGCATTTTTCAGACTCTTCATTCACAGTTCTCTCAATGTGTGTTTAAATGTGCTGAATAAACAGGAATGTTGGAAGATTTGGATTTCTTTTGCCTCTGGCTAAAATATTTTACAGATCAATCCTGACCTATTTTTTTAGTGGTGACTGACGTTTAACATAGCAAGTAAATTAGATAGACTCCTATCCTTTTTCTTTTTCACTGCAGTCTTCAAGACTTGAGCTAAAGATTAGGTATTGATCTTAAACCAAGATTTTAAAAAAGGGTGCTTAAAGTTAAGCTAATAAGTCTATAAATAGGCACCTAACTAAATAGCTGTTTTTCAAAAGTGCTAAGCACCCAGAAGCTACACACTAAGCTTGCATTGGGGTCCAATTTATGGAGAAAGCTACTGAGCAGGAATATGGGGAGATGATTGATAGGAGGCTCCAAAATATTTGAAATTAACACCATTATCTTTTAAAAAATAATACAAAGTAATACTGCCTGGTTACCACCCTAAGCCACCACTTTAAAAACCAGTGGCCATCTCTGTGGAATAAACACGTAGTGCTGTGGTTCACAACGAAATGGGGGAGTACACAGACTGTCTCTCAGCTCTGTTTATTTTCACTTTTACAGATTTTTGTATATGATTATATTTTACCAAAAAATGTGTTTTAGGAAACTTCCTGCCAACACATCCCACCAATAGTGGGTTTGTGGGTTAAATCTCCTTAGCCAGGGCTGAAATCGCAGTTGCAATAGCAGTTTCTGAACTTGAAATTTCTTGCTGCAATTGCAAGTTTTTATCTGAAAGAAAACAGACGACTCCAATAGAAAAGGCTTAATTTTCATAAGTGAAACGTGATTTTTGGCTGCCTAACTTGAGACCTCTTAAAAGGCACCTGATAATTGAGGCATCCAAAATCACAAGTCTCCATTTAATCAGATCAGATGGTGCTTTGCAGCATTTGGTTTAGCTTATACCGGCTTCTTGAACAATAGCTGAGTTTACATTGAAAGTTCATAGGCCTGACTTTGTACTGGAATTACCACATCAGGGGTGTTTTATACTGATTCAGTTATACAGGTATAAAGGTGCCTTATATTGGTTTAGCTTGTTCCCTTTCCCACATGGGAATAGCTGTAATGGTATAAAGGACCTTTATAGCTGCATCCACACTGGGGGATTATTCTGGGATAAGGATACTTATGTAGTTAAAGCTTGTGTGTAGACAAGGTCTTAGTTGAACATATAATTGATACGTTGGTAACCACTCCATGGTTGGTATATTGAGCATTCCATTTTAAAGCATGGTTTGAATCTCTTTGTCAGGCATGGGAACCCTTCTTGATCACACCAACGTTACGTCACATATTCTTGGGCCTTGTCTACATTCGGAAACTCTTGCTGAGAATTCCTACTGCTCAGAGCAATGACAGGAGCTATAATGCAGGCTCAACACTGAAGCTGGGTTATTTAGGTTATTAAGTGGGTGGCCACCTGCTTAAAATGCTGATGGCTGCCAGGAGTCTGCCTACACTGCTTCCCCAGCTGTTGTTATCCCATGCTCTTGGGGATTTGTGGCTAGTGTTGGGACTTTGGTGGTTATGTGGCTGGCTTGTCTCTAGTATGTTGTTAGGGAGGGCGGACCCCTGGTTGTGGATTTAGGCTATTCCATTGTTTGTTCTGGCATCGGAAGAAGTGAGGATGGTGTCCATTGTCCTACAAAGCAAAAAGATGCCGACTGTGTCTAGAATGGCTAACAAGCCTCAACCGGAAAATACGTTGCCAGACAAGTCTGTGGTGGTCTCGTCCCTGTTTCATCATCACGTAGGGAGTGATCCTGCAATGCTCTCTGCTCTCTGGCCCTGATCCAGCATAGCACGTAGGCACCTGCTGGACTCCAAGGCCGTGAGTAGCCATGCTGGCTAGTGCACCGTGTGCTGAAGTGCTTTGCTGGATCGGGGCCACACAATAGGACTTTCAGGAGCTCTCAGTGATTTAATCCCGTTGGAAAGTCCCACCCAGAGCGCTCAGTACCTTGCGGGATCAGTCCCTTTGATGGGTGCGGATCCAGACCCCCTGCCACAGGGGACTCACAGCCATTGCAAATTGGGCTGCTGTCATCCCCCAGATGCTGCCCTCTGACGCATTGTGTTGCCCGGGCTCCTTACTGCCTCCCCCGTTGTAGTCCTTACCCCACATTTCAGTTTTCATGCAGAGTGCGCTGTTATTTTCACTCTGCGTTGGGCCCGCGTCTGGCCTCTGACCCTGCTAACCTGCAGCAGCAACAATGGTAGTGCCTAGCAGCAGGTGGCTGCCCGCTTGAGTGCCCTAGAACACTGGAGCGGCTGTTGTGCAGGGGGCCACGTGTGACGATTTCTCTTGTGCTGAATACTGGGCCAGGGCTGCCTTACGAAAATTAATAGCTGCCTGTGCCCCCCAAGCTAGGCTCTGGCCGTGCCTGCTTTAATTCAGGGGAAATCTTTAGAGGCTGCACTGGGTCTACAATAACACTGGACATCGACCAGCAACCCAGATAAAGCCCTAGGTCAGATCGGAGCTTTGGGCAAACCTCCCCATTGAGTTCCTGCGCTCGCATCCCTGCCCTTCCTGTTACACTGGCATGATGTGTTTCCCCCTAGTCTGTGGAAGCGGAGAAAGAACTGACAAAATGCCGTCTGCTGTAGCATCTAACCAACAGGGCTGCAGGCTCTGCTGAGCCAGGGAGGTACCAAGTAGCAATTCTTTTTAACATCCTGTCAACGTATGGAACAACGTTGTTGGCTTCCGAGCTGCCAGAGGGAACATGAGCGTAGTACAGAGATGCCTATTTACTGCCATGTTCCCTTGATTCCTAAGAGGTGAATAGGGTCCATGAAGAATATACAGAACCTAATCGTCTGAGGCGGCCTGTTGGCCCTGCCTCCCTCCCAGAGGCAGGACTAGAATCACGGAGGGGTCCTAGTTGCCACTCTCCCCGGACTCTCACCACAAGACCATACTCCCCTCCTGGAGTTGGAGTGCAGGAGCTCTGCTTCCCAGTGCCTTTAGGAATAGCAGCAAGAGGAGCAGTGGCTACAGCCCCTGACAGCGTGTCAGCAGATTTGGATTCTTACGTTAGGTTCCGCTAGTGACTTTGTGCCCTTGGGCAAGTCACGTGGCCAGACCGTGCCTCAGTTTCCTCAGCTGTAAATGGGTGATGCTCGTTCACCTCAGTAAACGGCTGTAAGAGATATCAACGCCGAGGGCTAAGGATTGTCAGGTCTCTCGGCAGCTCTCCCAGAAGTCTGCTGCTGAGTGGAGGAAGGCTGTCTGAGCCTGTGCTCTCCAGGACAGCAATGAAAGCACTAGCAGCAGCTGAGCCAGGAGCCAGTTCAATTGGCGGAGGGGGAGGAGGGCTCCCCAAAACAGGGGTCAGGAGAAGAGCAGAGGCAGAGAAGGAACATCTCACTTCCTCCCAGTGGCTGGGAGCCAGCACTTAGCCGGGTTCTGGTACCAGTGCCCTGGTGGGAATCTTGGCAGCGACCGCACCGGAAACTATCCGGAGGCGTTTTCGAAATAGCTCCTTTTTCAGTAAACTCTTTGTCTCCTCATAGCGGTGCACAGGCCACCCTCTCCAGTGCCTTGCTGCTTCCCTGCCAGCCACCCCCTCCAGCCCACAGCTGCTTCCCTTCACAACCGCACCCCAAACCCACCCGCCACGCTGCTCCCTGACCGCCGCGCGTGACCGCACCCCAAACCCACCCGCCACGCTGCTCCCTGACCGCACCCCAAACCCACCCGCCACGCTGCCCCCTGACCGCCGCGCGTGACCGCACCCCAAACCCACCCGCCACGCTGCCCCCTGACCGCCGTGTCGGAGCGCGCCCAGATCCCCCGCGCTGGGCTGGGCCCTGACCGCACCCCAAACCCACCCGCCACGCTGCCCCCTGACCGCCGTGCGTGGGAACGAGGAGAGGCGCAGACTCCCAACTCTCGGGACCAGTTCTCGCAGCCGGCTGCTGCCAGGGGTGGGGCAGAGGAGTGGGACGGTGAGAGCCGTCTTGCAGGGTGGAGAGCTCCTATTGACCTGTGCTGTGCGTGCTCGGTCTGGGAAGCCATGGCGGAGCTGGGCCTGTCGGTTCACATGGTCTGGCGGTGGTGGTGAGAGCAGGGGAAGATGATTCCTGCATATTCCCTCCAGTAACTGGTGATTGTCCCTCACCTCTCTCCACGTGCACACAGCCCATCCCCCCACGGATGTCCCTGTGTCCAGATTCCCCCTGGGCTGTAGCCAGTTGTCATCCACGGTGGCAGAAAGGGCCATCTAGCCTGACAGAAGTCCCTGGGCTCACCTGCTCCTAGGGGGAGAAGCGGGGACGCAGCGCGCTCAGGGGAGGAAGCGGAAGTGAGCTGGGGCGGGGAGCTGCCTTTTCCTCGTGGGTACCTATGATCCAGCCTACACGTGTAGTGTGCCTGTGTGACAGAATTATGCAGCACCTTTGTGCAACGCTGCTGTTGTACTCGACTTCCGCTTTTAAGTGTGAGGCGTCACCTTGTTCCCTGCTCACACCCCCATGCGGGCTGCCTCTGCCTGGAACCTACACGTGCGGGAGTAAGTGGGTGTTCTGAGCCTGTTACCGCCTCCGCTCCAGAGCAGGTGTGGTGGGAGGAGAGGGGCGAAGTCTTGGCTGCAGTGTGCCAGCTAGTGTACTGAGCCTATAGGTTGGGGGGTGTCATAGTCTGGGGGTATGTCTCCTGGCGCTGGGAATCGCATCCCTAGCTCGGAGTGCAGGCCTGCCCTTAATCATAACATCCCCCCTTCGCCCAGGGCTAGGCCAAGTCTGGGATAAGGCTAGGTAAGTTACAGGTGTGCATAGCGGGAAGGTTTTTAGAAAAAGAAGTGCTTGGTATTCAGAGTCGCTGTGTGGCTCCTAAGGCATGTTCTCTACGGCCAGGAAGACCAAAAACAAACCCGTTTCCTTTCAGTGTAGAAAGAACTTTTGTCTCTTTCCCATTCTCAGACTGCTCCAAGCAGCTTGGTGTCCGGCAGACCCACATGCAAGAGAGCCTGTATTTCTAGTTTTTAAATAGGAGGCTCTGGTTTCTGCAAGTTACCCGCCTCTCGCTCTGTTACGTGACATGTTCTGGCCAGTCAGTCTGGCTCCCTGCACCTAAAACAACACAAATCAGGAAGGTCAGCACATGTTCCTCCCACGGTCAGGGCTTGCCACTGTGGGTGAGCACTTCTCTTCGGAGTGCAGGTCAGACAGGGAGGGGCTTGTGTTGATATGCCGTGTGTGTGAGTGTGTAGGGGGAGTCTGTTTGTTTGGTTTATTCCCGGTCATAGTAAATCTATTTGAACCCACCCTACAAGCTTAAAACCACCATACAATTTCCATCTCCAAGTCTCCACACACCAGTGATGTTTCTCTCCAGATGACCCTTAAGGAATGTGGGGGTGAGGAATGTTTGCTGTGGTACCTCTGGGTCCTTTAGGCACTAGATTACATGGCTTTTATATTAACTGAGATGTGGGTCGATACGATCATTTCTCAACCTCGTCTTTTTTTTTAAATGGGCACATGGGGAAGGAGGGAGGGAGGGGAAGCTATGCTAACAACCCTCTGTTTAAATCATGCAGTATTGTTGTTGATGATTTGTTATATGGTAGCACCTAGAAGCGCACTGCGCTAGGTGCTGTACGTAGACCTAGCAAGAGACAGTCTCTGCCCCAAAGAGATTACAGTCTAAATAGACAAGACAGGCACGGGGTGGGGCGAGAGGGAGCATTCTTTCCCCGTTTGCAGATGGGGGGCGCAGGAATAGAGATGTGAAGTGACTTGCCCAAAGTGATGCAGGGAGTTGGTGGCAGGGGTCTGCCGAGTCCCAGTCCAGTGGTTAATCCACTAGAGGGAAAGGAAGAGAAGACAAATGGAGACTCCTCTTTGAGGTTTGAGCTTTGGAGACTCTCCCCTATGGCTCTGGTTCATCTGGTAGAGAACCGGAGAGCTCTGTAGTTTGCTTCCTTCCTTCAGAAGTCTGCATTTCCTTCTGAAAAGAAATAACTGAAGAAAAATGTATTTGGCGTCATTTGAACTGCGGTAAGGTTTTGCTTCTATTTGCTCTTTACAATGCTGAGCCGATACAAGCTGGTATGCGCTTAAGTTTTACTGGCAGAAGTATTTCAGTTAGGGGTCTGACTCTTTTTCTTCTTTACCAGGATAGTTATACCGGTAAATGCCATAGCGTGGGTGAAGTTTTACTGGTGTGAAGGTGCCTTATACGCGTATAGCTTGTCCTCGCACAGGAAGGAGAATGGCCGTATGCAGTTGTGTGTATCTTTGTACCAGAATCACTTGGTCCATGGTAGGGGGTTGTATCGCTGTAACTCCACTGGCTTGGTTAAAGCGGCACAATTTCTAGTGTGGACAAGGCCTAGGTAAGGGAAGAGAGCAAGCTGTTTCTCGAAGCTAGCGCTGTGACCGCTCCAGTGGTGCGGAATGAGGTGCCTTCCGGCTGCAGGGTGTTTCACCAAGGGAGCATTTAAACAGAGACTCTCCTATCTGGGCACAATCCAAGGTGTCCGTTGTGGCCCATAGAGCCCTTCATGGTTTTGGTTCCTGCCGTGGTGTTGGGCTTGACCCTTTGGCTGGCATCAAAGCGCTGCTTTCCCTTGCTGTCCTGCCTGGCCTCTGCCTAACGGCCAGTCTCAGTGGGGATCCTAGAACATCTCTGGTCCCTGTCCTGTTGTGTGGCTGCCATTTTATCCGATTTCCCTCCTGAATCAGCTGTGTGGCCACCGTCACACCATCGCAGTGCCTCTCCTCTGACTAGAAGATGGGCTGTGTGGCGCTACCCCTCCTCTCACCGGGCGGCCACCAGGAATGCTCTGCGAGTTGGCCAGTGGTGACTGCTGCTCTAGGGGGCCAACACGTTTTCACTGTCTTGGGGTCTCCTGCATGGCAGCACGAGGGGGTGGGGACTCTCATGATGCTGTCTTACTTCTCTGTGCCCGTGGCTCTCCTGGCTGCGAAGTCCAGCGTGCTGCTGAGTACATGGGGCCTTGATTGTTCTGGGGCCTTGCTGTCTGTGAACAGCGGGACAATGGGACCAGACTTTCCCCTTCCCCTGTCTCACCATCAGAGGTCACTCTAGTCTGTGGATGAAATGTCTGGGACAGGAGATCTGAGGGCACCAGCCACTACCAGCGCTGGGATCTCCTGTCCCAGGCATTTCATCCCGGTGCTGTGAGGGTGGTGCGGGGGAAGGGGAAGTTTCGATCCCATTGTTGTGTTGTTCCGAGCATTTCAAGTCCTGTGCATGTCTGTTGCGGAGGTAAAGTGGTTTCTTCTCCTCCGTGTTAGCATCTGCGAGGTTTCCGGGGGAGAATCTGGGTCGCTGTCATCTGGAAACAGTCGAGTGTTTCTTGCTGTGATAAATCTCCAAGGTTTTCTAGGGCAGAATGTTGCTTTGGGGTGGCTGGTTCTGTGGGGCCAGATGGGTAGCAGGAGGGGATAAAAGCCTTTCGTTTTAATGCCTTACATTTGCAAGGCTTGCTCATTCTGCTTCCCTTGCTGACTCCCATCAGGTTGGCTGCAGTATGCTGTGGGATGGGCGAGGAAGCGGAGAACAAGTACGTGTCCCAGCTCAAGGATGTTTATAACAGCTGCGATACCACGGGCACTGGGTATCTGGACAAAGAGGAGCTGACGGAGCTGTGCCGCAAGCTCCATCTGGAGAGGCAGCTGCCGGTACTTCTGCAAACTCTCCTGGGACGCAACCACTTTGCCAGGGTGAGTAGCTGTATGCGACCTGAATGCGGTTACACGCGCCGCTGTGCAAAGGTTAAGTTCTTTCAAAGAGAATGTGAAAATAAATAAATGAAACTCAGAAAGTTCTTAAATACCACAGATTAGTACCGGTCTGTCTGTACCTAAATGCCGGAGTCCCAGCTGGCTTGAATCCGTGCGGGTTCCGTTGACCTTAGCCGAACGACATACTGACGGACACGAGTTCAGGCTCTGGCCCCGGGACTGTATAACTGCTGGCGGGGGTCCGTAGGAGAAGTGCAGCAAACTGACTTAAGAGGCAGAATGAAAAGCTTGTTGGCTATGAATAGCAGAGCTGTGCGGGTGGGTCGACTGTGTAGATCACATGCTGTTGGAAAGCACTTGGGCTGGGTTGGGCCCTGTATTATTTAATGGCTTTGTCCCAACTCTTCTGGTTTTAGAAACGTTAACGTCTGTTTTTGTGGGACCCGGGCAAAAGTGCAGAGGCCTTTAACCCGACAACGGATTGTCTTAATGAGAGAAGTTCCGTGCCTGACTGCTCACCTGTGCCATGGTGCTTGGCTGCATGGGGAGGAGGGGGGCGTTGGCAGCTCCAGGGACTCCTGCTGTGCCTACATGTGCCTACTGTGGGGTTCTTACACCTTCCTCGGTAGCACCCAGCACTGGGCACCGTGAGAGACGAGCTGGGGGAAAGATGGCTTGTGTCTCCTGCCCTGCTGCATATGGCATCCATGACCCAGCTGCTCCTGCACGTAACACCCCTGCTGTTCCAGCTCACACCAGTTCAGTTCCACTGCTGCTCTTTAGCCGGCCCTGTTGGGGCGGTGCTAGTGGGAGGA
Organism: Platysternon megacephalum; assembly: GCA_003942145.1. NCBI lineage: Eukaryota > Metazoa > Chordata > Testudines > Platysternidae > Platysternon > Platysternon megacephalum. The sequence continues at coordinate 1,128,647 of QXTE01000187.1, forward strand.
GTACCGGGACTTGTCTACACATAGAATTATACTGGTTTAACTAAGGGCTTGTCTACTCTACAGACTCTAGGCTTACATAGCTCTGCCGGCAGTGCCCCCTCCAGGGGAAATGCAGCATAAGCCCACAGGAGGAATTCTCCCCACATAGCTACCCATCTCCCCGAAGGATGTTACCTATGCGACAGAAGTGCTCTTCTGTTGGTCTAGTTGTGGTTACACTGGGGGTTTTGCTGTCATAGCTCTGTTGGCAGGTCCCCATGTTCCTAGCTGACATACTTATGCTGGTAAAACTTTGCAGGCCTTAAAATGGAATCCCTGACCCAATGTATCTAACCCAGTACAAAAGGCTGCGTGGAAGGACTCCTAAATCAGGACAAACCTGGTTGAGTCAATTAAGACTTGATCATGAGCCGGTTAAGCTCAAGCAAAATTAGCCCCTCAAACCGAAATGAGTGTCCACCCGGGACTGCAGCAATTTAACTAAACCAGTGCAATCAGTGTGAACAAGGCCTCTGCTCCCTGCTCCCATCCATGTTCTCCTTCAGGACTGTCTGGCTTGGGAAGAGGAGAGGATCGCAGAATACTGTAACTCTAATCTCTTTAGAATTGAAGCCACTGGTTCCCAGTGGATCTGGGACAGTCCCTATGGGCCTGATCCAAAGCCCGCTGACGTTGATGGGCGTTTCTTTATTGCCTCCAGTGGGCTTTGGATCAGGCCCTCTCTAGAGCATCATGTTAGCTCGGCTAAAGAATTGCAATTGTTGGAACTCTTGTGAGGGGAGGGAGGGAGAAGAAAAAAGAGCAGATTGCTTTATATTGGGGTAGGTGGAACGTGTTCCCCCCTCCCCCACCGTTCCCCCAAAATCCACTTCTCCCAGTGTTTTCTTGTGATTAAAATGCTAGGCTGTATTTTTCATGCTGACAAAAGCATCATTAGACTAAACGGTCCAGTCAATTTATGTAGATCCCCATCCAGCAGTCAGTCACACTCCCCTGCAATCGTGTGCAGAGACACTGGGGTTTCACTGAGGGGAAAACAGGAGTCAGAAGTCTGGCTTCCACAGCAAGCTGGCAGGGAAAAGCTCGGTGTGTTCCAGGCCTCTGGCTTTCCTCCCGGCAGTTATACATTCCTTCCACCTACGCCTGTGCTCAGGGTGTAGTGAGATGCGGGAGCAGAGGCGCCAGGATGATATATATATATATATGCTGGAGGCTTTGAACCTCTGGGGCATAGCCGGGGGGGCCGTCCCTGAGAGACACTAGAAAAGGGGGTGCAGTTTAGGAGCTACTTAATGCAAGAAATGAGGCCGTCCTGCGCTTCTGAACTTTCCCGCAGTTGTTGGGTGATTGTTGGTGTTTTCCCTTTTTATAGATATCCCCAAATCATTGTAAACAAAATTGTTAACTTCTGATTGGCTAATTATTTGAGCTTCTGAAAAGTAACATTCCAAAGCCGCTGACTTGATTTGCCTGCCGCGAGAATTGTGAGAGGAAAGATAGCTAAACAATGATATCACATATGGGTTTTGTTTTTTTTAAACCATTGCAAAACTTTTGGTTACATTCATTTGCTCCCTGTTCAGTTCAAGGAAACAAATGCAATTTCTGCTTTTATCAGCAGAAAAGATATAGCTATAGACTGATTATGATTTAATTAGAATGGAAGTGATCATAAAATGATATATTTCATCATTCTGAGGAAAGGAAGGCGTGAGAGCAGCAGAATAAGGACAATGGACTTCAAAAAAGCTGACTTCAGCAAAATCAGAGAAGTGGTAGGTAAGGTCCCCTGGGAAGAAAATCTAAGGGATAAAGGAGTTCAGGAGAGGTGGCAGTTTCTCAAAGAGACAATATTAAAGGCACAATCGCAAGCTAACCTGAGGTGAAGCAAAGGTAGAAAGAATAGTAAGAGACCAGTATGGTACCATTAGGAGTTTCTTTAATGACCTGAGAATCAGAAAGGAATCCTACAAAAAGTGGAACCATGGATGAATTGCTAAGGAGGAGTACAAAAGAACAGCACAAGCATGTAGGGACAAAATCAGAAAGGCTAAGGCACAAAGTGAGTTACACCAAGCAAGGGTCATAAAAGGCAAGAAGAGGTTCTTGAAATATACAGGGCTTTGGAGCAGAGCACGGAGCTGGAGCGCGGAGCAGCTCCGGAGCAGTGGAGCTGCCGGTTTTTGCCTGGAGCTGGAGCGGAGCCGGAGCACAGCTCCAAAGCCCTGGAAATATATTAGGAGTGAGAGAAAGATGAAGGAGAGTGTAGGTCCTCTACTTAGCTGGGAAGGAGAACTAATGACTGATGATGTCAAGAAGGCTGAGGTGCCGAATGATTCTTTTGCTTCAGTTGTCACTGAAAAGGGCAACAGTGACCAGACACTCAACACAATTAATATTAACAAGGGGGAAGGAATGCAAGCCAAAATAGGGAGAGAACAGATTAAAGAATATTATCTGAGTTAGATGTATTCGAGTTGGCGGGGCTGATGAAATTCATCCTAGGGTAGTTTCAGCCGGTTCCTAATCTTGGAACTGTTGGCAATTCTCTTGGGGAACTCACTGGGGGTGGGTGAGGTCCTAGAGGACTGGAGAAGGGCAAACTTAGTACCTAGCTTTAAAAAGGGGAACAAAGCGCACACCTGAAATTATAGACCAGTCATCTTAACTTTGATCTCTGGAAAGATACCGGAACAAATAAACAGTCATTTTGTGAGCACCTATAGGATAATAAGGTTATAAGGAATAGCCAGTAGGAATTTGTCAAGAACCAATCATGCCAAACCAACCTAATTTTCTTCTTTGACAGGGTTATTGGCCTAGTGGATAGGGGAGAAGCAGTAGGTGTGTTATATTTTGAGTTTAGTAAGGTTTTTGATGCAGTCCCACAAGCAAACTAGGGAAATATCTAGATGAAATTACTGTGAGGTGGGTGCACAACCAGTTGAAAGAATCAGAGTAGTTATCAATGGCTCACTGTCGAACTGGGAGGGCGCATCTAGTGAGGTTCTGCAGGGGTCAGTCCTGCGTCTGGTATGTAAGATGCAGAAGGTAATTGTCACACTCTACTCAGCACTGGTGAGGCCCCAGCTGTAGCACTGTGTCCAGTTCTGGGCACTGCACTCCAGGAAGGAGGTGGATACATTGGAGAGAGTCCAGAGGAGAGAAACAAAAATGACCAAAGGTTTAGAAAACTTGAGCTATGAGGAAAGGTTAAAAAAACTGGGCACATTTAGTTTTGAGAAAAGCAGACTGAGGGGGGACCTGATACCTGTCTTCAAAGATGTTAAGGGCCGTTATACAGCAGACGGTGATCAGTTGTTCTCCATGTCTGCTAAAGGTAGGACAAGAAGTAATGGGTTTAATCTGCAGCATCCCAGGACAGGAAACTGGGAAGGTTTAGGTTAGCTACCAGGAAAAACTCTCTAACTACTCAGGGCAGTTAAGCTCTGGAACAGGCTTCCAAGGGAGGTTGTGGAATCCCCATCGTTGGGGGTTTTTAAGAACCGGTTGGACAAACCCCTGTCAGGGAGGGTCTAGGTTTACTTGGCCCTGTCTCCATGCAGGAGGCTCGACTTGATGGTTTCTTGAGGTCCCTTCCAGCCCGACATTTCTATGATTCTATGAATTTAGTTGCCCTCTCTCACACTTTCTCTCTCTCTCTCTCTCTCCAAGTATGTCAACGACTGTTTTCTGTTTTACTTTAATTGCATGCATGTTTGAACATGATCAGTTTGCTAGCGTGAGATCTCTGAGAACATAGGGATGCTCTGATGCAAACAAAATGCATTTTAAAAAACTGCAAGGATGGAGGGGACCTGACATGTTTGTGGGGATTGGACTGAGGGGGAAGAGCTGAATAGCTAGTTCTGTGTTCCAGCAACTAGATGTGCCCGTATTTGTTACTGCATCTAACAGCGATGGAAGTATGCTACCTAAATGCTTCTGCTAAAATTACCAGACGTGAAATAGTGTGCTCTATTAACCTTTTAAATAATCAGCGTAGAACAACCGCGTTAACGTTCCCTTTAGATAGACGGGTCAGTGAATGCTTCTCAGAACTACTGTTTCAAGCGGTTTGCTTCTGAGATGGTCTAGCAGTAATTCACGTTGGGAATGTTTCGTTCTCAGCCTCAAGGGCTGAAAGCTACGAATCTGGAGTACAACCGGCAGTAGAGGGTGAATTGTCAGCGGGTTCCACAGAAACACCAGGCTCTGTTTATGTACTCTTTAGCTTCAGTCAATATTTAGTTGTATGTATTATATACTGCTACGTGTATTGTGGTAATGCCTCCGAGGCTCAGTCAGGATTGTAGTTTTCCTTTGGTGTTGGCTTCATTAGGGAAAAGGTGTGCTAGCCAACGTGTTAACACCCTAGTGTAGACGCATCAGGTGCTAGTTCTAGCAAGATGCCTGTCCAGGATAAACCCTTGACTCCCCCAGGGCTTACTGTGAGCAGCTAACGCATGTTAAAACTGCCCTCTGCCTTGTCTGCATTAGGTGCTAACTCCTGTTCACTAGCATGTGTTTTAAAACACCCTGTTTTTCCTTAGTGTAGACGTGGCCCCTGAGAAGAAGAGCTAGTTATCGTGCATCAGACTGAGTCCCAGTAGCCTGGTAACTGATGCCCAAGGCAGAGGAAGCCAGTGGAACCCAGGCTGCGGGTCCCAGACAGTGCCATGTAAGATTTCTAGAGGTCCCCACCCAACGTCTCCTATCAGACACCGCAATAGCTGAGGCGAACCCCCCAGGTAATCTCTGAGCGACGGAGGAGGACAACGCGTTGCTTCTGCACATTGCAGGCTCCCAGCCGAAGCACGAAACGAGGCTTGTGAGGCTGAATTGAATACTAGCGACCGCCCCAGGTGTCTGACCGGAGGCCCGATGTGCGTATTCAGCCTCTTTTCCTGTCTCCACTAGGTTAACTTTGAAGAGTTTAAAGAAGGGTTCGTGGCAGTGCTGTCCTCCAACATTGACCTGGGCATTTCCGACGAGGAGAGCAGCTACTTGGAACCAGGTGCTGGGAGACTTTGCAGCTGGTCGTTCGGTTTTTTCCTCTGCTGCTGCTGCCAGTTGAAGGCCTTAACTGCTGGTGCACCTACGAATTGCCAAGACAGAGAGGAAGGATGGTCCAGTGGTTAGGGGTCTGGCCTGGAATGAGAGAGTCGTGGGTTTGATTCCCTGCTCTGGCTCAGACTTCCCATGTGAGCTTGGGCAGGTCACGCAGTCTCTCTGTGCCCCAGTTCCCTGTCTGTAAGACGGGGATCACATCACTTCCCTACCTCCCCGGGGTGCGGAGGATAAATACATTAAACACTGCGAGGTGCTCAGATACCACAATAGGTCCTTCCTAGATCTTAAGGGACCACTGTGATAATCTGGTCTGACCTCCTGCTCCTTATTTCTAGTCTGGATTTGTCTAGCTTCAATTTCTATCTGGTGGAGCTTGTTAGACCTTTGTCTTCTAGCCTGAATATCCCTTTTATTATCCAATTTCTGTTCCTGAGGTAGGCACTGAATGATCATGTCACCCCTTACTTCTGTCTTTGATAAGCCAAGTAGAGTGAGCTGCTTGAAAACATGCCTTATAATGGTTGTTGTGGCTCTCCTCTGAACCCTCTCCTATTTATCAGCATCCTTCTTGAATTATGGATGCCACAACTGGACACAGCAGCCTAGTAGGGGTTGCACCAGTGCCCAAGGCAGAGGCAATGGGGCCAGATCAGTACCTAAGATAGACAGTTTTCTAATCGTTACGCTTTGTGGCAGGGTGGGGTGTGAATTGTGCACTGAGTGACCTGGCAACTTCAGCAAAGTGAGGGCTAGCGACAAAAGGCTTAATTCGGGATTGTTAAATCCCACTCATCACTTCAGTATTGGGCTTTTCCAGACAAATAGCCTCCGTTGGTACCCGGCCACCTGCCCAGGTGTTTCCTTTCTGGGATGGCGAGGGATGCAGCAGGGTCACGGAACATGCACAGCTTTAGGCTGTACGTGTCACATTAGCATGCCCAGCTGTTCCTCATTTTTTCTTGTTGAGGCAGGACTGGACACACACACACCGTGCCATACACTAGTAAAACGGGCAACGGGACCACGGTGTGTGAGACTGGTGGAGCACAGCAGGACGTGAGCTTTGGCTCTCTCCCAACCAGCACGTTAGAGCTAGGATTGTTTAGAATGGGGGGAAAAGGTTACGTCTAGAAGCGGTGGGCTGGAAGCAGGAATCGCTGGGGACAGTTGTCTGGCCTGTGTTAGTCAGACAGGAGGTCAGACTAGATGGTCACATTGGTCCCTTCAGGCCTGGAAATCTCTGGATCACTTGATCCTTCAAACACTGGAATAATCTTGTAATAGGGCTGGGAGAATGGCCTCGGGGTAGGGCACAGAACTGGGGAGACAGGCTTCAGTTCCCAGCTCTGCCCCAAACTTCCTGCATGACCTTGGGCCAGTCACTTAATCTACCCTGTGCCTCACTTCCCCCTCTGACAGGTGGGGACTGTCCTTCCCTACCTCGCCGGGTGCTGTCCGAATAAAAACCATTGTGACGCTTTCAGGCGCAGCGGTGGTGAGGGCTATGTGAGGAACCAGAAAGCTGGAATACTGGAGCACACGAGCACAGCTGAGTCCAGCAAATATCAGCTGCTACAATTTATCTTGCGTACCCTACACTTTGTCTGCCTCTGGTTACGCCACGTACAGAGGTTTGAGTCTGCTACCTGCTTACGTGCTAACACATGCTCCTTTGGCTCAGGCAATAGACGCCTGATTTGGGATCCTGAGGTCCCAGGTTCGGACCCTGCACATGATGATGTGATCAGGGACACCATTACTCAAAGCTCATTGCTGCTTAAATAGCAGCTGAAAAGGGGAACTATTTCTCTTTACTTGGTACGCATATGAATCCTAATGGGAGAAAGGGCAGAATGAGTCACTCTTCAGCCTGGCCGTTCTCTCTGTGTCTGTGATTTGTGTGTTCGAATAGAAAGCTATTTGGCCTTTAGAGAAAGCAAGGGAGAAATGCTGTAGTTCCACAGTGAAAGTCACTGTGGCAGGAGCTGTCTGTATTCTCAGTCTGACCTGCAAGGTCTTTTTTTGTTTTATATAAGCAGCAGAGTTTGAAAGGGAATTTGTCTAGACGTCTGTGTGTCCCAGACTGAGACTGATTTTTTCCCTCCTAGCTGTCCCAGATGATGTCAAGCCCAAGTATGTGAATGGGGCTAAGTGGTATGGCCGCTGGACGAAGTCAGAGTTGCAAGAAACCGAGGTGGAAACCACCAAGTATTTACAAGATCAGCAAGTTAAAGCCAATGTGAAAAGTCAGCTGAGACGCTCGGCATCTCTGGAGAGCGTGGAGGTAGGAATGACTCATTCCCCCGCTCCTTGGAGCAGGCTGGCCAGATTTAACTCAGCTTCTTGCTTGATTGCAAATAATGTTTAAACAAAAGGCCGCATTCATGGTGGTCTCACCTGTTCTGATGGGTTGCCCGTGGCAATTCTTGAGGAGTGTCGATCTGCATTGGGTTAGCATGGGTTACAAAGCCACTGCTAGAGTGGGTCGTAGGAAGAATGCTGCACAGGGACCAGGCAGAGTTGATACCAGTGCCATTGGGACATTGGCATGGCACGCTGGGGGCCTATTTTGCATGGCAGAGTCTGCGCACAGTCCCTGCCATCCAGAGCCGGCAGCCAGACGGCAATACCTTACCGCTCCAGTTACCCCTGTGGGAAGAGATTCCCCCTTCATACAATGAATTCAACGGAAGAAAATAAAATTTATTGGAAAAACATTTACCCTGTCCATGAAATGTCCCCAGCTGGAAATGTAATGGACAAAGGTCAAGGACGTTCCAACTTGGCTGCCTCGCTGCGCCCGACCCCACGTCCATAGAAGTCATTGGGCACCGTAGTGGGGCTCAGGAGGCCTGAGTGCTACTCCTGGCTGAGTGGCACTGGGGGAACAGGTCACTTCCACTCTTGGGGCCTCCCTTTTCCCTCCCGCCCCAGTCCTGTCCTGTCCTGTCCCTGTAGGATGTCAGCTGTTCGGGGCAGAGGCTGTCTCTTGCTACCTACCTACTGCAGTGGTGCCCTGAAGATGCTTCTGTGATACAAATAACGATTAAAGTAAGAGCAGGTCACCCTGTAAGAGCTATTAACAGGGGTTCTAAGTAAGTTAAATTATTGCACCTAGGACCCGATATGGACGTCATGCTTCAAAACCCGTTTAATGCGCAGGAGCTTTGCCCCTCTTTGTGGGACAGGAGGATCGGCCTGGGGTTGAGAATGCAGGTTGTCATTGCTTGTGCTGTCTCCAGGGAGAGCTCTGGTTAATGAAAAACAGCTGATGAGTCAACTGGATTCATTATTTTTAAAGAAAATATCAACAGAATCTAAGAAAAGAAATGTAGATTGTTTATATCATGCTGCTTAGAACATGCTGCTTCTGCATGCTGCTTTATGAGACCGCTCTCTCTTAAAATAAAAATACAGGGCAAGGAGAACATGAACAAACTCATCCTTGGACAGAAAACTATTTTGAGAGAAAACAAATGTTACCCTCCCCCATGGCCGAGCTCCCCTGGTGGTCCAAAAATGCAGCTCCATGGCTTGGCCCCAGTCCTGCAGGCTGGCCTGCATGGGTGGATCCCTGCACACAGCGCCCGTCCCCTCGAGCCCTGCTGGGGGCAGACTCGGGGCCCTTGGCTTAGTTGTTTTGCTCTGGTGTCTGATTTCCTTTTAGAAGAACGGTTTTGTTCTTTGTTGTTGCATTCTTCACGTCCCACTGTTACATCTGCCGGTTTTATAAGTTGCCTTAACTGTTTTTTTGTTTTTTTTTAAACATAAAAAAATTGATCAGCAGAGACTGGCTGGTGGGTAGGGAAAAAACGACTGAAGGTTTTACAAAGAGCATTCGTCGAACGCTACTTTCTTTTAAAGTGCCCCTGTGTGTTCCCCTCAGTCTTACCCCATGGGAAGCAAGTGACCAGTCATTTCTGAACCCCTCTCAAGGCGTTAACATAACAGACGAAGAGTTGCCCAGTGGTTAGGTGCTGCCGGGACTTGGGAGACCCAGGTTAAATTCCCAGCTCTCTTGCAGACTCCTGGTGTGACCTTGGGCCAGTCACTTAGCCTCTCTGTGCCTCAGTTCCCATCCGTACAAGGGGGATTGTCGCCCTGCCCAGGGTGATGAGGATAAACACATTAAACGCTGGATGCTGTAGTGACGGGGGCCATATAAGCACCTAGGGAAGACAGATAAAATAGGGCTGGCTCTTCAGAGAGCTGGTGCTCAGCCCTTCTGAAAATCATATGTGTCTTTAATGTCTCTTGAAATGGGCACCCAATAATTGAGGGTCCCATAATTACTAGTTGCTCTTGATAATCGTGTCCAGAGGTTGTAGAACTGGTCAGTGTAACATCCTTTAATACAAGATAAGTAATGCAAAACAGTGAGTTAATAACCTGATCTTTCATTGGTGAATGTGTAGGGTTGTGGAATTATGATGTTACAGATAAATTATAATCAAGGCTTTGCATATTAAATGTACAGCTAACAATAATAGACGAACGATCACTTTGTATTTGATAATGGGGATTTTAAAAGGTTAACAGTCTCTGATGACTCATGTCAGCCCTTTTCACTTACCCTAAATCACAAACCATTTTTCCACCCACCAGAATTTCTCTATGATACTTAATCCTGTTCACACATTGTTTCTGCAGAGCCTTAAATCAGATGAAGAAGCGGAAAGTGCTAAAGAATCACAGAATGAAATGTTAGCGGCACAAGGTAGAAAATCAGTGCTCCTCTGTGTAAAATGCTTTTGGGGTTAACAAGCTTTCTGAACGTTTATGGCTCAGATCCTTTGTGACTGGAAACCCAGTTACGCCAGCTGAAAAGCTGACCCTGTGTTTGATTCCCGTCCCTCAGGAGGATCTGTTGGGGTGGGGGTGGGGGCTCCTTTTTGCAGCATTGGTTTAGAAAAGACCAACATCATACTTTGCTTGTAGACACAACTCTGTTTGAGGTGATGCTGTGGTGATCTGAAGTGCAGTGAGCTTTGACAGGCTTCAGTTCTTCCTACAGCTGCCGTATTAATCTTCTAAAAATATCCAAGATGAACTCCTGCTATTTAATTAGGGAGCCCGGAACCGATGAAAAATGAAGCTCTCTCTCTAATGAAGGTTACGACTACCTTTCTAGGATAATCCAAAATTTAATCCCAGTCACCTTTTAGCTTCGATATCTTTGGTGCTCCCAACGATACATGTGATCTGTGGCCCGAGAATTTTCTTTGGCAAAGTTTGGAGTTGAATCAGAAGCATCTGATTTAAGATTCCTGATAAGAAATTCTTTAGGTTTTAAAAATAAATGCTATAAACACACCTGATCTTTAGAATACAGGGTTCTACGCATGCAGCTTTTCTTTGCCAAAAATTGAGGCTTTAAAATCTTGCCATGGGACAGTACTTAGAGGGCCCTGTCCAGCTCCCATTGGCGGCGGGGAGAGACTCTCGTTGAGTTCGGGTGGAGTTGAGTCAGACCTGTACTGAGCTCTTTCTGGGGACCCCACGTGCTCATTAGGAACAGTAGCTTCTCTCTGTTAGTATAACTGATGCATGGTTAATAATTTTAGGCCAAATGAGCACCTGGAATCCTGACCTATTTGACAGCCCCCAGTGGATGGCCAGCCCTTGCTTTGACATGACGGAGGGTCAGATTCGGGACATCTGGGAAGAACTGGATGTAGGGAACACCGGCTACCTCAGCAAGTGCGAGCTGGCGACGGTCTGTAAGAATATTGGGCTGAAAGAGCTGGAGCAGGAGGTGAGTTGGGGGCGGCGTGGAAATGAGCCCATTGGGAAGGCAACCTGGTTAGTAAAAGCACATTGTCAGGATAAATGGCTTTCAGAAATACATCATGAAGTCTCCAGACGCTTGCAGATATGCTTCAAGAATATAGCCAGATCCTTAGCTGGTGTCAGTTGGTGCAGCTCCATTCACCTCAGCGGAGCTGTCTTGACTAGCTGAGGATCTGGTCTGTAATATTTATGAAGCAATTAACAGTATCCTCTTTAAACACAAAACCGAAATTCAGTACTGATTTCTAGCCAGCCATGTGACACAAAGGGCTTGTCTACTCACACAGTGCTGCAGTGACGCAGCTGCACCAGGGCAGCACTTTAGCGAAGACACTACTAACTGCTGGGAGAACTTCTCTCGTTGGCGTAGTTAATCCACCTCCGTGAGAGGCGGTGGCTCTGTCGACAGGATTTTTCACACCCCTGAGCGACGTAGTTACGCTAATGTAAGTTTGTGGTGTGTACTTGGCCTGACATTGCTGCATAATCTGATCCATTTACATCTGTGGGAAAAGACTATTTCATTAGCCAATTAACAGTGCACCCTCTGCTCAGTTTGGCCCCAATCCTGCAGTGTGCTCCACACAGGCAGACCCCTGCATGCACGCGGACACCTGTTGAAGTCAATACCACATTGTCACAAATTCCTCTCTCTCCTGGGGATATAAACTAATGTATGAGATGGAGTCAGCCTACAGTTGTCCTAGCCCAATGGCTACATGGGGATGTAGGAATGGTGGTGTAGCTAAAGCTCTGGAAGTCGGGAAATCTAGGTTCTAGTCTGAGTTCCGTGAAGTAGCTGGTTTGCAGAGCTGAGCTTGCATTCCCCAAGTGCATTTGTCAATACAATGCGACGACCTGTGTCTGGTGCGTATTGTTTTTATCCCTATTCCTCCCTAATTGGAGTAACTGATGTGGAATGCGTGTATCTACATGGAGTCACTGCATGCCTTTGTATTTACTGCAGTTTCTCTTTTGGTGTGGAGAGGTGGAAGGGTTAATTCTGGTTTATTGTAGATTCTGTTCCTTATGTAAAAACAATAGGGAACTTTTTTTTTATTTTTTTTTTTTAAGATGTTGATTTTCAGTGAATGAGTCTGGGATCTTGCATGTGGCTGATGTGTCTGCTGACTTTTTCCCAACGGTTTTCTGCAGGAACTGGAAGATTTATTTCGTAGGCTGGACAGAGATGGAGATGGCAGAGTGAGCTTTCAGGAGTTCGAGCTTGGCTTGTCCAGCCACGGGCCTGTTTCTTTTCCTGTTTTCTCCACGCCTGTCAAACAGCCCAGGGAGCTGCCGGATTCCCAGGTGAGTCCGGGGCAGGACTCCCAAGAGTCCTGGATAACTCCCAATGTAGGGCTTGGCTAAAGAGCCTGGGAGCCAGTGGAAAGACTCCCATTGACTTCCATGGGTCTAGATCAGGCACATTCCAGTGCCTGACACAACACAGTGCTCTGCGTCAGATGCTTTCTGAGCAGAGTTCCCAGGGAAGCTCAGCTACCAGCGCAGAAGGATTTGCCCCTCTCCCCTGCAAAGAGGGGCTGCTCTGACTGATGTTTTACTGCTTACAGCTCCTCCTGGTCCCTGGGAAGCAGAGCTAGTCAAAGCAGTGTGCACTCCAGCCACACCCCTTCCCTCACTCAGGTGTCCCCCGCTGACACATCCCTGTGCTGCGGGCTGGGAGTGGGGCTGGCACAGAGCCCTTATGCCAGTTCTGCACAGCTGGGGCAGCCCTCGGCGAGGGTGCATTCTGGGGGTGGGGGCTTTACGGCCTCTTACGCTGCCAGACTGACGTCATGGGGCCTGAGTGTAACAGCCTCAGGCCTCCTGAGCATCAGGACAGGTTGTGTCCAGCCTGGTGACGATGGTCAGGGCGGCGTCTGGCACCCTCTCCACTCCCCCACCTTTGTGCACCAACCCGGGCAGAGCACAGTTCCCGCTGTGCAGCCCCACATGTCTGACTAGATCGCTGTCCCGAAGGGCGTGCCCTGAAACACACACGCTGCACAGCATGGCAGGGCTAGTGCTGGTGTTGGAACGTCCCTCCTGAGTGTCTGGACTCCGTGTGAGTTTTAACTGTGCAGTCTGCGTATTTCAGTAGCGCTGTTCTCCTACCTGTCACGTGAGCAGTCTGTGAGCCGAGGGATCCACATGTCGTTTATGGCCTAGTTAGGTCAGTGGGTGGCTGGTACAGTCTCTCTCACACACACAATCTCTCGCTTCCCCTCGCACACCAATGGTTTCACTGCTGTGAAAAGAGTCTGGATTTTCAGGTAGTTCGTGCTGTCAAGCTTTGTTCCCAGCTGCTAAAGAGGCTGGTCCTGGGCCTATGAATGCAGCTTTTGTTCAGCATGGAAGAGGCTCTTTGCAGTTGGTGGGTTTTGCTGATTGTTTGGCCCTTCAAAGCTTTCTAAGAGCTAGTCTATACTGGCCGCGGCAGCGCTTTAACGTGGCTCGTGTGGTCGCGGCAGAGAACTCTCCCTGCGCTCTAAAAAAACCCACCTCCACCAGGGGCGCAGCTCCCAGTGCTGGGGCACTGTCTACGCTGCCACTTTGCAGCGCTGAAACTTGCTGCGCTCAGGGGGGTGTTTTTTCACACTCCTGAGCGAGAAAGTTGCAGCGCTGTAAAGTGCCAGTGTAGACAAACCCTAATTCTGCCTCCTGCAGTGGAGGGCAGGGTGGGACGAGGGCGGGACTCACTCAGCAGGAGTTAGGTGAGAAAAGAGAAGTGTCCTGGGGGAAGAGAATCACTCATCTGTCTCCCATCAGAAGCGTGTGGAAACCTCTCCAATCTCCCCGGTGTATCTGAGGCGGTCCAAACTTTGCCCCTTACAGAGGAGCGAGTGCTGAGCGTGAAGGAAACAGGCTGTTTCGGTTTACATTCTGCTCCACTTGCCCAGGCCCTGCCTCCCCGTCTGCGCTGCTGTTTTGAGCAGTGTAGTGTCCTGTTGCCTCCCTGCTGCTGGAGCCCTTTCCCCGCTGCCAGGAAGGAATTTGGGCTGCTTTCCCCACTGCCTCGGCTCTGCCAGAGCCTTTCCCTGACTCCTGTAGCTACCCACCGCAGCATGGATGCAGCCTGCATTTCACCGTGGCAGGTAGCTACCCAGACACTACACGGCAGTGCCAGTGGTGCGTAGTGTATGTACTCGAGTTGCTAGGCCATGCTGAAGTCTCTCTGCCGGTGCATCTTTGGCCTGGTCTACACGACAATTTTAGGTTGAATTTAGCATAGTTACCTCGATTTTTGTGCTGTTGTTACTCACCCTATGCCTGCCTGTGCCGCAGTCACATTGTCACTTCCAATGTAGATACGTGCTGAGAGGCTCCTCTAGCTGCCTCCTATCTGACCGGAGAGAGAAGGGAAACCCTACACCACTGGAATGAAGAAATATTACTCCAATTAGAATGTCACCTTCAGCACTATGGGCCGCCCTGCCCTTGTATTGACTCTGGATACGTCTACAGCGCAATCCGTGGTGTGATTGCAGCACCTGTAGACAATCCCGCGCTAGCCTTGATCTAGCTAATTCAAATAACAATAGCAGTGACGTCGTGGCAGGGTGGACTAGCTGTTTGAGTACGTACCCAAGGTGCCCGGCGTGGTGTCAGGGCCTATGCTGCAACGTCACTGCTGTTCGAACTAGATCAGGTACGTCTCCATGTGCTACAGGCGTAAACTCCTGGGGAGATCATCTCGCTAGTGCATGGAAATAGGCTTAATCAATGTTTTCTTACTAGAACAGCAATAAATATTTGACACTTGGTGCTTTTCATTCCCAAGGATCTCCAAGTGCTCACAAACTACCCGTAGTACTAAAATGCAGCTACTTCTAGGGTGAAGACCATCAGCTGGCCCACTACATAACAGTGGGGGAAGGGTCAAGGAGACCAGAGGAAACCATTACTCTTTCCAAATGGGCCATGAGATCTTTTTTGGCTGAGGATTTCACTGGGGATCTCAGGGGACTGTTCGAGGAGCGAGGCACTACTCAACACAGGCGCCAAATTTTGTTGGTGCCGGTGGGTGCTCGTGCCCACCCCCATCCCAATCCCCACCCCAACTCCGCCCCCTCCCTTCACCTATTGGACCCCTCCCAAAATCCCTGCCCCAGCCCCGCCTCTTCCCCAGCACGCCGCGTTCCCCCTCCTCCCCCCTCCCTCCCAGGCTTGCTGCGCGAAACAGCTGTTTCACGGCACAAGTGCTAGGAGGGAGGGGGGAGAAGCAGGATGCGACGGCTGCTCAGGGGAGGAGGCAGAGGCCAGAGGTGAGCTGGGGCGGGGAGGCAGGGCGGGGAGCTGCCAGTCAGTGCTGAGCACCCACCAATTTTTCCCCGTGGGTGCTCCAGCCCCGGGGCACCCACGGAGTCGGCGCCTATGCTACTCAACACGAGTAAGGGTCTCAGAATCTGGGCCTAGGTGAGCCCTTTTAGCCACGCTCTTTTTAGCTTGTTCTTGGCTCTGCAGGGACATCCTGGCTATCGGAGTCTGGTCCCTGGAGTAAATTGCACTGAGCTTAATTTGTCTGCCTCACATGTGCAGGGGGCTGGGTTGACCCATCAGGATCTGAACCTAGTTTTGGGGTTGTTCCATCACCCCCACACCAAATGAGTTCCACTTTACCTAGCGACTGACGCTTCCAAAGTGCTCTGCCGAACAGACCCAACTGATTCTCCCCGAGACTTTGTGGTGCAGGCCAGTATCGTGATGCTCTGGGGAACCGACACACACAGCGAAGGGCCAGAGTTTCAAAAGTGGCCTCTAATTTTGCAGGGTTGGGTGCCCAGCTTTAGACCCCTCCAGGTGACTTCCAAGAGATGTGGAGCAGCCCCCAGCTCTCCCTGAGTTCACTGGGACCTGCCGAGCATCCGCAGCTCCAAAAGTCAGGCTCTTGGTGTCCGAAGCTGAGCATTCAGAAATCAGAGAACCCAGAGTGGAGGGCGTTCCTGAGAATTTGAGCCTCGGTGGTTTGCCCAAGATTCCGTATCCATGTCACAGCAGCACTGGGATTGGAACTCGGGGCTTCCTGGCTCCGAGCACCTAGAACCTGCTGCTTCTCAGCTCAGAGTGTTTTCATCTTCTCCAGTATTTATTACATGCCAGCAGTCTGTTTGCAGGACTGAAGCATGTGTTCTCGATGCCTCAAAATGCCTTGCTCGGCTGACTCATCTCAGTTGATTTCCAGGCTTCCGAGGAGAATGGGCTTAGAATTGCTACTCCGTCGTTACTGTCCAGCTACGTGTGTCTGCATCCCTTCTCCTGCATCGACGACGGCAGCGGCTCTGCGAGTCCTGCGCAGATCCTCTCCATCTGGGCCCAGGAAGGAGTTGAAAACTGCAAGGAGATTCTCAAGGTTTTACACGTTACTTTATTGATTGATTTTAGAATTGCTTTTCTGGCGTTACTGCGAGCCCTCTAGCTTCCTGCTTATGGGGAATGGAGGGGGATGGCAGATGCCAGATTTGCATTGGGGATTTCTATCATCTGTAGCCAAGGATGGCTCAATGGTTAGTGTGCTAACCCGGGACTTGAGAGAGCCGATTCCCTTCTATCCTGCAGACTTTGTATGACCTGGGGCAAGTCACTTAGCGTCTCTGCTCCCCATCGGTGAACGCAGGGGTGTTGTGAGCAGGGAAGTGCTATTTCAGGTTGCGAGGTGCTCGGATGCTCCGGTAATGTGGGGGGCAGGGGGCAGTTGCGTACCTGAGAGAGAGAGAACTTCAGGGGGCTGTTCTTGGGTTTTTGCAGAGTCTGGATTTCAGCCTGCAGGAGAAAGTGAGCCTGGCGGAGCTGGCCGTGGCCTTTGACAACGAGCTGATGGGTTCCAAGAGTGGAGTCCAGCATGCGGCCTTGGCTTCCTACAAACATGAGCTGCACTACCTAGAGTAAGGCATCCGCTCTTCCCTGTCCTGCTTGGCGGGAGGTCTCTGTACTAGAGCCGACCAAGGCTCTTATTTGTTTTGGTCTCGGGCGAGGTGAGACGTGTGCCGGACGTAACTGTGTGTGGGCACTCGTGGGCTCCCCTGTGGGGTGCTTCTCTCTGGACGCCGGGAAGCCTGTTTTTTTTTTTTTGTTTCCTTGGCGCGGTCTGAAAGCGGACCGGCTGCAGATCGTGCAGCCGGCTCATGGAGAAGGGGCGGGGGGGCCAGTTGGGTCCACGGGGCAGGGGCCCGAGGAAAAGGTCCGGAGGGCCCGGGGTGGAGGGTGGGCGGGGCACGCCCTCTCGCAGGACCCGGTCGAGGTATGCCCGAGCAGCGGGCGGCAAGGCGGCCCTCACCTCCTGAAGTACGCGCTGGGAAGTACAAGGTCTGGAGAGCCCCATACAAGGTCGGGAAGCCTGTTGTCAGGCTGTCAGCATCATCTGCCTGTCCTTGCAGGGCCCAGGTGGAGCAGGTCTCCAGGGAGCGAGACAAGGCGAGGCTGGACTTGGAGAAGGCGGAGAAACGAAACCTGCAGCTCATTAAGGAAGTGGATGATCATCACGCGACCATGGAGCACCACCACGAGAGCAAACTCAAGTATGGGAGAGCAGCCTGGGTACCTGGGTACAGTGTCTCCTGTGGATTGCTACACAGACAGCCAGACTCTCTGCTGGTGTGACCGGGTGCAGCTCCACTGATCCACTCACTCCAGCGGAGCTTTGCCCGTTTACACCCGTGTCGGTCTAGTGCTCACTGATTTCAGCATTAGCAAGTAACGTGCATGTCTTACGGTATGCATGGTGTGCAGCCCCATTGTGAAGTCTTGCGCTGCCATTAGGCTACTAAGATTTGAATAAGTTCCTAGCAATGTGACTGATATTGACCAAAAACTCACAAGAGTTTGAGCACTTCCCCTTCATAGACTTTAAGGCCAGATGTGACAATCATGATCATCTAGTCTGACTTCCTGCAATTGCAGGCCCCAGAACCTCGCTCACCCACTCCTGTAATAGACCCATAACCTCTGGCTGATGTACTGACGCCCTCAAATCATGGTTTAAAGACTTCAAGTTACAGAGGATCCACCATTTACTCTAGTTTAAACCTGCAAGTGACCCATGCCCCATGGTGCAGAGGAAGGTGAAAAAACCCCCAGGGTCTCTGCCAATGTGACCTGGGGGAAATTCCTTCCTGACCCCAAATACGGTGATCAGTGACCCTGAGCAGGTGGGCGAGACCCAGCAGCCAGACACCTTTGGTATTTGAAGGGAAATGTATATTCACTCCTGTACCAGAGTGAGTTCCCTGTCTGAGGAGGAGCAGAAGTGATGCTCTAATAACGCTTTAATTGGTTGGGGTTGTTTTTAAACTTGAAAATAAAATTCGACTCATTTTCTCATTGTCCATGTAGCTAGCCATTTTCTTCCTGTCCTGTTTTTGTGTGTGTGCGCGCGCGTGTACAAACACACACACACACACACACACACACACACACACAGCTCACACACATATTTTGGAGCCAGTTATTTGTGGATGAGAGCAGGGGGAAGTGGCCATTTGAGATACAAGATGCGGGTTTGGATAAGGGGCTGGCCTAGGACTCAGGGATCAGTTCCCAGCTCTGCCCCACACTCCGTGTGCCCTGGGATGATTCTCTTTTTTCAGAAGAGACGCTTTAGTCCAACCCAAGTCATTGGGCTCAGTGCCAGGTGACTGAGTGAGGGTCTCTGGCCTGTGCACTACAGGACGTCAGACTAGATGACCTCATTGTCCCTTCTGGCCTTAAAATCTATGACCGTGCTGAGGGTGGGACTTGCCACAGCACCTACGTGACTTGGGAGCACAAGTGCATTGAAAGCCTGAGAGAATTATGCTCCCACGTCACGTAAGAGCCTTTGAAAAATCTCAGTCTTCACAGTCACTTGGCCATGGTGGCTTTCTGCTGGACACTGAGCTGGACGGTTGTCTGTTGCAGAGATCTGGAGCAAGACTATCAAGGGAAGCTGAGCATTATTAAATCTGACGTGGAGACAGACCGAGCGCTGCTCTTGCAACAAGTGACCGATCAGCACACCAAACTGGAAGCGGATATAAAACTCCTCCAAGGCGAAAAGACCAGCCTGAGGGAGAAGCTGACGTTAGCAGTACAGGTGAAGCAATCGCCCTGGGGAGCCTGCCGCTGCAAGGGGATGCCAGATGGGCAGCCTGTGGTGGTCCTGCCGGATCAACCGGAGAGGCCAGGAGCCAGGCTAACATGGGAAGCCTCCTGTCCGAGCTCAGTCTTTTTGCTGGCGCTGGGGGAACTGTAACCTGGTTAAATAGGACAGGGGAGGTAGAAACGCACACACGGCAACATGCTCATATCACCTAGAAACAAACCCCTCCCCCCGAAACAGAACACTGCACACACACCTCCCTCCTGGGGAGAGAACGAGAGAGGCAAGCCACACGTGACAGACAGAACCCATAGAGAACAGACTAGTGTTTAAAAGCAGAAAATCATGTGGGTTTTCTTCTTCACATCTCCTTAGCAGGGTCTTACACTAGCCCTGCCCGCCCTTGAAAACATTATTGGAAGGTTATAGAACAGAAAAACCCTATGGATTCTCCCATACAGTTAGCAGTTCTTTCCAAAGAACAAGCGACCACCACACCGCGTGGCTGTGCTTGGCCATGCTGACGGAGCCCTGTTTTGTAGGCAGGAACAAGCTCCAGAAGAATTTCCCAAACTGGCTGGCTGCTTTATGGATTGATATAGCTGACATTTGATGGGGAGTGCATCTGGAAAGAAACCCCCCACCCGGCCCCACAGAAATGCCAGAATTTCCCATGGAACAGAAATTCCAGCTCCCGAACAGTTCTTGTGGCGAGTGAACTTTGGGGGCAGCTGTGTCGGAAGGGGTGGGGGAAAACTGGGCTTTATAATTAAGGCTACGTTTTAGTCACGGGTATTTTTAGTAAAAGTCATGGACAGGTCACAGGCTGTAAACAAAAATTCACGGGCCCATGACCTGTCCATGACTTTTACTAAAAATACCTGCCCTGACGAAAACGTGGGCAAGGGGGCGCTGGTGCTCTAGGGGGGGCGGGGGCAGTCTGGGGGTGCCACGGGTGCTGAGGGAGGTGGCCAGGGACCCCCACTGGTGCTGGGGGCCGGGGGGGCCAGGCCATGGCATGCGGGCAGCATACGGTGTGGAGACCCCCTCACCCCTCTGCCGCCCAGGAGCTGCAGGGGGGCCATGCCAGTGGGAGCCGGGGAGCCCCCCACCCCAAAGTTAGTGCCCCCCCATACTCCCCAACCCCCTGCCCCTAGCTCTAACCCTCCCACACACCCAAACTGCTGCTGCTGGCCCAGGGGCTGCCTGGCTCGGGCAGCCCCTGAGCCAGCACCAACCACCGCAGAAATCACAGAGGTCACGGAATCTGTGACCTCCATGACAGACTCGGAGCCTTATTTATAATAGGACGCTGGCTTCAGCCTTAATTCTGCACTGGGTGCCCCCCTTCTGCAATACAGATCACGACTGTTGCTGATCATGACGTTCCGACTCTGACATATGATGTTCAACATTCTCCCCCCCCCTCCCCCCCCCCGCTTGTCGTGCATTCAGTGACGAGACCCAGCTTTATTTAGCAGTCGTCAGGGGCATCATGGGTGGCCTTCGCCTTTCTGCGCCAGTGTCGCTCTGATTTGCTATAGAGACTTGTGCTGCTCTTTCTTAGACCCCGATCCTGCAAGCTGCTATGCACATGCATGGACTGTGCTCCACTGAAGTCACTGGGGCAGGTCTCCGGCGCAGGGGTCTACCTGCGTGGGACAGCTTGCAAAATCTGGGCCTAACTTCTCTGTACCCCTTTAACAACATCCTTTTAGCAGCAGAGCCAGTTAAAGGGGTCCAGTGCCCTCGCTTGGGTGCAGTCATACTGAGATAAGCCCCTTACAGCAGCGTCCACATTAGGGGGCTGCACTGCTTTAACTAAAGTGGCACAAAGTCTGTGTGTTGACCAGGCCTCTGCCCTGCGTGCGGAATCAGTAACTACGGGTTACGGACTCTTTCAGAGACCGCCCTCATCGCTGTCGTATTCTAGCATCCTCCAGTCACGCAGTAAGCGACTGTCACGGGTGGTTCGTTCTCTCCTCCTCTCTCCAGGGGAGAATTGTGTGGGGCCTGCTGGGGCTGGTCCCTGCTGTGGGGCGGAGGGAGAGAATCAGCATGTCCTGTCTGAGGCTACACTGTGAGCTAGGGCTGTGTCTCCCCGTCCCTGAGCTGGTGCAAGCGGCAATAGCTGCATCGCTGCGATAGCATTGGTAGGAGACGCAGTGGAGCCACCCCAAGTGCAAACCGCTCCCTGTGCCACTGCTATTTCTATTGACAGGCGCTCGATGGAGCTAGCACATGAGCAGGGTATGCCTGGCTCATAGGGCAGAAACCGCCTTCTCCCTAAATGTGAGCTGCGCTGGAGCAAGCTGTGCCGGCAGTTAAAGGTGTCCCACAAGGAAGGCGCATGGCGCAGGCATCCTCTAAACACCAGTATACTGGGCATTAAACAAAGCTCCCTTTCCTCCCTATTTAAAGGAAAACAGGAGGTTACAGAGCGAGGTTACGGAAGTAGTTGAAAAGCTGTCGGAGTCTGAGAAACGGGTGTCAAAGCTGCAGAAGGAGCTGGACTTCATGTTGAAAGACAAGGTAACATTCACTTCTTCAAACGTAGCTTTTTCTAGAGCTGGTCAAAAATGCCTATTTTTTAGGGGGGAAATTCAGAAAATGTTTCCTTTTTCCAGAACCCCTCTCCCCCACCTCACCAAAATGTTCACTTTTTTGTAATGAAAATGAAATTTTTGGCTTTCAAAAATGTTCTTGTTTTTTTTTTTCTCTTTTTAAATGGAGTTTTCAGAAAGGCAAAACTTGTACAGAAATTATTTTTTTTTTGTCCAAAAACCAGAAAATTTCTACCAAACTGAAATCTGGTGGAAAATTTTAATTTTGGTCACAAAAATAATTTGAGCTCTAACCTTTCCCTCTGTCATTGAGATTGATACAGTAAGGTGGGCAGGGCTTGAAAAATGGACCTGATGCCTATTAGGCAGTGTGAAAATACCTGTCAAGCCACACCCCCACCCCAGTGACCACACCCCCTGCAACTTAATGCTCTATCCTGAGTCATGACCTGTTTGTGTTCTATATTTTCTTTCCTATCTCAGATCATGTTTTCCGCCTGTCTCCTCTTTCCTTGCTCTCCCTTCCTCTCTCTCCCCCTGGGTTGTGTGCTCTGCCGCCATCTGTTTTCTGACTTCATTCTTCTCTCATTCCCTGCTCCCCCGACCCAAAATGGCTCACTCTTCTTCCCCCACCTCCCCCAGTCTCTCCCTGGCACCCAGAGCTCAGAAACCCTACCCAGGCGCCTGGGAGACAGACGACTAAACCTAGTAGCCAAAGGCTGATACAAAATATGGACTCCCCAGCGTCCTGTGGAAATGGCCCGGTGACCAGCCAACCACCCTCTCTGGGCTTCCGCCGTTAGTGGGAGCTGCTGGCTGCTCAGCTTTCTCAAAAATCAGGTCACTCTGGGCCTGGTCCAAAGCCCACTGAAGTTCCTGGGAATCTTTCCGTCGACTCTGCAGCAGGCTCTTATGTAGCTGCCTAAATATTGACTTTTCGGAGTTTACCTTTAGGCCGCGTCGCACGGTCAGAGGGGTGTTAATTCCGTCTTTGCCTGTGTGTAATGCATTTCTGGGGCTCTCTCTCCGTGTTGTAGCTGGGCGTGGTGGATCCACACAGCACAGAGCTGCTCCATCAGGAAGAACGCTTTGCAGAGATCATAAAAGAATACGAGCTGCAGAGTCGGGTATGTATGGGCAGCTTTGTTCAAGAAGGCTGTTGTGATGACAGCGTGCTCCTTCCCCGGTCTGGTGAAACGCCCCATGCACGCCAGGTCCCTGGTGGGGCCGGGGGGGCTGTGACGGAGCAGTCCTGGTTCGGAGGTGGCGGAAGTGACATGCAGGCTCTGCCCTGTCTTGGCAGAACCCAGCTGGGGAATATTTTGCAGGGCTCCCACACTAGCCCAGCTGGGTGACTCGCACTTCGTGGCAGTTCAACACAAGGGTCTTTCAGCCCTCTCTGTTCTGGGTGCATCTTGGGGTGCTTGGGATCATCACCCCCACCCCAAATTTTAAATCCTCCTCTTTCCCAGGCTCCCCTGCTCAAGCTGTGGCTTCTGTACCCTAGTTCAGTACTGCAGCTACATGGGGGGTAACATTTTCAAAAGCGCCTAAGCTCCATTTCCAGCATAGACGGTGGCACGCAGGAGCCTACGTCTCACTGGAAGTCAGTGGCACTCGGGCGCTGACCTCACTGAAATGTGTTTGAAAACTTCCCCCGTGATCTCAGCCACATCCTGGTCACTAGAGGGTGCAAATGAGTATTGGAGCATCCACCCTTCACCCGTGCAAAGGGAGAGGCCCTGCATAGCCCTGAGAGATGAGCGCTGGCCTCCCATGTGGCAGCACGTTCTGTGGTCTACAGAACCCTGGACCAACCCCTACATTTTACTTGATCCCATTGTAGGATAAAGCTGATAAAACCCGAATGGAGCAAAAACTTGAGGGTAGGTTTTTATAAAACGCCCCCAGTGTCACTAATGATTTCCTGAGAAGGGCTGGCGTGCCCTAAAGATCCCTCAGGCGAGCTGCAAGCTCATCAGATACCATGGTGACGGGCACGATAGACGAACCTCGGTGCATGGTTAAATTGATCCCTGGGAGCACAGGTGTTCCCAGAGGTGTCTTCTATGTTTCAAAAAACGTAACTTTGTTCGAAGTCTTTTTTTTTTTTTTAAAAAGAAACAAGAATCTATTGAGAAGTATCCGCTGTGTGTGCCAGAATTTCATTCCTTTCTTTGTTCACTGGGTGTCTTAAGGGGCTTGCTGTAGCAAGGCAGTGTGTTCTGGTGCACAGAGCACAGGGCTGGTACTCAGACCTGAGTTCTGTTCCCAGCTCTGCCATTGGCCTGCTGGGTGACCTTGGGCAAGTCACGTTGTCTCCCTGTGCCTTGGTTTCCCCAAATGGGGACCATGCGCCTGACCTCCTATGTGAAGAATGTGCTATGAGAGTTACTGGTGAACAGCGGTAGATAGGAGCTAGCTCCTATTATTGTATTAGATCGAGAGTTTATTTCTCCCCCTCCTTAGGTCTAGAGTGAGCCCTTGCTCAAAGCCCTTTGTGTGGGGCAGTCCCCTAGAGGAGCCATAGAGAGTCACGATTCCTTCCCAGGCACCCCTTCGCTCCCCAGGGAGTGACTTCCTGCAGCCCTCTCCTCCATGCCGTTTAATTCCCCTGCCTTGTGGGGCATGCCCACTGGGACAGCAGAGTGCTGCGCCCCCGTTAGTCTGGGCTGGGTCCTGGGGCCACCATCTAGCCCTGTTTGTAAACTGAGCAGTAGCTGTAGAAATCGAGGGGCTGTTCTTATAGACCATCAAATGATGTCACCTCCCAACTGCCGGTGCAACTGTTGCTGTTGCTGTTCCGTGTAGTTGTTGTTGGACGGGATGTTATCAACTCACCTCTTCCTGTTTTTCTTTCCCCCAATCTCACAAAATCCCAACTCCCCCCAATTCGGTGCTAGAGGGTGAAGGTGAGCACTCCTGCCTTGCGCATGCATGATTCAGACATTCGTGTTGTGACTTTCACCTCCTGCATGGTCTCTTGGCACGGCCTGAAATCTTGGGTGTTTACAAGCATCGTTCTCTCAAATGCTTGAGCTTACGTTGTTAACTGACTCATGTATTTTGTATAGCGTGACTCACTTAGTCTTTGTAATTGGTTTTCTCTGTGTGCACTTTGAACATGCCGGACGCCTGCACTTCATGTAGACGTGTCACCAGTTTTCCTGTTCCAAAATGCTAACTGTGTAGATTGCAGTGTTGATGTAGCCGTGTTGGTCCCAGGATATTAGAGAGACAAGGTGGGGGAGGTAATACCTTGTATTGGACCAACTTCTGTTGGTCAGAGAGACAAGCTTTCGAGCTACACAGAGCTGTTCTTCAGTAGACTGTTGTCTAAACAACCTTGGTGCAAGGCACAAGTCAGCAAAAGCACTTAGCACATGCTTAGTTTTAAGCAGGCGCTTACACCTATCCCTGTTGAGCAAAGCATTTACACAAGGTAAGCGTGTACTTAATTTGTTCTCAGTGTGACTTCCATGCACTGCAACGGGAGAGAGGCTCTGTTTTCACTGCAGAGTTAGCTCGAGCTAGCTATCTCATAGAGCTGGAAGGGAGAGAGAGGCTCTGTTTTCACTGCAGAGTTAGCTCGAGCTAGCTATCTCATAGAGCTGGAAGGGAGAGAGAGGCTCTGTTTTCACTGCAGAGTTAGCTCGAGCTAGCTATCTCATAGAGCTGGAAGGGACCCCGAAAGGTCATCAAGTCCAGCCCCCTGCCTTCACTAGCAGGACCAAGTACTGATTTTTGCCCCAGATCCCTAAGTGGCCCCCTCAAGGATTGAACTCACAACCCTGGGTTTAGTAGGCCAATGCTCAAACCACCGAGCTATCCCTCCTCCCTATGCTCAAGTTACTCCTCTAGAGTTGTCCTAGTTCTGGTAAGAGCCGGCCACCAGGTGAAGTAACACCCACTGGTTCTGCACTTGCTTGTGTGAACTTGGAACGGGGGTGCAAGAATCCTGCATCTGGATTGGCTATCACCTGCCTGATTGACAGATGAAGGGGGTTTGTCCATTGGTCCATACTGGTGTCTCCATATTACAGAGATCAATTAATGATATGACGTACGTGTGTGCGCACCCACCTCCTGTCCCAGGCTGGCTGACCCAGGGCCTGACTGCGGGAGCAGGGGAGCACCCACCATTTTCACACTCCCCACCCTGATAGCTGTGGGCACTCGGCACTTCTGGAGCAGTGCTGTGGCTGGCCTATGTCGGTGAGGTTTAAATGAGATCTGCTGTGTGCTTTGCAGGAATTACGGGATAAAAACGATGAGCTACAGATCGAGCTAGAAAAGCTGCGTTCCCAGCTGCAGGAGAGCCAGTACCGCAGGGCCTGGTGTAAAATGAAAGAGAATAAGCCGGGAGGAAGACTGCTACCTGCTGGTAACATTGCTGAATTGCAGGGAGGGGGGGAGACACACTATCGTACGTAAACTCTGCTCAGACAGCAAAAGGTCCATGAAGATCAGAGTTACGCTGAAATTGCCCCTTAGTTCAGCATGTTACACTTGAACCTTGCAACACATGTGGCATATAACATCACTCTGTTTCCTGGCCCTGTGGCTGAGTATCAGATAAGCTACAGCGTTCACACTAGAACAAGCTGAGGTCGGGGAAGAGATTGAGATTTACAGAGCTGACCGGGAGACTCTGAAACAATCAGGAGTTGTGTGGCTAAATCCCTCCGTTGGCTTTGAAAACCTCAGCTGTACGCCGTTTCTCTGACTGTCAGAGCACTCGCCAGGCTCACGGGGCTACTTCCACAAGCACTTTGCACAGAGACCTGCAGGTTCAGATGATGCTGTGCTGGAGGATCGGGCATGTAGCTAGTGAACGTTTGCTTACAGGGGTATAATACTTCAAGGTATGTCTGTACTGCAATCACAGGGCTGCAATCACAGGGCGTGACTGCGCTCTCAAGTAGACATACCCGAGCGAACTAGACTAAAGCGAGTTCGGGAGCGGAAGTCGGCATGGACTAGTGGCCTGAATAATTACCCATGGGTCCAGGCAGCTTGCTGCGGCTTCACTGCTCTGGTAGCACCACTAGCTGAACTGATTCTAGCTCAGGGATGTCTGTGCGAGCTGCAGTCACCCCCTGTGCTGGCCACATAGACACAGCCTCTGGCTGCGACGCAGTGGGAGAGGGACCGTTCCGGGTAGGATTGTACACTGGGGTTTTTTGCTGTGCAGCGAGTTTGGCAGATTGGACTAAAATTCCTTCAGAAGTTTGTTTTTAAAAATAAGCCCTTTTCTAAACGAAACGATGCATTTCACTGGATGCCTCCTTTCCTGTCCCCTCCCCCACCGCACCAAAGTTACTCAAATGCGTTAGACCCCGTGGTGAATGGGGGAATCTTGCCAGCTAGCACTGGACGCATGGCGTGACTCCAGGGGAGCATTCAGCCCTAAGTGTTTGGCTAGCCTGGCCTCGAGCACCTTTGGTGAGTTAGTTCATGGTCTGATGGACCTCGCTGCCAGAGGAGTGTCTCTTGTCCAGAGGGGCTGGAAGTAAGGGTGCTGGGGGGGCTGCTGCACCCCCGGCTTGAAGTGGTTTCCATCATACACAGGGTTTACAGTTTGGTTCAATGGCTCTCAGCGCCCCCACTGTACAAATTGTTCCAGCCCCCTGCTCTCGTCTTTAATCCTCGTTAGTTTCAGGGTTGGGGGGGCTTCAGATAAGCCCCGTATTTACTTGCGTGAAAACAGATCAGATGCCGTTAATCTTCGTTTGTTTCTAAGGTTAAGAGCTGCCAAATCTGGGGTGGGTGGGGAACGCTGAGTCTAATCTCCGTGGCAGTGCTCAGCACGGAGCAGACGCCGATAGCAGAGTGTTAGAAACCCCTAACCGTGGTCTCCGTTCTGAGGTCAGACCCGTTCTGTGGTGTATTCATTACTCCCAGCCGAATTACATCAATGCTCTGGCCACCCACTCATGAATTACATTACAGGGCAACACCAGCAAACTCCCAGTCTCAGACTTTCCCCCAGAAATGTGTGTCTTGTACTGCCCAGCTCTCTACTGGACAACACAAGCTGATGGAAAGTCCGTCATTTTATTAATAAAAAATGATATGCACCAGCCCTGTTACCTCAAATGGAGTGTCCCAAACACTTCAAACACACGGGTCTAGGTAAAACAATAAAACAAGTTTATTAACTACAGAAGATAGATCTTAAGTGATTACAAGTAATGAGGCATAAAAGTCAGAATTGGTTACAAAGAAATAAAAGGTAAAACACAAACTAACACCTAACTTAACGCGCTAAGTGATTTCAAAGCAAAAGTCTCTCTCGCCACATGTTCTAGCAGTCTGACTGGCTGAATTCCTTTCTGCCAGGATCCCTCCCCAGTCCAATGCTGCTTCCTTTGTCCTTCAAGTGCTGTCGATGCTGTGAGTAGAGATGAAGGGAGAGGTAATTTGGGGTGTCTGTTCCCCATTCTTTATACTTTTTCCTCTTCTTTGAGAATCATCTCCAGCTGGGGTTCAGGAGTCAGAAAGTCTGTGGGAACCTCCAGCTGTTTCTTTGCCAAGATGTAAATTTCTCACTCACACCCTTTTTCCTGCCAAAGCATGGCCACTTAACCAGATGATGGTCCATTTGATTTCATTGACACCTGGCTAAGGCATCAGTTTGCCTTTTGTCTATGAGGAACTGGTTTCTGGCTGCTTCCCCAGGTTTGGAATACATTTTAATAACATCAGACAGTAGAATCTTATAACTTTGCATACAATGTTCCCACACATATTTGACCAGGACAACAATGATCAGCAAATCACGAGTTTTCAAATGATACCTTACAAGGCATGGTTTGAACAAAATGTATCATACTCTTGAAAAAGGGGAGAACGTAGGGTACAGCCCGTCACATCCAGCCACTAAAACAACGAGCAATTAAATAGTTAATAATGACATTTTAAATGTCACCGCTGGCCTTTAGAACTGACACCTTGGTGAGATTTAATAGGGAGCCGAGGAAGTCACACTTCATGGCCATGGTTTCAGGCTGCGTGCAGACTCAGGCAGACGGCACTGCCTTGGTTGTATCTGGAGCGTTTTTTCGGCAACCAAGCAGGCTGGAGACTTGGTTAATGACAGCTAGGATTCTGCATGATCTGGATGCACCAAGTGGGCCATGTAAATCCATCAAGTAGGTTGGATGTTGGACTCCTCAGCTCTAGAGGCATGTACAGGCACCACTTGTATGTCTTCCTTTTGTTACACTGAGTCGTCAGAAAAAATAACAAGGAATCCTTGTGGCACCTTAGAGACTAACGAATTTATTTGGGTATAAGCTTTCGTGGGCTAATACCCACTTCATCAGATGCATGGAGTGAAAAATACAGTAAGAAGAATATATATTACAGCACATGAAAAGATGGGAGTTGCCTTACCAAGTGGGGGGGTCAGTGCTAACGAGCCAATTCAATTAAGGGGGAAGGGCCTATTCTCAACAGTTGACAAGAAGGGGTGAATACCAAGGGAGGGGAAGTGACTTTTGTAGTGCTAACGAGGCCAATGCAGTCAAGGCGGCCCATTTCCAGCAGTTGACAAGAAGGTGTGAGTATCAGCAGAGGGAAAATTACTTTTTGTAGTGAGTCATCAGAGACGCTTAATAACTCTGTCCTTTCTTCTCCTTGCTTTTAAGACGAGACGCAGAGAGGAGATCAGTCCCTTTTGGTGAGCCGGCGGCTATCTGCTGCAGGCAGAACCGGTAAGGAGAGCAGTCAGCAGCTGTATGTGCACATATGCACACGTGGGTTTCTCTAAAGAGGGCTGTGATCATGCCTGGTGTTTACATGGAGCGTAAACCCATTGAACTGGTGCCATGTTTCTGCACCTATGTGCTTCAAATGGAACTCTGTCTCCTTAAATAATGTCTGCAGCGTTCCCAAGGAAACCGGCGCGCTCTGAGCTTGGGAGTGGCTTGCATTGTTGGGTGGTTGTTTTTTCTGGAGCCAATTGCCCTGGTTCAGTCTCGCTTCTCCTTGGAAAAGAGACGGGCGGGGGGGGAATTTGGGAGGATGTATAAGCTGCCGTTCATGGTGCTAACTCCCCATATGTCTGGCTACTGACTAGTGGTTTGACAGCATCCCCTGCAACCTCCGTTGCCTTTGGTTGCTGCTAGCTGGGCAGTTCTTCTTCGGAGACTGCTCCTGCTGGAGGTTCCCCTGATCTAGAGCTATCGGGCTACTCCACATGCAGGTGGGNATACAGTAGTTTATAATTGTCACAAGTTTAAAAAAAAAAACATACTGGCCATTTTTTCCAGTTATTAATTTCATTTTAAAATCAATCAATGAAATGCACTTTATTTATAATAGATCGTAATACTAAAGTCACCCAAAAGGCATGACAAATACAAGTTTTATGAGAATTGGTGAGCAAAGATCTCATAGATCTTCGGGGTTGGACAAAACAGTAATTTACCTGAAAGTAGCTTTATTCATGGGGGGGAGGGGGGTAAACCAGGGGCGGATTAATCATTTTGCCGCCCCTAGGCCCGGAAATAATTGCCGCCCCTGGCCCCGCCCCGACTCCACCCCTTCCCCAAAGTCCCACCCTAACTCCGCCCCCTCCTTGCCCCTATTGGCTCCCTTCCCCAAATCCCTGCCACGCCTCTTCCCCAGCACGCCGCATTCCCCCTCCTCCCCCCTCCCTCTCTGACCAGCGAAACAGCTGCGGAGAAGTTCCCCTGCTCCAGCTGCCTCCTCCGCGAGCGTGCCGCCGCTTCCTGTTTCTCTCCCCTCCCTCCCTGCCCAGCGAAACATCTGTTTCGCGGCGCAAGCGCTGGGAGGGAGGGGAGAGAAACAGGAAGCGGTGGAGGCAGCTGGAGCAGGGGAACTTCTCCGGGGGTGCTCAAATTTGCCGCCCTAGGCCTAGGCCTTGTCGGCCTAGGCAGTAATACGGTGCTGCTGACACCTCCATTATTTCTTCATCCACCACTGATGCTGCATTAGGTGGATCCATTCTCTTGTAGCAGGGGAACCGTGGCAGCCCCCTGGGGGGACAAGTAGAGAGTTTATACTTGGGCTGTGGAGCGGGTCTCTCCAAAGCTGCCTCCATCACCAGCTCCTCATTCACACCCAGGACAAGCTGTGTTCTTCGCGGGAGCTGCCAGGTGTTTCGAGCACAGCATGTGACTGAGGATTCTGCTTTGTTGAGCACCCACTAACCCACCACTTTGAAGTTAACATTCGATTTCCTATGCATATGCAGCTACTCTAGGTACACTGATTTTCATAAGGGAACTGCCGGTCTTTCATTATCACAGGGATAGATAAACTGAAGACAATAATAATATTATTAGTTTCCTGCAGTGTCTGACATCTTTGATCTTAAGGTTAACTGAATAGAGTCGCATACGTAATGTAAGGCAATCAGGAGCGCCGCCAGCTTTTCCGGCGCCCTAGGCGGCGGAAGGTCCCGCCCCCGAAATGCCGCCCCCGACAGCGGCGGCGGAAGGTCCCGCCCCCCAAATTCCGCTGACGACCGGGGCACCGGCGCCCCCCAAATAGTAGTGCCCTAGGCGACCGCCTAGGTCGCCTAATGGGTTGCGCCGGCCCTGAAGGCAATTAAGACATGAAAAGGATTTAGCATCTAGAAGCTAATAAACACATTTAGCATCTACCCTTGATTTCTGTTACTAAAAAGGAATGGGTTAGTGATGCTCGTCAGTACATTTTTTTTGATATTCACACACAAGTGAATTGTCCTGCTTACAATTGCAGTGCTCCTTGTTAAGCTGTTATGGGTCCGATGCAGGTTGGCTGGTTTGCCAGTGTAATCGTGGGGTTCAGAGTGATCTTCAGTTCTGCACTCGTGGGACCGTTTCAAAAAGCTGTTTTCTTTTCAGGCGTCCTTTTTGTAGAAGCAGGTGCCTGTGCAGTGAGTATAGAAACCGAGCTCATGATAGAGCAGCTGAAAGAGCAACTTCAGGACCTGAAAATACAACTGGAAACCAAGGTGATGGGGGGAGAGGGGCCCTGGGGAATTTACAAATGCTGTGGCAGAGCAGTGTGGCTATTTCCTATTTCCTATCTGCATTCGGGTGACTCAGTGCTCTTCAACTTTGCACCACAGCTCTCCTAGAGGGAACGGAGCTCCTGATTCATGTGTGGTTAAGGTGGGGGAACTGGGGAGTACAGCCTCAGCTTTGTTGCTCCCTGGGGTCCCTGTGTTATAGGAAGGTGGGGCCAGAGAGATGGGGCTTCATATGCCCAGACTCTGTGCCCCCTGTGCTGCTGCTGCTGCATCTGTGCTTGTCCTCTCAGATCTGGGCCATGGATGGTTCTCTAGGGGGTGCTGGCTCTGTCTGTGATGGTACCAGGGAGTAGTCCGTGTGCCTTCCCGCACACATCCCAGGGGTACACAGGGAGGGCGGCACACTAGGTGGACGTCTTGGCTGGCAGCAGGGGTCGAAGCCACAGCTGGCTGTGTGGCTTAGGAAAGACTTGTAAAGGGTTTTGTTCATTTGCAAGGGCATATCCTGTTGCACCAGCCAGCCCAGAGGAAACGCCTGCAGATTGGACACGCTTTATCCAAGAGACAGTAACAAACACAGCTCCTTGTCGTTTCTTTCCTCTGGGATTTAAGAGGGATTCCAGGTGTGGTTCTTGTGCTCTGCGAGGGTTCTAGATTCTCTGCCCTGTGTCACGCCCCTAGTCCTACTCGCTGTAAAAGAGGGATTGGTTCCCATGCGCTTGGAAGGAGAAGTAGTAAAAGAATTCTGTGAACCCCTCCGTGCTTGCCAGAGTCACGGCTCCAATTCACAGCTATTCAGACTCTATTGGACTCATTTTCACTGTTTCCAATGGGATTGTTGCCTTGTGGGCTCCTGCTGGGCCGTTGAGCTGCTGAAGAAGACACTCACACGCTATAGTGCTGTCCTAATCTTGGGGAGTCCTGGTGGTAAATAGGAACAAGATTTTTCAAAGCAATTTAGGGAGCCTTGGATGCCCGATTTCTATTGATGCTCATGGGAGCTGTGAGTCCAAATCCCTTGGGCAGCTTTGTAAATCAGCCTTGGTGTCTTGTCTCAGATCAGGTGTATTTCACTGACCTCGGTGGGCTTTGGGGGTCAGGCCCATAGTGAGCAATAAGGAAGGCCGTGCTTGGCTCCTGTGTGGATGCTCGTGGGGCGGAAGGTGCTCGGTTCCTCCTTACCCGTGTGACTCCGCGGAGGGGCAGGCACATGCTTCCCTGGTTGTGAAGATGTCAGAATTATTCTAAAAGCAAGAATACAGCATAGGATTTCTCTGCTTTCATTGTAACCCCTGAAATAATAAATCCTATTGCCCTACATCGCCCACTAGCTTGAATAGAAACGCTGCAGGATTCCTCCAGGAGAGATTTTAAAATCAGAAGGGACCATTGTGGGTCATTTAATCTGACCTCCTGGATATCGCAGGCAATTGCATTAGAATGTTTTAACCTAGGTTAAAGGAGGCCAGAGATCTTTGCAAACGCTTCCTGTTCAAGCTGTGATGCTATAAATGTATGGTTCCTAGCGGAGTGCAGGAAAGTGTGTTCAGGACTGCCTCGCTAACACAGAACTATTTTTCCTCTTGCAGGTAAATTACTATGAGAGGGAAATTGAGTTAATGAAAAGGAACTTTGAGAAGGAAAGGAAGAATATTGAGCAAGGCTTTAAGATGGAGATCAGCGAGTTAGAAGAGCAGAAAGGTGACCTGGAAGAGCTCAAAGTGAAATACCAAGAGGTAATTGATGGCTTGAAAGACCAGCTCCAGAAATCCACTCCCAGTCAGGCGCTTGAGAAGAAGTTTGAGAAGGAGAGGTCAGAAATGGAACAATACTATGCCAAAGAGATTTGCAACCGGGGACAGCGGCTGGCTCAGGAAAGAGACAAGCTGGAAGAAGAAATGAAGATGCAGCACAAGAACGAGCTGCAGTTAATGAGGTCTGACACCTTTTCTTTCCGGAGTGCGAGTGGATAATCATACAAGAGATTGGGGATGGATTCTAGCTCAGTTCTGCTCTCCTCTGTTCAAGCTCTTGTAGTAGAGCAGGCTTATGGGATTGCAAGAGGTGGGGCATTACGCATTTGGCTCTGAGAGGTTTCCTAATTTTGCAAGCAAGTCAGGACAGTGTAGCAGTCTGTGGATCTAGTTTAAAGCGAGAAGTCTGTGCTCCCTTATGTGAGCATTTAAATGTTTAGGCTCTCGGAAGGTTTCCCTGACACTGATGGTTCTCCCTGATGAACACAGAATGTCTAGTATGTCCAGACGCGGAGGGACATGAACGAGTTCAGCTCTCACCAGCATCTTCATTCTTGCTGCTTCAGCAAACCTGCCTGCCCTTAGACTGATCTACAGGCAGCAAAAGTGGGTTTCATTTCTCTTAATTGGCCAACCAAGGAATTGAGGGTCGTGTAGAAGAGGAAAGTAAGGGCTTTGTTCCACAATTCGGTCTCCTACCTGCCCCCAACCAGGCTGCTCTTCATTAGCTGTCGATTTGTTTTGCACGACAGCTTATTCTTTGCACGTACATGTAACAATGTGTGTGTTTGGGGGGAGACTCTCATGCTTCTTAAATGGAATCAGTTGTGAAAAATCCAGTAGCCATTGTCTGCCCCTCCGCTGGTTCATCTGTCCTCTCCCATCACTCCCCACCTCTGCCCTGGGCTTTGCTCAAACCTCTTGCTCTGTTGGTCCCTTTGTCTTCCCACATTCGGCACGGATCCTTATCTGGAGTAGACTCCAGGCTCAGGAGTGGGGCGTGTGCAGGAATTGGTGTAAAAGAACAGACCAG
The DNA here is from genome assembly GCA_003942145.1 of Platysternon megacephalum. Taxonomy (NCBI): domain Eukaryota; kingdom Metazoa; phylum Chordata; order Testudines; family Platysternidae; genus Platysternon; species Platysternon megacephalum. The sequence goes on from QXTE01000187.1 coordinate 1,162,923, forward strand.
CAAAGCCAAAGTTGGGCAACTGGCGGTGAAGGATGGTCTGGGATTACAGAGTGTGAGTGGCACCTACTCTCATGCCTGGCCTGGGTGAGCGTCGGTAGGTCGCTTCGAACTCCCTGTGTTGTGATCTCCCCAAATGGCCACTGTTTAATATTTGCATTATAATAAAGTAGGCGTGGCAAGCTGGTCAATTGACCAGTCAAATAATATCAATTGACCACCTACTATTTGAGCCCAGTCAAGTATTCCAGCAAAAATGCCCGGAGGTAGGTGGCGGCCTGCCTTTCTGATGGCCCATGATGCCGTTCGTTCATTTATTAGAGCTACAGTTCATTGTTTTTTGCATTGTTCTGAGTTACAATAACTCAGGTAAGTCCCCTTTGATTGTACAGTAATTAGGCATATGTATCGATCCGAGGCTCAGCTTATTGGAGGCTTTTTGTTACTGTCCTAAAAAATTACTGCCCTAAAATATTTGACCATTATTTGGCCAGTCAAACGGCCAATTATTTTTGGACTGGTCAAACACCCAACCCTACTGTCGATACCTGGTGCCTCGGTGGGCTAGGCACCGGACAGACACACAGGCTGCTACAGGTCCCCGAATAGCAATTTCTTTGTGTGCAGAATGGAGCTGCACAGGGTCTTGGAAGATAACGCTTTGCTGAGAAATAAACTCGGGAGATTTCAGGAGGATGTGGAAGAAGCAAGTAATAAACAAAGGTAAGAAAAGAGCCCACTAACATTCAGCAGTTTGCCAAAGATGTTCATCTGAGTTCCTTAAAAGCGAAAGCCTCAGAAATGGAACGTCAGAAATGGAACGTACCTGAGCCCGTTGTCTGAACCGGTATCCACCAGAAACCGATAATTCAGTACAAAAAAACCTAACGGGATGCAAGACAGCAATTCAGATCTGGCTTCGAGAGGCTGCTTTGAGCTCAGAGTTTCAGTTGCTGTCTGGTTATGGAGTCAGCTCGGTCGTTGAGCTCTGGCTGGCTCCACACTTCAGAGTGCCATGGGGCAGGGTTTGGGGTTGGAGAGAATTGGTGATACCGCTTCTGGCCCAACTCGACCTTCTGGGAAAGATCTGACCAGTTTCCAACACAGGCAGTTGGCTGCAGGCTCTCTGAGCAAAGAACGCAAAGCCAAGTGTGAGCCGTGACTTTTGGGTGCCCAACTTGATTCCCTGACTTTCAGAGGGCAGCTGCTTGGCACCCTCTGAAAATCAGGTCCCTTTAAGATGTGTCCAGCTGGGCACCTAAAATCACTAGTCAGGTTTGAAAGTCTTGGCCTGAATTGCTAGCGCAATGTTACATTGTTAGTCCTGGGCTAACGCTGGCATGATTACTCAGATTAGAATAACCATTCTCTTTCTTTTCATCCAAACCAGTGTTGTCATGGTGTTCATTCTGTGCCCGGGAAGGTACTTCTACAAAAAGAGGTCCATGCTTTGCAATGATATGTGTTTCCCCTTCCAACAGGAAACAAATTGATGAATTGCAAAGAGAGAAGGAGATGGCGCTATCTGAGACAGAAGAGTTAAATCAATTGGTAAGAACCTACTAATGCTAAATGGCACTTAATTAGCCCTTCTGCTTAAGGATTTAGTGAGGCAAAGAGGGGCAGAGAAGGAGCATCCTGTGTGTAACATGCAAGGGGTTTTGAGCAAACACTTGGATCTGTGCATTAATGAACGGTTTAGGACACCCAGGTCCCACTTATTTTAATGGGAATCAAGCACCCAAGTCCTTTAGGCGACTTTGAGCATTTCAGGAGAGCTGGATGGGAAATGTTTTTCATGTCTCAAATCTTTTAGAGTGTGTGAAATTTCTTCCCATCTCAAATAGGGATGAAAAGTCAATCTCCAGTACCAGTGAGCCAATAAATACATTCTGTTTGAAACATTTCATTTAGATTTCAACCTTTTACTCTTTTGTAACCTTGTTCAGCCTAATTAGCTTACATTTGGAATAGAAAAGTCATTTCCAATGGAAAACTGGATTATTTTTCATTTAACAAATGTCAAAAGGAAACATTTTGGCAACTGTGACTTTTTTCCGTGTTCTCAGAGTCAAATGACATTGGCTGGAGGCGCATGATGAACGTACATGAGTCAGGAGCAAGGGCAGGGTTAAGGCTCAACAGATCCGGGCTAGAAGGGGAGTTTTAAACCATTTGAAAGGGGCAATTCCCAACTTTCCAATGGGACGCTCAGGATCTGGTTTTAGTGCTGCTATGTGCTGAGCTGGAGGCCTTTTAAAATCACGGTGCTGGTAGTTAGAACAATTATGGCCAAGATTTTCAAAAGCAAGTAATAATTGTGGACCACTAGCTGAGGCCCCATAAAAGGAGCTGGATATTCAGAAAGCACTGAGCCACCTGCTTTCGAAAAGTCACGTCTCTGCTAAAGTGCCTCAAAATGAGGCCCCCAAGATCACTAATCACTTAAAATTTTGGCTTGTTTTTTTTCCGTCTCCCTCTGAGACTTGTGGATTCATGGCTAAGACCTTTGGCTGTGTAGAGAGAATGACTTGGTGGGATAACTCACATGATTGGAGTACTGTCATGGATGGATATAAACTGTTCAGGAAAGACAGGCAGGGCAGAAAAGGTGGGGGAGTTGCTTTGTATGTAAGAGAGCAGTATGACTGCTCAGAGCTCCAGTACGAAACTGCAGAAAAACCTGAGTGTCTCTGGATTAAATTTAGAAGTATGAACAACAAGGGTAATGTCGTGGTGGGAGTCTGCTACAGACCCCCAGACCAGGGGGATGAGGTGGACGAGGCTTTCTTCCAGCAACTAACAGAAATTGCTAGATCACAGGCCCTGGTTCTCATGGGTGACTTTAATCACCCTGATATCTGCTGGGAGAGCAATACAGCAGCTCACAGACAATCCAGGAAGTTTCTGGAAAGTGTAGGGGACAACTTCCTGGTGCAAGTGCTGGAGGAACCAACTAGGGGAAAAGCTTTTCTTGACCTGCTGCTCACAAACAGGGAAGAAATAGTAGAGGAAGCAATAGTGGATGGGAACCTGGGAGGCAGTGACCATGAGATGGTCGAGTTCAGGATCCTGATACAAGGAAGAAAGGAGAGCAGTAGAACAGAGACCCTGGACTTTAGAAAAGCAGACTTTGACTCCCTCAGGGAACTGATGGGCAAGGTCCCCTGGGAGAATAACATGAGGGGGAAAGGAGTAGAGGAAAGCTGGCTGTATTTTAAAGAAACCTTATTGAGGTTGCAGGAACAAACCATCCCCATGTGTAGGAAGAAAAGTAAATATGGCAGGCGACCAGCTTGGCTTAACAGTGAAATCCTTGCTCGTCTTAAACACAAAAAAACAGCTTACAAGAAGTGGAAGATTGAACAAATAACCAGGGAGGAGTATAAAAGTATTGCTCAGGCATGCAGGTGTGAAATTAGGAAGGCCAAATCACACTTGGAGTTGCAGCTAGCCGGAGATGTTAGGAGTAACAAGAAGGGTTTCTTTAGGTATGTTAGCAACAAGAAGAAAGTCAAGGAAAGTGTGGGCCCCTTGCTGAATGAGGGAGGGAACCTAGTGACAGAGGATGTGGAGAAAGCTAGTGTACTAAATGCTTTTTTTGCCTCTGTCTTCACAGACAAGGTCAGCTCCCAGACAGCTGCACTCTGCAGCACGGTATGGGGAGGAGGTGACCAGCTCTCTGTGGAGAAAGTAGTAGTTCGGGACTATTTAGGAAAGCTGGACGAGCACAAGTCCATGGGGCCGGATGCGCTGCATCCGAGGGTGCTAAAGGAGTTGGCCGATGAGATTGCGGAGCCATTGGCCATTATCTTTGAAAAATCATGGCGATCGGGGGAGGTCCCGGACGACTGGAAAAAAGCTAATGTAGTGCCCATCTTTAAGAAAGGGAAGAAGGAAGATCCAGGGAACTACAGGCCAGTTAGTCTCACCTCAGTCCCTGGAAAAATCATGGAACAGGTCCTCAAGGAATCAATCCTGAACCACTTAAAGGAGGGGAAAGTGATCAGGAACAGTCAGCATGGATTCACCAAGGGCAAGTCATGCCTGACTAACCTAATTGCCTTCTATGATAAGATAACCGGCTCTGTGGATGAGGGGAAAGCAGTGGATGTGCTATTTCTGGACTTTAGCAAAGCTTTTGATACAGTCTCCCACAGTATTCTTGCCAGCAAGTTAAAGAAGTATGGGCTGGATGAATGGACGGTAAGGTGGATAGAAAACTGGCTAGATGGTCGGGCTCAACGGGTAGTGATCAATGGTTCCTTGTCTAGTTGGCAGCCGGTATCAAGTGGAGTGCCCCAAGGGTCGGTGCTGGGGCCGGTTTTATTCAATATCTTCATTAACGATCTGGAAGATGGTGTGGACTGCACCCTTAGCAAGTTTGCAGATGACACTAAACTGGGAGGAGTGGTTGATACGCTGGAGGGTAGGGATAGGATACAGAGGGACCTAGACAAATTAGAGGATTGGGCCAAAAGAAATATGATGAGGTTCAACAAGGACAAGTGCAGAGTCCTGCATTTAGGACGAAAGAATCCCATGCACTGCTATAGACTAGGGACCGAATGGCTGGGCAGCAGTTCTGCAGAAAAGGACCTAGGGGTTACGGTGGACGAAAAGCTGAATATGAGTCAACAGTGTGCCCTTGTTGCCAAGAAGGCTAATGGCATTTTGGGTTGTATAAGTAGGGGCATTTCCAGCAGATCGAGGGATGTGATCATTCCCCTCTACTCAGCACTGGTGAGGCCTCATTTGGAGTACTGTGTCCAGTTTTGGGCCCCACACTACAAGAAGGATGTGGATAAATTGGAGAGAGTCCAGCGGAGGGCAACAAAAATGATTAGGGGGCTGGAGCACATGACTTACGAGGAGAGGCTGAGGGAACTGGGATTGTTTAGTCTGCAGAAGAGAAGAATGAGGGGCGATTTGATAGCTGCTTTCAACTACCTGAAAGGGGGTTCCAAAGAGGATGGATCTAGACTGTTCTCAGTGATAGAAGATGACAGAACAAGGAGTAATGGTCTCAAGTTGCAGAGGGGGAGGTTTAGGTTGGACATTAGGAAAAACTTTTTCACTAGTAGGGTGGTGAAGAACTGGAATGGGTTACCTAGGGAGGTAGTGGAATCTCCTTCCTTAGAGGTTTTTAAGGTCAGGCTTGACAAAGCCCTGGCTGGGCTGATTTAGTTGGGTTTGGTCCTGCTTTGAGCAGGGGGTTGGACTAGATGACCTCCTGAGGTCCCTTCCAACCCTGAGATTCTATGATTCTATGCATAATTAGCTGCTAACCAACACTGGAACATGCTCATAGACCAGCGTTAGGGGTAAATACAGTGGGTGTTTATTGGGGCTTGTTGAGGTGATTCGAATAGCCTGCTGAGGCACTGTCAGGTGTTCTCTCTAGCGTCTTCGCATCCAAGCATCTGTAATGGCTCCATAGCCAAAATGGGGATCGGGGTTTCAGTTAAGTACGGGGGTTAAATGCCATTGCTGGAGATGAAAACAAATGTGCGTTATCCCCAGAATGACCTCCCTTGTTCTAAGGAATTAACTTCCTGCAGAGCTACTGTGTATGGCTTCTCTTGGGAGAGGGTCGGCCTGCGCTCTCTTGACACACCCTCCCACCACACTTCGCCGGGGCGGCCACATAAACTCCCCGCAGCTAGCGTGTGAACGAGTTGTTGCCATTGCGAAAGGGGCTTGTCTTGGGACACTTTAATTCCGACTGTGTAAAGACACCCAGGTGAATCTGTGTGAATCCATCACCAATGTCCACATCCTCTTCTGTGCATGGCCCCAACTCCCCCCAACCTTCCCCTTCAGAACAAGACATACAGGCAGGAGATCTGCCGGCTAAATGCCAGGACCCTGCAGCTGAGTAGCCAGCTATCGGATCTCAGCCTCCAGAGCGAGACCAGCCACAGTACAATCCAGCTGCTGAACCAGAGACTGGCCGAGACCGTGAGCCAGAAAGAAGAGGAAGCTGCTGTTGCCAAGCAACTGCAAGAGACATCAAGTAAACTGGAGCTGGAGTATGGTCAGCATCAGTCAGCATGGCAGCGAGAGAGGGAGCTGCTCCACCAGCAGCTCAGGGAGTCCAGAGAGAAGGTGAGCTCTCAGCGGGGTGTTAAATCGACAGCCTGGGTGTGTGCAGTACTGAAGCTCCTCCTCTCTGGGGCGGGGGCAGCCTGGCAGTGGTGCGTCGGGAAAGACGCAAACTGCACTAGTTTGTGACGCCCGCCTGGGTCTCTTCGAAAGGGATTTGCAGTGTCTGGCCCTGCCTGGCCACAGCTGCCTAGCGTGCGACAAGCCTATGGCTGCTCCATGGGGTTACGTTCGCAATTCCCTGCGTGGACACGACACACCCGCGGGCAGTTCGGCCTGTTGTCTCTGGGGCTGGTGAGCAGGATTGACACGAGCCCATTGCAGTCACTGGGGAGTTTAGTCATTGCTAGGCCAAGGCTGAAGGCTTTAACAATCCCAGCTGGCAGGTCTGTGCATGACGTTGCACCGCGCCAGGCTGATGGGTGTGCCTTGTCCTGCGGGGTTCCACGCTAACGGGCGCCCCCCCCCCCTTGCCTGACAGGTCAGCCAGGTGCAGGAGCTGGAGGTGGAACTGGAACGTGTGAGGCAGGAGTGCCAGACGCTGCGGCTAATGACAGCACAGTTCAGGGAGGAGCTGGAGGAAAGTCAGGATCAGGTACGGACTTGATGCAGCTGCAGGCTGGGCTGGATGGTGGCTGGTCCTTGGCTGCAGGTGGGGAGAGGCCTGGGTGCAAGGAGCCAGCTATAATCGCAGTACCTGCTCCCTGCTAGCAACCCCTGTGGTACAAGCCCTCCCTAAAGGGGCGTGACCACTGGGGGGGCGCTGGCTCCTGTTGGCAGGGAACTGCTCCAACTGGGGGGCCGGGGGGAGGTCAGCGACAACTGCCAGGTGTTGGGAGAAGCCCCCTCCCTCCTGGGGACGAGAATCGGAGGAGATGGTGCACGATGTGCAGGCAGCCGCCAACTCCTGGGTGGTCTAGGACACGTGGCTAAACCCCAGAGAGATAGGGGCCCAATAGTTATAACTTGGAGCAGGAAAACAACAAAACTGGCAAACACGGTCACCTGGCGCCCTCCTCCCACGTGATGGGTCGCTCTGGGGTGAACTCCCCAGGCACCCACAGCCTTCCGCTCCATGGGCATCCTCCAGCCGTCTCTGAACTCAGCCCGTCTCGGCTCACAGACAGGGGAACCAGCATCAGTCTCAGGACAGACCAACAAGAGCCCACTTCTCCAGCCCCGGCTCCCAGCGTGCACTGGGCCTCTCCTTAGCGTGACTGTAGGCCCTTCCCAGCGTGTCAGGGTCTCAGTTCCCTGGTCACAGGCCTTACGCCTGTTACTCATGGTCTCTTGTAGGCAGGCCTGGTGCGTCGGTTCTGCTCTTGTGACAGACGACAGGGCTGGGAGAGAGCAACCTAGTCTCCCTCCCTGCAGCCTGAGTGGCGCGTTTCTGGAGCTGCTCTCTCAGCCCAGGAGCGGGTAGTTCTGCCGATTAACAACATACAGTGGGACCAGCCACGACTGACAGTGTCGCAATGATGTTCCGTCTTCTCGAGGAAGCCAAAAATGTCCTTCTGGTTGTCTGTACGTGATCATTGAAATACTCAGTGGGAGTCCCCTGACCAGCCTTTCTGGCCTCGGTGGCCTCCCCCTGCACCATGGCTCAGGCACTAATCTCCGTAGGTTACGCTGCTATCTTACAACAGGAGTCTGTCCAGTTCTCATTGCACCAGGGCCCGGAATGATCACTGAGCCTCTTTCTGCACTCAGCACTGTGGGTTAGCTGGGAGCACCCCTAAATCCCCATCCCTTGTGACGCTGTTGCTGTCTTCCGCTGTGAAATGGTGCCTCAGTCTTCATTTTTCTCTTGTGCTGTAGTTATTAGAAGCCAACACAAGACTGAGCCTGACCCAGTCTCAGCACAGGCAGGAGCTGCAGCAGCTAAAGGACCAGCTGGAAAGCACAGTCTCCAGGGACTGTCTCGCCGAGCTGCAAAATAGGTGGGCAGAAGAACAGCAGAAAGTTCAGCAGCTACAAGAAAATCTCAGCTTCCAGGCCGAGCAGGCGAGCAGGCAACTGGCCGCCTTTCAGGTAAGAAGTGGGTGCAGAGATTTCTCATCAGCTTAGGCAATGTGACCCAATGGAGAGGCCGCTGGCCTGGGACTTGAGATCTGGGGTCTGTTCCTGGCACTTGGGTGACCGTGGGCAAGTCGCTTCCCCGCTCTGTGCCTCAGTTTCCCCCATCTGATGAATGAGGATGATGATACTTCGCTGATCTGTGCCTCAGTTTCCCCCATCTGATGAATGAGGATGATGATACTTCGCTGATCTGTGGCCAAAAGGGCAATGTAAGAGCTCGGTCATGGGACGTACCATTCATCTTAAAAATCTAACACAAAGCGCAATCCATTGTGTTAATTCAAACTCCCGGAGTGCAGCCTTTTCATTGCGCTGTCCTCCAAACGCTGGGAAACAAACCTTTGCATTCAGACTGCCCGCACTGCTGAGCTTCGTCCCGCGGCCAGGAACAGGAGTCGCCGTGGTGAGAGGCCCTACACCTGTTTGTGTTCACGGGGGGAAAGCCAGAGGCTGTGGAGTGGGGAGCTAGTGCTGGGTGAGGTGCAGGACTGACATGTGCCTGGTGACCCCTGCTACTAAGCCAGTGGGCAGTTGGGCTGGTCTCAGGGTGTGTCGCTTCAGGCCCAGTTTCAAAATGTTCTCATTAAATCAGACAGAGCAAAATAAAACTGAAAAGAATGAGAAGCGAGCCCGGCAGATAATGCCAGCAATGGAAATCGAACCCAGGAAAACGTCAAAACAGAGCTTCCCAGGTCACGGTCCCTGCCTTTGGGGAAGGAGTCTCCACTCAAAAGCAATTGCTTTTAAAGACATTGCTGTAAAGTTCACCCTGCATCCTTTAAAGGTTTTGTGCTAATCCCTAAGAGCTTCCACATAAAACCCATTCAGTCCCATCTCTGCCACTTCATTTAACGTTTGGGCTTGTCTACACTTACAAGGCTGCAGTGGAGACACTTCCTACGCCAGTGGGAGGGCAGGTCCCCTACCTCCCCAAGAGGTGGGAGCTGGATCGATGGGAGAATTGATGTCTGCACTGGGGGTTAGTTCAGGTTAACTGCACCGCTCGGGTGTGGATCGTTCACACCCCTGAGCAACGTGGTTTCCTAGCCTAGACCAGGCCTTATTATCCCTCATTTCTAAGGACCCATCGGGGATCGTGGCCCCATTGTACTAGGCATAGATGCCGACTCCGTGGGTGCTCTGGGGCTGGAGCACCCACAGGGAAAAATTAGTGGGTGCTCTGCACCCACCGGCAGCCAAGCTCCCCTTCCGCTCTGCCCCACCTCCTCCCCGCCCCCGAGCGCGCCACGTCCCCGCTCCTCCGCCTACCTCCCAGCGCTTCCTGCCTGGCCGCCGCCAAACCGCTGTAGCAAGCTCCGGGGGGGCGGAGGAGGAGAGGGAACGTGGTGCACTCAGGGGAAGAGGTGGGGCCAGGCGGGGATTTGGAGAAGGAGTTGGAATAGGGGCAGGGAGGGGGCGGAGTTGGGGTGGAGACTTTGGGGAAAGGGTTGGAATGGGGGTGGGGAAGGGGCGGGGCCTCATGGAAGGGGTGGAGTGGGGGCAGGGCCAGGGGCAGAGCGGGGGGGTCGAGCACCCACGTGAAAGAGGGGAAGTCGGCGCCTATGGTACTAGGTGCTGTATGTGCAAATACAAACCCAGTCCCCGCCTGCGAGAACTCACACGCTAGAGTTTAGACGGTGTGTAGAGGGGAACGAGCTCCCTCCTGGGGGAGGAGGAAGGGAAGGACGAGGGAGCAGCAGACAGGGGTGTTTGCATTAGTGGTCACGGGGCTGCCAGTTCAGCCAGTGCCCGACAGGTGCGATGGCGAATGGAATCCGTGTCAGGCACACGCGGTGCAAGGTGCGGCTCCCTGGTGAGTCCTGGGGTGGTTTGGGGCTGAGGCCGGGTGTGCCTTTGTCACCGTGCACTGCAGGAGGAACACGAGAGGCTGCTCAGCACGATGGAGGAGAGGACGGAGGAGCTGGAACGGGACGTGAGGAACATGCAGAGGATGCTACAGGAGAAGGTGACCCAGCTCCAGGAGCAGGTCAGTGATAGAGGGGCCTTAGCCATTGACTCTGCCTGGCTGTGAAGGGCCGAGGGAGGGGCTGAGCGGGCAGGAGCTGCCGTTTGGGCCTGTCAGAGGCACCTCTGGTTTCGTTTCTGCTGTCGGCCCAGATCAGACCCCCTCCCCCAAGTGCTGCCAGCTGGGTGCTCACTGGATGAATCACTGTTCCCCTCCCCTCTGGCCCGCTGCCGAGGGTCTCTGCTAGGCTGGGTGGGTGCAGGGTTCAGAGACAGCTATATCCCATATATCGCAGCTTCCCCCGGGTCCTCAGGAGCCATCGCAGCCAGAGTAGGGGGCCTTGCCTGTGTGCCGCCAGAGCACACAACTGGCCTCTGCAGGACGGGGGTGCAAGGTCAGTTTGGGGTTAGCTGAGAGTGGGCCACGGGTCCGTGTTCAGAGTCACAGAAGTGTCGGGCTGGAAGGGACCTCGAGAGCTCAGCTAGTCCAGCCCCCTGCACTCTGGCGGGACCAAGTAACCCAGACCCACCCTGACAGGGGTTTGTCCAACCTCCAGTGATGGGGAATCCACAGCCTCCCTTGGAAGCCTGTTCCAGAGCTTCACTCCCCTGAGAGTTAGAAAGTTTTTCCTAATCTCTAACCTAAATCTCCCTTGCTGCAGATTAAACCCATTACATCTTGTCCTAATTCAGTGGCCATGGAGAACAACTGATCACTGTCCTCTTTAGAACAGCCCTTCATGTATTTGCAGGCTGTCAGGTCCCCCCTCAGTCTTCTTTTCTCACGATTAAACGGGCCCAGTTTTTTAACCTTCCCTCACAGGTCAGGTTTTCTAAACCTTTGACTATTTTTGTTGCTCTCCCCTGCACTCTCTCCAATTTATCCATCTCCTTCCTAAAGTGCGGCACCCAGAACTGGACACAGTGCTCCAGCTGAGGCCTCATCAGTGCCGAATACAGCAGGACAGTTACCTCCCGTGTCGTACATGCAGCACTCTTGCTAATACACCCCCCGAATGATATTAGCCTTTTTTGCAGCTGGATCGCATTGTTGACACTCATTCAAATTGTGATCCACTGTAAAAACCCCAGATTGTTTTCAGCAGTACTACCACCTAGCCAGTTATCCTCCATTCGTAGCTGTGCATTTGATTTTTCCTTTCTAAGTGCAGTACTTTGCACTTGTCTTTATTGAATTTCATCTTGTTGGTATCTCACCAATTCTCACATTTATCAAGGTCATTGTGAATTCCAGTCCTGTCCTCCAAAGTGCTGGCAGCCTCTCCCAACTTGGTGTGATCTGCATATTTTATAAGTGTACTCCCTTTGATACCAATTAAGTCATAATTTAGCCTATAGACTAAGACTTCTCGTTCTTCCTGTTTATTCCCATACTCCTGGCATTTGTATATAAACATCTAAGATGTTGAGCAGATTCCCCCACTGATTTTCCCCTCTTGTTGCTCCTATGACTCCAGTGTAATGTTCCATTTGCCCCCAACATCGAGTCCTCTGTTACAGGCACCTTTTGTTATACTTACCTGGGGCTTTTGTCACCTCGTTTAAAGCCCTCCTCGCTCGGCTGGCGAGTCCATGTGCGAAGATGCTCTTCCCCTTTGTGGTCTGCAGTGCCCTGCCCAGCCAACCCAGAGGGGCTGTGTATTCTGCTCCTGCCCTTAAGCTGGAGTAGCAGCCGCAGAGGGGAGGTGCTATAGGGGATAGCCCCACATCCTGGCTCTGGATTGGAGGGGTGGAGTTCATCTCCCTGCATTCCCCTTATCTAGCCCCAGTGCCTGGGCTTAGTGCTGGGGAGAGAGCCCCAGGGCAGTGTCTGGAATGTCAGTTGAGTCGGGGTTATGAGCTTCTCTGTACAGCACCCTGCACCCTGTCTGTGCTCAGCAGAGGGTGGATAAGAAATCAGGCTCCAGTTAGATCAGCTGGGCACCAGAGGGCTGCTCTCCTGGCATCAAAGCCTGCCCCATTGTCCAGGTGAAGAGCCATTAATTGTGGCTCCATCTGATTCTGTAACAATTATTTTTACAAGACGAGGCCTAGAGCCTGACCCCTAGGGGAGTTCATGCAGGGCTGCGTGTTCCACGACTGGATCGCTAACACAGAATGGCCATTGACCTATAGCTGCTTCCTCCTGCTTTCCAGCGTGACCGAAACGTGAAGTGTGACCTGCTGCTGAAAGACCTGTACGTGGAGAATGCGCAGCTGGTGAAAGCTCTGCAGGCCACTGAGCAGAGGCAGAAAAATGCTGAGAAAAAGAACTTGGCCCTGGAGGAAAAACTCTCAGCCCTAACCGAACTGATTAGAAGAATGGCGCAGGCATCTCTCAGCGTGTGAAGGGGCCCCGGCGCTGGGTTTGGCTGCAGCTGAAGGACAATCAGTAGAGACACCCGTCGCTGCACTCCATTATCTCAGCCTGGGAGCCGCTGTGCTGCAGGGGGTCCCGGCCTGCACACTGGGTCATGGTGAACTCCCATCTGCCGCTGGGATAGGCAGTGTTAGTGCTGGGTGGGGACACCGTGCGTGCCTTCCCCCACTGCGCCCAGCAGGGGAAAGGGCTTGCTGAGATCTCTCAGGGAGCGGGGGAAAGGGATAATGGCCATAACAGAAGCGTGCCCTGTTTTTTCAATGAGAAAGCATTGAATGTTTAATGCCGTTCAGGCCATTCCAGACAATAGAAGGAAGAGTCTGTCTTGGGGCTATTTATGGTAATTGCAACGTGCCCTCTGAATTTGTCTGCACACTGGCAGTTTGTATTGTACATGCAGTTTTATACACAGAGAATATACTATTCACCCCTAAGTCCTGGCTGTCGTTCAGGGGCCCATGCTGCTGGAAGTGGAACGACCTGCTGTATTTTTAGGGTCTTCTGCTTTCGGGTCACTGGGAATGGGAAATTTTTTTAATATTAAAATTACATTTTTACCATTGGTTTCTGGGTTGATTTTATTTCCTCTGGGATTTGGCTCTGCCCAACTTTCCTTGGATTCTAGGACACACAGACCCTCGCTTGTATCAAGTCAAGAGTACAGGCCCTGGCCCAGCTGCAACGGCGAGCAGGAGAGAGCTGGGACAGTGGGGCCGATCTCTCCTTGTTCTCTGCCTTGGCTGTCAGAGGAGTCACTTTGCTCCCTGCTCCTCTCCTGTGAAATATAGTTTGGCTCATCTCTGTTCCTTGCCCCTCTTCAGTGCTGTAGCACCAGGGCCCCTTGGGCAGGGAGTGAGGGGATGCACAGAATTAGCTAATTAGAGCATTGGGGTTTTAGTTGATGAGTATGGAGTCTCATGTGGTTACCCAGCAAGCAGGACAGAGGACATGGGGACTCCATACTTGTAAACTAAAATGGCTCTTTATTGAGAGAACTATTTACAAAAACGCTGCACCTACAGACAGTACTCCAGCCCTGTGCACGCAGACTGACTTCCAGTGCTGCCTCCAATCTTCTCCCTCCTGCAACCTGTGCTCCTCCCTCCAAGTTCCATGCAGGCTGCTCCATCCTTCCTTTCAGAATTTTGTGTGTGTGGTGTCTTTTGTACAAGCCTTTGCTCACTTGCTGGGTTCAGGGGTTGCTAGTACATCACCTGCTCTAGGGAAGATGGCCTTTACCACAGCCCATTTTGGCCTGTTAAGCATTGGTCCTCCCAAGTGTGCTGGTTGTGAAAGCAGTCTCCCCCTTCTTGTTTATGGTCTCGCTCTGGGTGGGGGACTTGCTTTCACCCTATTGCTGCCTTCAGTCTGAGGATGCAGGGGGCGCATTGTGCTCACCTTCTGTGTTGCTCGTGTACCTCGTTTCTTCTGACTCCCCGACGTCAGGCCAGCTGATGCAGTGGCTCATTCTAAGCCCTCCTGGTCCTGGCCTTGGCCTTGTCTGCTGCTACTTCGCAGTTGTCCTTGGTTGAGTCCCCATTGCTGTCCTGCGTCTGTAGCTACCTCGTAGGACCTCTGTCCCACTGCAGCTTGGGCTGCTGCCTCTGACCATTGCTTTGTGCGGCTGGTTGGACTCAGACCTGGTCACTTGTGCATAGTGACCTCAGGTCCTTGTCTCCTTTGTTGTAGGGGCTGCCTGCCTAGCATGGTGTTCTCAATGTTTTCTGTACCATCTGTCCTCTGTGGGGTTGGGAGACTCCTGGGTCTTTGGCCCCCCCAGTCCCTGTGCTGGGTGGCTAGTCCCAGGGAGAGTGTAGTGCAATGGTCCTACAGTGACCTTCCTGTCCACTTTGCCTTTGCCATGTGTCTGGGACTAGATAGCAGCTGACTTCAATCCAGCCGGCATCAGATTGGTCACTGAGCTAATAGCATAGCTGCCAACCTGGCAGTCGAGTGGCTGGTAGCCGCCTTCTGCGGTGCATGTGCATTGAGAGTCTGGATCTGCTCAGGTGGCCCTGCTGGTCTCCTCTTCGCTGCACGTCTCTACGGCCTCAGTCACTACACGTGCTGCTGCCTTTTTTTCCCGCCTTCCTACGCGGGAGCCTGGGCAGCTGGTCTGCACGAGTGGCTTTTAGAAGTGAGGGGGCTTGCGCCCGCCCACCTCCCGGGTATATCCAATAAGGCTGTTGGTGGTTGGATCCTTTCCTGGGCAGTTCAGCTGCCCCTGCCGTTCGGAGGTGGGGCGCTAGCGGTAGCGCGGTTTCTCACCACTCTCTCCTGTAAGCTGGAGCCGTGTGGCCCCCAAAGAACCCGTCTCTCCCCAGGGCTTCTCTTCTGTCTGCAGAGTTACATGTGGACTCCACAGGTCTCTGCTTTGCAACCCAAGTACCTCATCCCTCTTCTGCTGCTTGGTTTTGTTTAAAAAACAACCCCTCTCTTTGGCTGCACTTCCCTGCTAGGCAGGGTCATAGTGGTTTTACCAGAGGAGCCCATCAGCACGGTCGGTGGTGGGGGAGCAGCCAGCACGCGGCGTCTCTGCAGCAGCAGTGACAAGGAAACTCCCGTCCTGGCCGAGCCCTATCCTGGCCTGGCACTGATTGGGGATGGAGCTAGGCCCCAGGGTCTGCACAGCAGCAGTGAGTCGCTCCGAGCTGCGCTGTAAGTGTGTGTGTGGCCAGTCCTCACGGTGCCCCAGGAGCGGGGGCCGTGCGTCATCCTGCAGGGCAGTGAGTGGAGTCTCCATTCCCCACCACCAGGGTGAGCATCCCTCCCTGCCCAGCTGTGCAGTACGATGGGAGGAGGAAGGGCTGGCACCAGGGCCTTGTCAGCAATAGCAGCAACACACTAACAGTGCCTCTCTGGGTAGGAGCCGTCAGCTGGGGCCTGGAGCCAGGCCTCCATTGGTTCCCAAAAAACAGCAACGTATCCCTTCCTGCTGGGAGTCCAGCCTTTGGGGCGCTATGGTACCAGGGGCTGTGTCCCTCCCTGGCATGGATGTTAAAGTGAGGGGGAACCAGGTCCCTTAGTCTCCCCTGCAGGCCCGGCTAGCTGCTTGGTAGTGCTGGTCTGTGGAGCCCAGCAGATGGGGCTGGGTGTGTGGCTGGGGACTTGCTGAGCAGCTGCTGTCCCAGCACAGGGTGGTGCAGGAGGTAAGGGGCTGCTGGTACAGAGAAGGGGCTGGTTGGGGGGTTAGGAAATGAGCCACCTTTGGGGCTGGAGTCAGGAGCCCACAGGGAAGGAGCCATGAAGGGAGGTGGGGGCAGAGGGGCCACTTAAAGGGGCTGGTGTTAGGGCCTTCAGGGATCTTGGCTGGGGGGCAAGACCAGCCAGGGCTGGGAGGGTAGCATGGGCCAGGGCAAGGAGCAGCCTGTGAGGACTCGTGTCTCCTGGCTGCTCTCCCTGGCAGCAAGAGGCCCCACAAACCAGGTGTTGCAGGAAGATTAGAGAAAAATCCTCTCTGGGCTTCCTAGTAGCTGCCTCTATGCATCACTCACCCCTGCTTGGGTCGAAGTAGGAGTGTAAAAGCACAGAGTTGCCAAAGGGGACTCACGCAGGTGATGCCCCAGAAACTACTTCAGACTCTTTGAAACTGACGCAGTTGCCAATTGGCATCACTTTAAAAATGCTCCCAAAAGCCTCCAACTGTGTATTTTCAGGGAAAGTTATCAAACAATTGTCTTCCTCTCCCCCCCGTGCTTTGTAGACCATAGCACCACACGGACACGTTACACTAGAAAAGCTGTATTTGCCACTGCTAAAATCACCACCACCGTTGGTTTGATTTCCTTATTACAGAGAGTTCATCAAGGAAGGAGGGTCAATGGAGGCTGGCCCACAACTCCCACGCTGTGTTCATGACAGAACATGCTCCAGAACTCCTTGTCTGATTAACTGTTCACATTTCCAGCGTGGTAAAAAATGCTGAAAAACAAACAGACGTTTTCTGAATTCAAGGCAGACTTGCGTGAAGACAGCCAGTTCTGCATTTGTACTTGATACTTATCTTGACCAGAATCACCAGGCTGCACCATAGGAACAGCTGGAGAGGGCAGCAGAGCTAGATTTGCCCAGCTGCTGAGTCCTGTGTGGAACCAGTAAGGTCTCAGTGTGAAAAATGGCTAGTCTGCAACACTTATTACTGGGTGGACAATGGCCGTAGTCAGGGAAGCAAGCATTACACCCATAGTAACTGTTTCAAGGATCAAACCATAAACCAGAATTCTCTCCCCCCTCCCCCCCCTTCACTACTGTGCATACACACAGGGGCAGATCCTCAGCTGACTTCCATGAAGCTATAGGATTTTACTGCGGCTATGCCACATTGAGTACATCACAACAGGCTCTGGGATCCTTCAGAATCAAGAGCACTCACTGGACTGTCAGTTATTCCCCCTCAAGCCTTTGCCCAGAGCAGCATTACGTGAAGGATTTCAAAGGAAGTGCTCCCCACTGGGGCCGAAGAGTATGATTTCCTCAACTCGTTCCTACATGGTAAGGGTTCAATCATCCTGTTTTAGTAACAGTCCTGCTCTCTTGGCATAGGTACCTGGCTATTCTTCTTCAACAGAATTGTTGTACCGTCGTCAATCTCAAATTCTCCATGATCCTTTAAACACCGAACCTACAGTAAGGAGAAAAGGGTCTCTTTCAACATCAGCAGATGCACAGGGACAGGAGTACCAATGTCACAGGCACAGAATGCAATGTGTGTGCACAAATCACTATTTACTCTTGTTGCATGTCACCTGGCCTGTGTTTACGGCAGACACACTCACGCCAGCCCAACAACATCTAACATAAAACGGGAAACAAACGCAAAACCAAGCAACCTCAACCTTCGTTTGTGTAAGTTTGGCCCACCTTGCTTAACACCAGCACCCCCATCACATTATGTATCTCGCAGAGAAATGAACTAATGGGGATGATCAGGAGTCTCTATGGAGGTGAGGGAATAAAAGCAAGAGCACAGCGAGAAGGGGTCCTAGAATCAGAGGGCATATTGAGCACATTGGGACCAGAGTTTAAAGGAAAAGGAAGAGCAGAGCCTGGTGGCATTCAGCCACTACCTGCACATCTTCAAACGCTTTGCTGCACAAGCTACCACGTTCTCAGGTGTTGCCATGCAGTCTTATGTCTTCAAAAAGAGCTGAGTGTGGCTCACGAGTCTTGTGTCGCCAGCCTGCGTGTGCACTTTTAATATATAGTTCCACACACAAAGCTCATTCAGAAGCCCCAGCCTTGCACTTACTTCGATGTATAAGCTTTTGGGAGGTTTCATGTCCTGTGTGAGGTCCAGCCCTTCCTCTCCTCCTAAGGATCTCATGTAGGTAGCAAGAGACTTTTTATACTGATTGAACCACTCCGTCTGTAGACATAAGAACACTCAACTAAAACAACAATCCTACAGGGACACAGGATCTCAATAACAAGTGCACACGCTTTAAAAAACATGGCTTGTAGCCACTCTAAAATATTTGTCACTGCCTTCTTACGTCTACCAGTACAACTTCCATTCTACCCTGAATCTATTAAACAAGTCAAGTTTATAACAAAGCTGGGCTTACTTCTTCAGCAGACATGTGAAATCGGAGGTCATTTGGCAAGACACTGCCATACTCCCACCTGAGGGCTCGGATCCGAAGCAACCGGTCATACCTGGAAGAATTAACCAGGGATTAAAACCACTCTGTTCTCAATCAGAAACAGAGGTATTAATCCAAAAAGGAATCTGGACTCAATCCCCTATTTATACCAAATCTGATGCCTTCAGAATGAAGTGTAAAACCCTGTTATTCTAGTCTTTCCCTCCAAAGGCCTGCCAAAATCATATTTAAATAAAAACAAGGCCCCCACAGAATAAGGGAATAAAACGATACAGACACCTTCCTGTGTTCATTTTACAACATTTGTAAGGTGCTTGGATACTACTGATGAATGCGGTATTACAACCAAGATTAAACAGATAAACAATGTTTCATATTGAACATAATAGTCAAACATTGGGAAAAGGCGGCCAGAATTTTCAAGAGTGGCCTCTGATCTGTGTGCTTAGTTTTTAAACACACATTGCAGCTTGATTCTCAGAGGTGCTGGGCACCCACAACTCCCACTGAAGTCCATGGGACCAGCAAGTGCTCAGCACCCTTTGAAAATTAGGACCACAGTGTCTCAAGCTGGGCACACAAAATCAGAGGAAGCGCTTGAAAAAGCAGCTCTTTGTCCATGTAAGAGACCGTATGGTCACAGACAATTGCTGCGAAAGCAAGATACACCTTCCATTAGAAACTTACAGGTATGCAACAACACATCGTCGATTTCGCAGCAGAGAACAATGACGAAATTTGATTGTTCGAATCAAGTCACTTCGTCCTGATTTAGCCTCATTTCTGGTAATAACGCAAAGGGAAACAGTATTACATTACACTGAGACCAAGAAACTGGCAAGCATATATTTTTCCTATTATTTTTCCCAAAGCTACACATTCACACAAAGCTCAGATGCAGTTTGGTTTACAATTTCTCTGTCACTTAGTACCCTCCTCACCACCACCTCGTTTTTATCCCACTGGGAGCAACATACTAGCGTTCAGCTAAGTAAATAATCTCTTGACCACATTAGCTAGTTTGTTAGCTGTTTTGTGTGTTCTCAGAACTAATTTTTCTGGCACTGGGCAATTTTGTTCTTTGAAAATACAAAAAAAAAAAAAAAAAAAAAAAAAGAGAACAAAGGCACCAAAATAATTGATCCACGCTGCTTATCTCATGCACATACCAAGCTGTATTTTAAGACATATTTTGTTCTTAAATACAACTGAAACACTGACTTTTTTTTCAATTTTGTAAAAAGTGACATTTAACAATGCATGTCCTTTCCTGCATTTGGGGATGCACCTTAGATCAGTAAGTGGATTTGCACAGCTGAGTAAATTATCTATGGTCAAGCAGTTTCACATCACAGATACACAGGAAATGAAATCTGATTAATAGTAGAGCGATTTTTTATTCAGCCCAGTTCAAACTCTTTTTGGACGTTTTTGTGAACATGTTTAATTCAGCTTGATAAATAATTGGATTCTTAAAGATGCAGCATGCTGGTCCGTTCAATTAAAGCCTGAGTTTCTAATCCACAATTCCAGGCCTTCCAATGAAGACCTTCAACAAAACAGGAAAGATGTCACTTCCCTTGTACTTCAGACTTTTTCTTTTTTATGATAATTAAGGAAGCTCTGAAATATTTTTTTTTGGGGGGGGAGGGAGGGAGGTTAAAAAAAAAAGGCACAAACTCTAATGGCCTCTAACACATGAACAAAGAGAAACATTCCTGTATTTGCAGCAAAGAATCCTGTGGCACCTTATAGACTAACAGACATAAGGTGCCACAGGATTCTTTGCTGCTTTTACAGATCCAGACTAACACGGCTACCCCTCTGATACTTGATTCCTGTATTTGTCATTTCTAAATAAGAGGCATGCTTTCCCTTTCTTCTCATGCGTAGACAGCTCATTAGTCTTTCCACCGACAACCACACTTACACATCAGACTGGTTCTGTTCATATAAAGCTTTCATCTCCTCAAGAACTTGTCGGATTCCATCCTCCTGCAACATATAAATTCACTGATTTCAGCAAGTATTTTGAATCAATAAGCTTAAGTTGTCTAAATTAAGCATGGTGCTCCATCATTACAGGCAGAGGCAGGGAGAGATGCCTACATTATAAACTGAAATGAAATATATTCAAGTCAAAAAGAAATTTCTTCAAAATAATTCAGTCTCATAACGGGTTTGCCCTGCTCCAACTGTGGGTGGCATGGGAGTGGCCTGTTTTCTGTAAACACTGGCTCAGGCTAAGTGAAAAGCGAATTGCTGAGAAAGCAGTTGAGCAGGATCCTTGCGGCAATGGGGCATCACTATGCCTCATGGTAAATATTTGCAGGATACAGCCCTTCGGGCGGCTCTTCTGCCTCTTCCTTTACAGATGCCTCTTGAAAGAGGAACAATTTTTGAAGGCAAATTTGAGACCCTCGTTGTTTTGTCCATTAACCTACAGTCCGAAAGGCCCAATCTGCCACCTCTCTGAGAGCCCCAGGAAACACCCCCTGGGCCAGGGGCCGGCAGCCTGTCAGCAGTGGGGGGGCCGAGTCTCTCATTTCAGGTGTCGGGGCCGGTCAGACATTGTAACGGTGTCAGAAGGTCTCTCGCTACAAGTCTATAACATAGAACTAAACGATGGTTGTGTGTCAAGTAAAGAAGGTTTTTAAAATGTTTAAGAAACTTCATTTAAAGTTAGATTAAAATGCGGAGCCCCCGGGCCGGTGGCCAGGCCCCGGGCAGCGGGAGGCCCCTGGCGGTGCCGGCTGGGTGCAGGGGGCTCTAGCGCGGCTGCCCCGGGACCCAGAGGGGCCGGGCCCGGCGGGGAAGGAGGGGCCGGGCGGGGAAGCCCCGCACGCTGCGGAGGGCGCCCCGGGGAGCCGGCCCCAGACCCCCGGCGCGGGGCGGGCGCTCATGGGGGCGCGCCGGGGGATGGGGCCTGGCCCGGCGGGGGGAGGGGGAGGGGCCCGGCCCGCGGCTCACGTTGAAGGCGGGAAGGTGCCCGTCAGCGGCGCGGTGCAGCCCCCGCACCAGCTCCGCGGCCCGCTCGCCGAACATGGGAGCGGGGTTGGGGGGGTGGGAACTGCGAGAAGCGCGGACCGAGCTGGGAACCGCTCCCTGCTCACGGAGCGCGCCGCCGGCCCGCTCCGCCAATGAGAGCGGCGGCAGATCGTGGCCACGCCCCCTGCCTTACAGACGCCCGCGAGGGACAAACTTTCCCCTCCAGCACAGAAACGTCCCGCCCAGGAGTCCTGGCCGCGCCCTTCTGGGTGCCGAGGGGCGGGACGTTCCGTCGCTCCGCCTAGCCCCCGGCTGAGCCCGTGACGTGCCGTGACGAAGCCCCGCCCCCATCGTAGTGGCCGGCAGACAAGCCCTGAGGCACTTGCCCGCAGGCTGCAGCCTCCCCGCCGGGCCCCTTCCCCCGCCCAGTGAGCCGGGAACCAATCCCCGCAGTGCTGCGGGGGTGGCTGGCCGCAGAGCTCTGCGTAGCCCCCGAAGCGGCCGGCAGGTCCCTGCAGCTCCTCGCCGGAGGCATAGCCGGGCGGCTCCACGTGCTGCTGCCAGGAGCACCGGCTCCGCAGCTCCCATTGGCCGGGAACCGCAGCCAATGGGACCTGCAGGGGCGGTGCCTGCGGGTAGGGGCAGCGTGCCCTGCACCCCAATCCCCAGCCCTGAGCCCCCTCCCACACCCAAACTGCTGCTTGGCGGAGGCCAGAGACTGCCCCAGCAGCGGCCAGTGCGGCTGGCCCAAGGGCTGCCCGAGCAGCCAGCCACACCAGCTGCTTCAGAAGTCACGGATGTGACAGACACGGACCCTTAATCATGCTGAAATGTATATAGCAACATGATATGTAAAGTGATGAACATAAGCTAAAATGATGATCGAAATGTGTTTACCAGACAAGTCTGGGGAGGGAGTGAACCTGTTTTTCAAAGACAAAGGACAAGCTGACACCTCTAGCCAGCTGCAATCAAAGCTGATTGGCAATCACCGGTCAAGTGGCCATTCTTTGGCAGTGAAGGAGGGCCAGGAACAGATAGATTTGCATTTTAACAAACAACAACAACAACATAGAACCTCTGTCCCCCGTTCCCCATGAGACTCCATCCTCGTAGCTGGAAGGAACTTTATCTAGGGGGAACACTCAGGAAAATGCATTTCAAAGGGTGACTGGACTGTAAAAGTGAGGGGCAAAACACCCTGGGTAATATCTCTTTCTTTATCTCTCTCTATGTCTTTTACGAAGACAAATGAACCAGCCTTTGGACTTTGGGAGGAGGTTTGACCTGAGAATTTAGTCAGCCATGTTGCTAGGAGCATGTGGTAAGGTTTTTATCGTGAACCAGTTTATTAAGTCTTAACATCCTTCCTAGTAGCTATCTTTATTTCTCTTGTAACTATTTCTGACTTTAATATCTTGTACTTGTACTCACTTAAAATCTATCTCTTTATAGTTAAATAAGCTTGTTTTATTCGTTAATCAAAACGAATCCAGGGTTGTGTTTAAAATGAATTGTTTGGTAACTCAGATTAAAGTAGCAAACCATTGTACATTGACCCCTTACAGGGGCAACGGACCTCTAATATATGAACTGATCACAAAAGCCGTTTTTGAGGCAAAGTTAGGACTGGGCGTGCATTGGGGTCATCCTGCAAATAGTAACCAAGGCATCTGGAAGCCAACGCATGGCTGGTGTATAGCTGGCAGGCTACAGCTATACACAGACACTCAGGATGTGACCTGCGCCTGCTTGCTGTTTGAGAGTGGCGCAGGTTGGAAGTTACAACAGCAAAGCGTTGTGAGGCACCCCAAATTGCGTGGTGACACAACCCCTCATTGATCTGGATTGCACCGCGGAATGTGATAACACATCCTTGCAGGATATGAATTCTGCGATTATTTGTAGGTCTAAGGTCCTACAAGATTATCAGCATGGGTGCAAAGGTTCACCGATCTGGTTCTTGTTGAGGTCTTTAATCTGGAATACTATTGTCACATAAACTTTTATTTTAGAAAGTTTTGCCTAGATAATGGCAGTGGGCCCATAGAAGACTACTGAACCGGTAGTTTGACTACTATGAACAGCTCCCTAAAGTCTCAAAGACTTTTGATTCTGGATATGGTGTGATACCAAATAAACAATTAGAATTGACAAGATATATTTGTTGAGAATCCTGAGATCCTTTTAAACTGTGCTCTTCTAGGCAATGCTGGGATAAGTGTATTGAAGACAATCTCTTTAAAAGAATCTTCATATAATTTTAAATGGTCTTTTTTGTTTATGTGTATGATAGGAACAAGACAGGAGAGGAGGAAAGTAGTCTTTTTTAGCTGTTTATCATCTGTAGTTAAAATATGCCCAAAGCAAGATTATATGCGTAACTTTTCCAAATCTATATTAAGATTGCTGTGTTAAAATTTAACTGTGCTGGAAAAAAAACAAGTGACAAATATGTCCACAAGTCTTTAATGCAAATGCAGTAACTTTTCAGATAGCTGCAGAGCTAATTGGGATATAAAGTCTCCAGCTGTGACAAGGAAATTTGTATTACCAGGCAAAGTGATTTGAAAGATATTAGAGAGGCAAAGTGTGTGAGGTAATATCTGGTGAAAGAGACAAGCTTGTCTCTCTCACCAACGGAAGTTGGTCCAGTAAAAGATATTACCTCACCCACCTTGTCTCTCTAATATCCTGAGACCGACACGGCTACAATGTTGAAAGATAATGGTAGGAATACAAAGTGGAAGGTGATGCTTAATGATTGTGCAGGGAACAAGAAGAACCCTGCTCCATCTTGCTCAGTGTCCTGTCTCCGACAATGGCCCACACCAAACCTTGAGAGGGAGTGTACAGAACAGGGCATTTATGGAATGATTCACCCCCTCTTCCACTTCTGGCAGTCCAGTTTAGGGTCATAAGAACATAAGAAAAGCCGTACCGGGTCAGACCAAAGGTCCATCTAGCCCAGTATCTGTCTACCGACAGTGGCCAATGCCAGGTGCCCCAGAGGGAGTGAACCTAACAGGCAATGATCAAGTGATCTCTCTCCTGCCATCCATCTCCATCCTCTGACGAACAGAGGCTAGGGACACCATTCTTACCCATCCTGGCTAATAGCCATTTATGGACTTAGCCACCATGAATTTATCCAGTCCCCTTTTAAACATTGTTATAGTCCTAGCCTTCACAACCTCCTCAGGTAAGGAGTTCCACAAGTTGACTGTGCGCTGCGTGAAGAAGAACTTCCTTTTATTTGTTTTAAACCTGCTGCCTATTAATTTCATTTGGTGACCCCTAGTTCTTGTATTATGGGAATAAGTAAATAACTTTTCCTTATCCACTTTCTCAACATCACTCATGATTTTATATACCTCTATCATGTCCCCCCTTAGTCTTCTCTTTTCCAAGCCGAAGAGTCCCAGCCTCTCTAATCTCTCCTCGTATGGGACCCTCTCTAAACCCCTAATCATTTTAGTTGCCCTTTTCTGAACCTTTTCTAGTGCTAGAATATCCTTTTTGAGGTGAGGAGACCACATCTGTACACAGTATTCGAGATGTGGGCGTACCATGGATTTATATAAGGGCAATAATATATTCTCTGTCTTATTCTCTATCCCCTTTTTAATGATTCCTAACATCCTGTTTGCTTTTTTGACCGCCTCTGCACACTGCGTGGACATCTTTAGAGAACTATCCACAATGACGCCAAGATCTTTTTCCTGACTCGTTGTAGCTAAATTAGCCCCCATCATGTTGTATGTATAGTTGGGGTTATTTTTTCCAATGTGCATTACTTTACATTTATCCACATTAAATTTCATTTGCCATTTTGTTGCCCAATCACTTAGTTTTGTGAGATCTTTTTGAAGTTCTTCACAATCTGCTTTGGTCTTAACTATCTTGAGTAGTTTAGTATCATCATGGGTCTCCCCATGCAAGGAGTGCATTCCTTAACATGTTGGCTAATAAACATTGATTGACTTAGCCTCCATTAACTTATCCAGGTCTTGTTTGAACCTAGCTATGCTTCTGGCAATCATAACATCCCGTGGCAATGAGTTCCATGGTTAGTTGTGTGTTGTATGAAAAAGTACTTCCTCTTGTTTGTATTAAACCTGCTGCCTATTCATTTCCTCAGATGACCCGTGGCTTTTGTATTGCGTGAAAGGGTAAAGGTGATGGGATTTACAGACCCACACTAAGGGTAAGGGAGTTGTGGAGCAATGTTGGGCCAAGAAGACCCTGCCCCTCAGCAGCTGCAGACCATGCTCCAAATGAAGGGCCTGCTTAAAAGGGGACTCTGAGAGGCAACCAGGGGTAGAGTGAAGGAGAAACTATCTGTAGGAAGGTAGCTAGGCTGTAGCTTCTGGAATAGAGGGATCTACAGGGGAAGGGACTGGACTGTGGGTAAGACCCAATGGGGAGGCCAAGGGCTTGACTACTTTTCTCCTCCCCCTTCTTTCTGACAAGGGGGAACAATGAATTGGGTACTAAAATGTGAGCTGTGAAGCCCCAACTGACTGTCTGAATTATTGAGACTGTGTGAGCAATCCTCTCCTGAGAGGGAAGCTGAGTGCTAGGACCACGCCCCAAGCTGAAGAGAGAACAAAAGAAGTAGGAAGTGGCCCAGGGGAGGCTGGCATGTTGTACATACTACAATTACCATTTCTCCAATTTCATATTTGAGTTCCTTTCAAAATCTTAATACCATCTGGTCTTGGTGCCTTATTACTTTTTAGTTTTTCAGTTTGTTCTAAAACCTCCTCTATTGACACAGAAATGTGGGACAGTACTTCAAATTTGTTGCCCAGAAAGACTGGCTGTGATGTGGGTATCTCCCCCACATCCTCTGCAATGAAGACTGATGCAAGAC
This sequence comes from Platysternon megacephalum, assembly GCA_003942145.1. NCBI lineage: Eukaryota > Metazoa > Chordata > Testudines > Platysternidae > Platysternon > Platysternon megacephalum. The sequence goes on from QXTE01000187.1 coordinate 1,188,916, forward strand.
TTCAGTGTGCAAGAAATACTACTTCTATTGTTCTTTCAGTGTTTTATTCCCTTTTTATTGTATATTTTGTGGGTAGTGAATGCTACAGTATTACAGAGAGATTTTCATTACAGTTTTCACTGACTCATAAAATATTCTAACATTTTTCTTCTTGGGTAAAACTTCCCAGATTTCATTTTAGCCTAAAGATGATGTGTGGGTGGTGGACAGAGAGAGAGAGACTTTACAGAGACCTCTCCCCAGAGTTTTGAGGTTAGACAAGGGTATTTTTTTGTGAGTGGGGGAACAGTTGGACCTGGTCAGCACTTCTGAAAATTCAGGCCCAGGGTTGAAGTCATGGGGGCTCAGTATTTAGGGAGGAACGCTGTGATTTTCCTATTCAGAAGGGTTGATGTGTGATTTAACTAGGAGAGGCATGAGGAAGGTGGCCTGCTCTGGATAATGTGTTATCATCATCAATGCAAAGCCGAAATTGTACAGCCCTGGCACTGTAACGTGGGTGCTAAGGAAGGCTGAAGAACGCTGGATTGACATTTTCTCTTCGGGTCGTCTCCATAGCGGCTCTGTTGAAGTGGCAGTGAGGGTAGTGGTGGCCAAACTCAGCGACCGCCTCTGTTGGCACTGGTGCAGGTTGGGCAGCTTTCTCCATGCGGACGTAGTGGTTGGGATGGAAGAGCCGCCTGCGTTGCCCCACGTGCCCAGTGACCTCCGCCTGGGCAGCACGGGGGGGCCCAGACCAGCGCCGGGCTCCAGGGTTNACAAAAAAAAAAAAAAAAAAAGCCGCGATTGCGATCTGCGGCGGCAATTCGGCGGGAGGTCCTGCGCTCCGAGCGGGAGTGAGGGACCCTCCGCCGAATTGCCGCCGAATAGCTGGACGTGCCGCCCCTCTCCCGAGCGGCCGCCCCAAGCACCTGCTTGTTCAGCTGGTGCCTGGAGCCGGCCCTGGCCCAGACCCTGGAAGGATCTCCCCTAGCACTGCCTGTAGGGCGATGCCTGCAGAGGCCTGGATACCACCCCCCACAGTGGCCGCCATGGGCAGGTGCCCGCTTGCCCGCACTCAAGATGGCCGCCATGGGCAGGTGCCCGCTTGCCCGCATTCAAGATGGCCGTCGTGGGCAGGTGCCCGCTTGCCCGCACTCAAGATGGCCGCCAGGGGCTCGCTAGCCATCTTTGGTGTGGGCAGGAGAAGCTGGGGCCACCCTAGCGGTGGGTCATGCAGTCACGTGGTCTCCCCGCCGCCTCTGATTGGTGGGGGCGGGTCGGGGCAGGGCGGGTCGCGGTCTCGCCGCCGCCGGCGGTGCGATGTAGGGAAGGGCCGGGGCTGAGCGCGGTGACAGGAGCCGCCTCCCCCGGTGCTGCGGGCGAGAGACGGGGCCGAGCCGCCGCCGGGCCGCGGGATGAGAAAGCGGAACGAGTCCGTCACGCTGGAGCATGAGCGCCCCGCCGGCCCGCCCGAGCCGGGCTGCAGCCTGAGGCACAGCCTGCGCCTGCCCCGGCCCCACGGCGAGCCGGCCATGAAGCGGCCGCTCGGCAGGTGAGGGCGGCACCGCGCCCCGGGCGAGCCTGNGCGAGCCTGGCTCGAGCCCCGCATCACCTGCCGCGGGACAGGTATCGCCCCCCCCAGGGTGCAGACGGCGGCGAGGTCCCGGCCAGTGAGTCTGAGCCGAGTGTGGCTCCATCCTAGTGTGACCAGCAAGTGTGAAACATCGTGACGGGGGCGGGGGGTAATAGGAGCCTATATAAGAAAAAGACCCAAAAATCGGGACTGTCCCTATAAAATCGGGGCATCTGGTCTCCCTACTCCGTCGCGGCAGGGCCCGTCCCCAGGCAGTGCCGCTGCGGAGCCCACGGGCCCTGGGGCTCCTGCACCCCGGCAGAGCAGACGCGAGGGACGGGGCCGTTCCTGGGCAGCAGCTGGGGGTGCTGGCAGCGCTGGGACTTTCACCCCGGGATTAGTTTATAAATCATCTGACTCTGCTTATCGCTGTGGTGCCTGTAAACCACAGCCCTACAGCTGACTCAGGCCAGCAGTGGCAGAAGGGGTGTTGTTGCTTTGTGTCCCAGTGCCCTTTGGGCTGTGTGGAGGCAGGTTTTCCCGTCTCTCAACAGCCATTAGTAGTCACGTCCTCGTTGGTAGTCTCATCACAAAAGCAAAGGCCTGTAGGACTCGGAGCATGGAGATCTGTTGGAAGAAACCCAGACCTCCCTGAGAAGGTGAATAGTTTTTCAACAACTGAATCACATTTAGGGGATGGAAGGGGGGAAAGGGCTTGTGCTATTTTTGAGTTCTGGGAGTGAAATAAAATTCTTCTTATAAACCAGTTACGATTAATCCTTCCCAAAGAAATACCTACACACACAATCCATATGGAAAAATACAACTGTAACATGAGTTTTGGTATTATTTCTGTGAAAAACAGATCTTCCTGATCCCCCAAAAGGGGTGAAATACAATGCTATCCTGTAATAGGTAATACACTTACAAATGAGAACCTTATGGATGTATCTTTTGCCTTCAGTTTCTTATGTAAATGCCCAAAGATATTTTATAATTGAGGCAAGAGCTTTGTGGTTTGGGTTGCTGCAGCCAGATTGTATTTATGAAGGATAAAACCACCATGTAAAACTTTGAGTGCTCATTGGAAACCTACAGATTATCCTTTTCGTCTGTTGCTTAATTACCAGATACATTTTTTCTTTCATCTATTTTAAAAAGTTATTTTTGTTTAGTCATTTCTCTGTACTGAGGCAAGCTTTTGTGCTATTCCTATGCAAATTTTGGTTTGAACACTGCCGATGAAAGATGTCTTAAAAGAGAAAATACTTATTGGTAGCATTTATGCTTAAATTTATGACCTACAGCTAACAGGTGGAGCTGCTGTCAAAACTGTGGTACATTAGCACAAGTATTTGATAATGGAGGATGGCATTCATTTGATCTTGTTTCGGATTGAATAACTGCACAGTTGATCAGCTTCCCTTAGTGTTCTATTTGTGTAACAATTTTCAAATCTAATCTATGTCTGAATAGATTACTTTAAAAACAAGTGTTAAATAAATAACAGGTCAATTCCAGCAAGTCTGGTTTTGGTGACTTTCTAAAACAGGAAATTTTGTGGCAACATCTGGGAGATTTAAAATAAAAGATTTTTTATTGCCTATTAAATGAAATAATACTGTATTGTTAATTGATACTCATTTTCTCTGGGCTCTCAAGTTTTCAATGCACTGTAATGTTTATACTATACAGATTAATTTATATAAGTTGTTTTGGAGAGGGATGTTGAAAGAAACTTCAAGTTTTGGCAGCTGGATGGGAGACATTTAGGGTTTCTGGAGTCTGGGAAGATGTGTCACACACATCTGGGATTGTGGGATAAGCATATTAACAGCATGTTCCTGATTAAGTGGTCATCAGTGAAATAGCTAATGACCACCAAAATGTTAGTGATAGATTTCAGAGTCATATGATTTTGGAGGAGAATGGGGAAGTCTGCATTTCTCAGAATTATTGTCTTAGGCCTGGTCTACACTACGGAGTTAGGTCGAAGGAAGCCGCCTTAAGTTGACCTGTTAATGTATGTGTCTACACTACTGGGTCCTTTATGCTGACCTAAATCGCCTTTAATGTCAACTTCTGTAATCGACTTCTGCGAGAGGCGCAGCGCTTAATTCGTTTTTCATGGGTCGACTGTGAAGTAGTGCAGACGCAGCATTATGTAATTCCACTTAATTGGCCTCTAGGTGGTGTCCCACAATGCTCATCTGTGACCACTCTGGAAATCATTCTCAACTCTGCTGCACTGCAGCCAGGTACAAAGGAAACAGACCCTCCCCTGCTAAAGCCCCGGAATTTTTGATTTCCCATTTCCTGTTTGATCAGCATTCGGAGCAGGGCCGGCGCAACCCATTAGGTGACCTAGGCGGTCGCCTAGGGCGCTACTATTTGGGGGGCGCCGGCGCCCCAGTCGTCAGCGGAATTTTGGGGCCGGGACCTTCCGCCACCGCTGTCGGGGGCGGCATTTTGGGGGCGGGACCTTCCGCCGCCTAGGGCGCCGAAAAGGCTGGCGGCGTTCGTGATTGGGAGCGTGCCAGCTTGAGCACAGCTGATCATGGAAACTACACACCCCAAAACGCGCTCCAGCCTGGTGTGCACAGGAGGTGGTGGATCTCATCGCTGTGTGGGGAGAAGAGTCTGTGCAGGCAGATCTCCGATCCAGCAGAAGAAATGCTGACATATATGCAAAGATCGCTCATGGAATGGGGGAGAAGGGCTACACAAGGGACACACAGCAGTGCTGTGTGAAAATAAAAGAACTTTGCCAAGCGTACCAGAAAGCAAGGGAGGCGAACAGTCATTCTGGTGCTGAAGCCCACACATGCCGGTTCTACAACCAGCTGCAAGTGATTCTCGGGGGTGACCCTACCAGTACCCCCACAAACAACATGGACACCTCCCAGGTGTGTGAGTCTAGGGACAACAGGGAGGACGATATGGTGGATGAGGAGGAGAATGGGAGACAGGCGAGCAGTGGCTCCATTCTCCCTGAGAGCTAGGAAATATTTTTAACCCTGGAGCCCTGTGGGTCGTAGCGCATCACGGTGGCTGACTGTGATGCCGGGGAAGGAACCTCTGGGGAGTATATGGTTACAATCAAGTCCAGTTAAACTTTAGCGGGTACACGCATTCGGTGATATTGCATGTTTACTGTGACGAAAAAGCAAAGTGCTGTGGGTCTCTGCTTACAAGAGGTCACTCCAGCTACGCCCCAGGAAAAGACTGTTTATGTCTACTGGGATAGCTTGGGAATCCTCCATGGATATCTCTAGGAAACTCTCTGCAATCCTTTGCAGAAGGTTTCTGGGCAGGGCAGTCTTATTTCTTGGACACTTTCCCATGCAACTCCTGAATTGATTCTGCTGGCATCATTGCGGTACACAGCATAGCGACATAAGGACCAGGTCTATACCCAGATGCTTGCAGCATCTCCTTCCTTTCCGCCTCTGTTACCCTCAGGAGACTGATATCACATCGGGTCGCCTAGGGGAAACGGGGGAAGTTCTCATTAAAAGTGCAAGAAAAAAAAAGAGCACGTAGACCCCTCCCCCTCCCCCCATTCTGGATCGCCAAACCATGTGGCCACTAATGTGCCTTTACTGTGCTCGGCACGGTTCGGCAAGTAGTTTAATGGCTGATATTCTCACCAGATGCGATTCCGTAATTTGGGAGTGAAAATGTTACCCTTCCGCCCTGTTCGTAAACAGCTTCCTTTGGTGCTATGGGGAGGGGCGATTGTTCGACTAGCTACCTCTGCTCCCGACATGAGCCTGCCTTAAACTTCATTAAAAGTGTGGTCACGCATGACTTTGGGGGGAGGGGCTACCCACCACGGCTGGAACAGCAAAACAGCACAGTGAACGGTTCTGATTATGGCTTACACCTACTGTAATAAGGGTGTTGTGTTTTTTTTAATGAAAATGGCCTTGCTATGGAAACATTTTATGCATGTACAATGGTCCCTTTCTTTTTTCCCATGACTGACAGCTGGAAATGTGTCCTTCGTCGTGTCATCAACACCTGAAAGCAGTCTTTTGCTGATTAGAAGGAGGAGAAAGAGAACGCGGGAGGACATGTTCACCGAGATAATGAACGCCTCCGGGACATCTGACACAGAACTGAGAGCGTGGAGGATTTCTCTGTCTGAGAAGTTAGACATGGACATGGAGAGCAGAAAAGCTTCCCATGAGCATGAGTGTGCGGTGCAGGATGAGGTGCTTCAGATTATGAGGGACCAATCAGACATGTTGAGGCATCTGGTTGAACTGCAGGAACAGAAGCAGGAGGGTAGAGTCCCTCTGCAGACCCTGGTGGACAGCCAGCCAGCATCACCTGGCGCAGAATCACCTTCCCCCAAGCATTCCAAGAGGCGTGGGCAAAAATTCCATTATCCCTTTCACTTAACTTGGGTAGGGTACAAGGAACAGAAGGTGCCCATTCACAGACCTTTGATGGTCTAGAATGCGGTGTTATGTTACACAGCTGAAAATGTTTCTCACGTTCCAACTTCACAACCCCTTTTCCCCAAAGCTAACTTTTTTTTCCTGTTCTCCCTCTTTACTTATGTCTGTTAAATAAAGTAAATGGATTCAAGAAATAAATGTTATTTATTGAATAGAAGCAGTGGGCTTGGGCGTGGGTTGGCTTTACAGGGACAGTGATACCAGCCAGGTGAAGCTTTGGGAAAGCACATTGCAGACAAGCAGCTCACATTACTGTGACTCATTATTGAAACGGCTTTTCAAAGCCTCGCGGATACGCCGCACCCCTTGCTGTGCTCTTCTTATTGCCCTGGTATCTGGCTGCTCAAAAGTGGCTGCCATGCGATCTGCTTCAACTGCCCACCCCTGCGGAAAATTTCCCCCCCTTTTCCCCACAGATATTATGGAGCACACAGCAGGCAGCTATAACCATGGGGATGTTCTCTTCTAAGGTCCAACCTTGTTAGTAAATTGCTCCAGCGCCCTTTTAAATGACCAAAGGCGCATTCAACCACCATCCTGCACTTGCTGAGCCTATAGTTGAACCGTTCCTTACTGTTGTTCAGATGGCCGGTGTATGGCTTCATAAGCCATGGGAGCAAGGGGTAGGTTGGGTTCCCCAGGATAACTACAGGCACCTCAACGTCATCAATGTTCATTTTGTGGCCTGGAAGGGAAGTCCTGGATTGCAGCTTTTTGAACAGACCCGAGTTCCTAAAGATGTGCGCGTCATGAACCTTTCCCGACCATCTTACGTTGATGTCGGTGAAACACCTCCTGTGATCCACCAATCCAACCCTACTCCAAATTGATTCCCCACTGACCGGTAACTGTCTGGCGTTGCAAGCTTCCAAATAGCGATCGCCACTCGCTTCTCCACTGTCAGAGCAGCGCTCAGTTTTGTGTTGCTGAACTGCAGGGCAGGGGAAAGCTCTGCACAAAGTTCCTGGAGGGTGGCTTTCCGCATTCGAAAGTTCTGCAGCCACCGCTTGCTCGTCATCCCACACCTGCAAAACAACGCGGTCCCACCAGTCAGTGCTTGTTCCATGGGACCAGAAATGGTGCTCAACAGAGTGCAGCTGCTCTGTGACTGCCGGCGGCAACTCTGAATTGTTTTTTTCAATGGCTTGCAGCAGGGCTGCTTGCAGGACATTGCTATGTTCCACACGCCGGACCCTACTTTGGCTCTGGAAATACTGCAGGAGAAGGCGCGAGGTATTTGAGATGCTCACAGCAAGAGTGCACAACTGAGCAGGCTCCATGCTTCTGGGGTTATGGCGTATGCGCAGAGTTTTAAGGCACGAAAACCACTGGGTTGTTTGCTGTTGATATGAGGGAGGGAGGACAGTGCATCCTGGGATGCTGACGCAATGTTCCCATTCTCCCCTGCGACAATGTTTTGGTCCCATGAGGCATTGCACAAAGTTCCCAAAACACACTGCGGCAAGTTGCACTTTAAAATAGCTACCCATGATGCACTGCTTTGTGCATTGATGCAGGCGCTGCTAGTGAGGACACACTCCATCGAGACCATGAGCATGGTGTGGTCACGCACAATCGACTTAATTCGGAGGCTGAGTTCAAATTAGATAAAGTCAACTTAATTTTGTAGTGTAGACAAGCCCTTAGTCTGTCTGCAGACTCAGGGAAACAACACATCTGGTAGACTAAGTTAATGTTTTTAACCTTTCCTGCATAAACACAAAAGATCTTTACTTTTAAAATAATAGCTTAGACTGTTGCTCAACTCTGCAGCGAAAGTTGCTCATGTGGCTGATCCTGTGGTTCTGGAATGCACGAGGCTGTGAAAGTAATGCCAGTTGTGTTTATTACAGTGCTAGTGAATGGTGACTTTAAAGTAGTAGCACAGCGTTAGCCTGGGCTTCCCAAACGGGATATACTGCATTTTAACTTAATTACGGTGGCTCAAGGGCACGTCTTCAGGGCAACACAAGCACTAAACAGCAACGTAATCATAAATGTAGGTAATGTTAGCAGAATACAGTACCAATCTACAAGGAGTAGCCTACCACCATCAATATGTTAAATCACACTAGTAACATTTCTGTCCCTCTGTTTCAGTTCATGCTGCCACCCAGTGTGCATACATCCCAGAACAGAGAATCACACTGAAGTGCACAAACACCTGTTTAATTAGCTATTTTGTTGTAGCATATTCTGAGTATACATTTGAAAATGGTTGTGTACATTTGGATAAGATTTGTGTGGTTTGGTTGGTTAATGTATATTGTAGTTGATGTGACTTTTTTAGTGGTAATGTAGATGTTGCTTTTCAGAAGGTAAGAAATAAGTGTATGTAATCAATGCTTGAATTCTTTGTCTGGTATATGGTAATACTAAAACTGTAAATATTATATCGTCACATTTTCAGAAATGTTCATTAATTGTATGGACCTCCAATTCCTGTGTTCCTCCCTTGAGAAACTTTCAGCACCTCTGAAATCCAGTCAGTTTCTTCTCAGTTCAGGCACAAAAAATTAGTGAATGATTTTGAAAACAGTAGCCATAATTATTAAATATAGCATTGGAACATTCAAGTGTAGGCTGTGCCATTGCAGCATGATCTAAGTTCTTGGTATCTCTCTATCTACAAAAGGTCTCGTCATTTTTCTTTAAGATCTAAACTACTTCCAGTGCCGGCTGGTTTAAAAGCAGGATCTTCAAGCCTGCTGAATATTGGTATGTTACAAAACAATCTTTGCCCCCACCCCTTTAAAAATGTAAATAACACTGGTAAAGCAATATAGTGATACATTTCCAAAGTGTGGACTTGATTCTTCTGAATCCAAATTTTATTGGAGATTAGAAACAATTTTATAAGTGTTAAGCAAAAGCACCACTTAATTTTAAACCATATTAATGTAGCATCATTAATCAAAGAAATGTTCTACTCTTAAAAATGGTCACTTGATTCTCTTGTCAAATATCCTTCTCTGTTGTTCCTTTATTTTGTTTTTATTAGAATGGTAATTTCAGAGTGCTTCCTGTCTGAGTTAATAACCAGAACCTGGGCTTAATAAATGGCTGAGGAATTTCACTTGGGTAATAATCATATTGTGGGCTCAAAGGAAGGCCTTTAACTTAATATTATCAAATGTTAATTTAAAAAATAAGATTTAAAAAATGCTACAATCTCCTCCTCCGCTGCCCCAACCAAAATTGTCTGTCAAACTGCTGAAAGATTTATTTATTTTTTTAAACAATTGCCTTTCCTCTCTTCTCTCCTCCCATGTTTCTCAAATGTGGGGAACAATGTGTGAGAGAGACCCAGAATGAAGAATACAAAAATTGTTTGTAAAGGAAACTTGTACCCTGTGGGATGCATTCCTTCAGTGTAAATAACTGTCTTTAGCTTCTGTTTCATGATTATTTCTGATGTAGATACATTCTAATAGTGAATGGACACCACATTTGTGTGAACATAGATAACTTTGGGATTGAAATGAGGGACATTTGAGCGAGATATCACATCCTATTATTGCACTTATCATAATTGGAAGGCGGAAAGAGGGTTCTTCACCCCTCACTCCCAGTTCTCTTCCTAATGAATGGTATTTGGGAAACCGGTATCAGTGGTCATTTGGTCAAAATTTAGACAATTTAGTTTTGTACTACCCTCCGATATTCTTTTTCAAAGCTTTGTGTAATTTGAGTATTTAAAATGACATTGGCAACTTGAATTTTTTGGAGTAGACTAATTTAAAAGTAATTTTTCTGATAATACTTCTAAATAATGTTTTAATATTAAAAAAAGGAAAGGCTTTTCTGGTTCCCTCACCTGTGTTTGTAAGGGTCTTTTGGGTGGGCCTAAAAGCAATATCACTAAACAGGCGTGGGCCACACCCTCTCCCCCTTCTTTTTATATACATGCTTGCCTTTTGCCTCTTCAGTTTCAGCTTTGCTGCTGCTACTAGGAAACACCCTCTTGCTGAGCCAGGGGGAAGAACACACACGAGCTCTCTCCAGAACAGGGCATGAGTAATATTGTCAGGTTACAGAGTAACAGCCGTGTTAGTCTGTATCCGCAAAAAGGAATAGGAGTACTTGTGGCACCTTAACAATAAATTTGTTAGTCTCTAAGGTGCCACAAGTACTCCTATTCCTTATTGTCAGGTTAGTGTGTAGGACAGAAAGTGCAAATGACCATCAACAAAGCAGTGCCACTGACTATACACAGTGCTGTCAAATACAGAGTAAACAAACTGGGAAAAAAAATTGAAACTGGTGTGATTATGTAGTGTTATTTTGACATAAAATTTGCAGAATTTTGCTGAATTTTAAAATATCATGCACAGAATTTAAACATTTTTGGCACAGAATTCCCCCCAGGAGTTAATACTTCCCAAATATGTTCACCTGCACCTGTATCTGGAGGGGTGATGAGTGCCGATAAGGCTGAGATTCAGGTATGCCCTTTCTCCCTTAAGGTTCCTTCTAACTTTCATATCAGTGAATCTTCACCAAAGTATTACTGACCTATTTTCTTGTTTAATTTTCCTCAAACTCTTCTAAAAATTTGTGATTAAACTAAACAGGGATAATTTCAGGGGCATTTGGTTTTGTTTTGGTGAAATTTGGATTTATAAGGGGAAAATTTACCAGAATAACTGTTCTAGAATAACTCCTTGTGTGGACACTCTTATTCCAGAATAAATCTCCACCTGGGGAGTCATTCCAGAATAGCTATAGCACTTTAAATACACCCTGCCTAATTGTGGAGCAACTTCCTCATGTAGACAAGCCCTAACTCTTCATCAAGTATGTAAGATCTCCTGTAACAGGGTTTGAAAAATCCACGTACAAGTTGTGAGTAGGAAACTTTTTTCCTCCCTGGAGGAAGGGGAGCCTAAGCCGCCATCATCTGCAGAACTAGCTTTCACTTAGAAACAAATCCAAGTCCTCTTCCATAAATTTCTGGCCCTTATAGTTGAAAAAAACTTTCCAAACATGAATAGAAGCTATGTTGTTTGCTAAAGCTTGTGACAGACAGCTATCCAGTGCTAATGTTGCTCAGAGCTTTCCTGAGCCCCAGCAGAGTTAAAATAAAATGCTCTGGTTAATTTCACAGCTGATTTGGGCAGTAGCAAAGCTTAGAATCATGTCAGTTTCATTCTGCTGCTGTTTATGAAAGATGTGAACATCAGCAGAGACAGTCACTGGAGCTATTGATGGGTTTGTAAGGGCTCAAATGGAAGCTGGAGTACTGGTAACTTTGGGGGGGCGGGGGAAGGGAGGGTATCTTACTGGATCTTACTCCATTCCAGCCACCAGAGTTGGGCTTAAAGTGTAGGTCCTCTACTTAGTGGGGGGAAGGAGAGCTGATGACATCAAGAAGGCTGAGGTGTTTAATGCCTATTTTGCTTCAGCCTTCACTAAAAAAGGTTAACACGGGTCGGCAACCTTTCAGAAGTGGTGTGCCGAGTCTTCATTTATTCACTCTGATTTAAGGTTTCGCGTGCCAGTAATACATGTTAACGTTTTTAGAAGGTCTCTTTCTCTAAGTCTACAATATATAACTAAACTATTGTTGTATGTAAAGTAAATAAAAAAGTTTAAGAAGCTTCATTTAAAATTAAATTAAAATGCAGAGCCCCCCGGACCGGTGGCTAGGACCCGGGCAGTGTGAGTGCCACTGAAAATCAGCTCGCGTGCCGCCTTCGGCACACGTGCCATAGGTTGCCTACCCCTGGGTTAACAGATACTCAACACAATTAATATTAATGAGGGAGAAGGAACACAAGCCAAAACAGGGAGAGAACAAGTTGAAGAATATTTAGCTAAGTTAGATGTATTCAAGTCGGCGGGCTTGATCAAATTCATGCTAGGATATTTAAGGAACTAGCTGAAGCAGTCTCAAAATAGCTAGCAGTTATCTTTGAGAACTCATGGGGTATGGTGAGGTCCCAAAAGAGTGGAGAAGGGCAAACATAGTACCTATCTTTAAAAAGGGGAGTAAAGAGGCCCCCCGGGAATTATAGACCAGTCAGCCTAACTTCAGTATCTGGAAAGATACTGGAACAAATTATTAAACGTTCAGTTTGTAAGCACCGAAAGGATAATAGGGTTATGAGGAATAACCAGCATGGATTTGTCAAAAACAAATCATGTCAAACCAACCCAGTTTCCTTCTTTGACACATTACTGGCCTAGTAGATAGGGGGAAACCAGTAGATGTGAGAGAGCTTGGTTTTAGTAAGGTTTTTGACACAGTCCCACATGACATTTTCATAAACAAACTAGGGAAATGATAATTTCATCTAGAAAACATAAGATGGGTGCACAACTGGTTGAAAGCATGTAGGGAAACGAGTAAATGGTTTGCTGTCAAACTGGGAGGGCATATATTTTGGGGTCCTGCAGCAGTCAGTCATGGGTCAATTGCTAGTCAGTATTTTCATTAATGACTTGGATAATGGAGTAGAGAGTATGCTTATAAAATTTGTGGATGACACCATGCTGGGTGGGATTGCAAGGACTTGGGAGCCAGGATTAGAATTCAAAATGATCTTGACAAATTGGAGAATTGGTCTGAAATCAACAAGATTAAATTCAATAAAGATAAATGTTTAATATTACACTTAGGAAGGAAAAATCAACTACACAATGGGGGATAACTGGGTAGGTGGTAATAGCGCTGAAAAGTATCTGAGGTTATAGTGGATCACAACTTGAATATGAGTCAACAATGTGATGCAATTGCAAAAAAGGCTAATATTCGGTGGTGTATCAGTCAGAGTGCTGTATGTAAGACACGGGAGGTAGCTGTCCTGCTGTACTCGGCACTGATGAGGCCTCATCTGGAGTACTGTATCCAGTTCTGGTGCCACACTTTAGGAAAGATGTGGACAAACTGGAGAGTCTGGTGTAGAGCAAGAAAAATGATAAGGACTTAGCAAACCTGACCTATGAGGAAAGGTTTAAAAACACTGGGCATGTTTTAGTCTTGAGAAAAAAAGCTTGAGGCAGGATTGGGTAAGTCTTCAAATATGTTAAGGGCTGTTATAAAGAAAACTGTGATCAATTGTTCTCCATGTCCTCCGAAGGAAGGATGAGAGGAAACGGGCTTGATCTGCAGCAAGGCAGATTTAGGTGAGATATTAGGAAAAACTTTCTAACTCTCAGGGTAGTTAAGCTCTGGAACAGGCTTCCAAGGGAGGCTGTGGATTCCCCATCACTGGAGGTGTTTAAGAACAGGATTGGTCTGGGGGTTTACTTGGTCCTGCCTCAGCTCAGGGGGCTGGACTTGATGACCTTCCAAGGTCCCTTCCAGCCCTACATTTCTATGATTTCACAACAGAAAAAATATGCTTTTGACTTTTTTTTAAATGGAAGCTCAGAATTTGCAGAATGTAGCCAAAAATTGTGAAGAGACTCTGGTTCTTTCAGCATAGCAGTACCAGAAAAAAACCAAAGCTACTCTACAAAATCATTTTAAACAAATCCTGTTACATGTGATATTTGGTTTCATGAGTGGTAATGGAATGGAGAAAAATGTGTAAAGGGTTATCCTAGGGAATGCTGGAGCAAAGATGTTCCTAGAATTTGACTGTCATTTCACACAGGAGCAGTTCTGGTGTATAAACAAGATCTGTGTTGCACAAGATGAGCTAAAGGAAAGTAAACAACCTTAAAATGCTAATCCCCATGCCTGGTTTCGATCCCAAAAGTTCATTGTTGCAACCACCCTTGGGTGCAATTATTTAGTTTTTGCAATGTACTATGTAAGTGCTAAGCACTTAAAATAACTGTAGCATCTGCTTAGTTCTTCTTCCAATTTTTTAGTAGTTTTCTTGTGACGTGCATAATTACCATCAACACTAATGTGAATTAGACTCATATGTTGGAGAATAATGCTATACTGTGCACTCAACATATTATGTTGATTTATTTTAATTATATTGCCACACTTTCCATTCTTATTTTCTGTTACCTTCAAGGGAATGGGAGGATTTGTTTGTGACTTTGTTTCAGGTTACTTTTACTAATTTATAGGTGATCTGGAACTGGGGTGCCTATTGTAGAATACAGTAACTCCTTGCTTAACGTTGTAGTTATGTTCCTGAAAAATGCTACTTTAAGCGAAACGATGGTAAGCGAATCCAATTTCCCCATAAGAATTAATGTAAATGGGGGTGTTAGGGTCCAGGGAATTTTTTTTCACCAGACAAAAGACCATTTTATACATACATACAGAGAGAGAGAGTATAAGTTTTAAACAATTTAATACTGTACACAGCAATGATTGGAAAGCTTGGTTGAGGTGGTGAAGTCAGAGGGTGGGATATTTCCCAGGGAGCCCTACTGCTAAATGATGAACTTGCACTTGGCTGAGCCCTCAAGGGATAACACGTTGTTCATGTAGCCTCACACTCTACAAGGCAGCACGAATGGAGGGAGGGGAGACAGCATGGCAGAGAGAGACAGAGACACACACCGTGTGTGAGAGAGAAAGACGGGCATTGCCCCTTTAAGTACGCTGACCCCACTCTTAAGTACAGGTCTGTCGCATCTTAGGCGCATTTAACATGCGCGATTTCAGCTTTACGCGGTTGGCAAAAACAAGAAAAAAACAACAAAAAAGAGAAAAATAACAATTTAAATACTGTTTCTGTAGTGCGGGCGATTCCGCCCGCCATTACACTCAATGGAATTTTGACTATACGCGGTTTTTGCTTTACGCGCTGACCGCGGAACATAACCCCAGCGTAAGATGAGACAGACCCATACATTGCCTTTTTAAGTAGATCAGTAAGTTGAGACAGCAGCTGCTGCCAGCAAGCTCCCTCCGTCCTGAACCCTGTCCTGTCCCCCCCGCTCTGTGGAGATGGCCCGATGGGGTAAAGGAGCGAGGGAGGGGGACACCCTGACATTAGCACCCTTTTCCCCCCTCCCCCTTGCACAGCAAGCAGGAGGCTCCCGGGAGCAGCTCCAAGGCAGAGGGCAGGAGCAGCACAGGGCAGTGGGGGGAGGGACAGCTGAACTGCCAACTTAGGGGAACAGGGAGTTGATAGGGGGGCTGTTGGCCCACCCTGGTTCCAACCCCCCACCAACTAGCTCCAACGGGCTGCTCTTCCTGCAAGCAGTGGACAAAGCAGGCGGCTGCCAAACAATGTTATAAGGGAGCATTGCACAACTTTAAATGAGCATGTTCCCTAATTGATCAGCAACGTAACAATGAAACAACGTTAACCTGGATGACTTTAAGTGAGGAGTTACTGTACCAAAAGGGATGGACTAATTGTGATAGACATGGTAATTGCCTGCAATATCCTTCAAAAACCTTATTGTATCTTATGCAAAGTTTATGTATATCGTGGGGTGGGGCTGTATGTAACCTCTCTAGCCGGGAGATGTGATGTGAGGCCAGGAAGTTCAAAGAATTATATTGAAATTGTGCAAACAAGAATAGATTTTTGGTGACAAAAAGTGTGGTGTAGATTTCCTGGGAAATACCCAGGGAGAGTTTAATGCAGATTCCCCATCTCCGGTTATGGAAAAACTCAGCCTTTTGAAGCTACACCGTGAGGAAAGGGGTGATTGTCTGATGATTACCTGTTCCAAAGGCCCAACCTGTGTAAAGAACCAGGCTTATCTGTCCAGTCTGGGGTCTGGTTCAGAATCTGATACAGTTATGAACTTGTAACCATGGGGAAAACCCAGTTGTGTTCTCAAAGGACAGATGCCTACCAGAGCCTGAGGTTGGAGTTGAGGGTGACCTTTGTGTAAGCTTTTTAGCATGTGTGTAGGTTCTTTTATTGGTTTCTAATGTTTTCTCTATAACATTTTCACCTTAAGAATAAATGTGTTCGCGTATAAAGAGCAGTGGTGTAACTTGTAACTGCAGGCAGTACACTGGGCGTAGCCTCTGGAGAGAAAGCAAAGTGCAGACATTAATCCTTTAGACAGTCTGGCTTGCTGGGGCTATTGCAGGGCAGGCAGAGAACTGTACAGCCTGGAAAACCCTCTGGTCGGGAGGGAGAGACGGGTCTCGCCCCAAGAGAGGTGACAGCTGAGGAGCTGTGAGGAGTGGGTGCTCTTGAGAAACAACTGAGGGGGAATACAGGTGCAGTTGCCCTGAAACTGATACTAATAACTTAAATCAGGCCCGATCCTTAAAGGTATTTAGGCACCTGGCTCTCAGTAAAATCAATGGAAATTAGTTGCCTAAATACTTTTGGAGGCTCTGGGTCTCACTGAATGTTTTTCTTAAGGGAGCTTGCAATCTTATTCCTCCCTAAACCTGACTTTCTTTAAAATGGTTAGAATCTCTTCTTTGGACTGTAGGTCTCTCTTTTATAATCATATTGTGTATGGAGCTGGTAGGAGGGCTAGTAAGGAGGCCTGGGGTGCAGTGTACTCAATATGCTGATGCCACCTAACTGTTGTCTCTCTCTGATTTGGATGATGCAGTTAAGAGCATCAGCCAGCATCTAGTTGAGACTGGGGCAAACACAACAGCAAGTTGGCTGAAGCTCAAGCCAGACAAGAGTAAGGTGATGGTGGATTGTGGAAAGCAACTGGAGGAGATGGCAGAGGTAAAACCCTTTGATGATGCGAGTACGTCAGCCATTAGTTACTAGGGTTCGCATTTAGGAGAGATTTTAAACCCCCCCGGCTGCTATTTGAGACTCACGTTACAGCAGTGACCCAATCAGCTTTTTTCTAGCTGTGTCTGGCAAAGCGGCTGCAACCCTTCCTCCTACATGTGGATAATTGCCACTACTGTCCATCCTCTTGTTACCTCAAGATGAGGCGATTGCAGTGTGCTCTGCATGGGACTGTGCCTCAGAGCCATGTGGAGGCTGACGTTGGTGCAGCATACAGCAGTTCACTTATTGAGCAGAGCATCTTGCTCGGCACATGTGACACTAGTGCAAAGTCTGAGATCTGCACTGACAGCCTGTTGATTTCTGAGTGGAGTTTAAGGTGTTGGAGAAAGGTCAGTATGGAAGATCTTTCTCTTCGTGTGGATATATTGCAAAGCAAGGAAATAGCTAGTTTAGTTACGTTGCTCATTTCACTCGTACAATTTTTAACATTTCCGTACTTCAGTATGGTACCATCTATTTAATGTCAATGAAAGAAGAGTGATTATAACTATTGCTGGATTGAGGCTTTCGCCTGGTTACATTTTAAACAGGCATCCCCTAATGACAAGGTGTAATGTGACATTAACAATTAGTATCTGGAACGGGTGGCTGAGCAAACCAAGGCATGGTTCAGTTCAGTTCTGCTTTCCAAAAAGGGGAAATGAAAGACATTGATGTGCTCTGATAGTGTGACAGATAAATGCGCAGTCATCAACATTTTACTTCTCTGTTTTTACTAACGTAAGTACTCTGGGGCACGTCAAACCATTTTTGCAACCTGACTGTTCTTAAACTGTAGCTCGCTCAGTTTTGATAGTGGGTCAGAGTTCTTTCCTCTGTCATCTTGAACAGTATATTAGCTTCAGGATTCTGTCATACAACCTTAGAGCTAAATTCCATTCTGTTTTAAATTAATGGCAAAAGTCCAATTGACTTCAGTGGGATCAGGATTTGGGACCCAGAACAACTTGNGCCCCCCCCCCCCCCCCCCCCCCCCCCACACACACACACTTTTTCCTCCTACAACCAGTCCTTGGCACTAATCTATCCAATCATCCTTGGTGAGTAGGGTTTGATGGCAAAGTAACTCCTTGAGTGTGAGAGGAGAGAAAATTGGAAAATTCTGTTACACTGACAAAGCACCCAAATGAGAGAAACAGGAGACTTTAAAAAAAAATAAAAGCAGCCCTTTTTATTGCAGATCACTAAAATATAACTTAAAAGGAGAGGCCTAAAAACTTAAAAACAATGAGGAGGCTGGTGGCACCTTAAAGACTAACATATCTGTTAGTCTTTAAGGTGCCACCGGACTCCTCATTGTTTTTATGGATACAGACTAACACAGCTACCCCTCTGTTCCTAAAAATTTAGCTATTCTGTAAGCCATCTGAAACCTCAAACCTTCAAGAAGGCTTACATGACACTTAAAATGTTTGGGGTGAGGAGAGATGTTTGTTGTTCTGAGGGTGTGGAATATTTAAAATTTGTATTAAAGCTAATAAAATTATATAATACACAGGTTAGGGAAAGAGTGTCTGTACATCTGGGTGTAGTGCTTAGATTATCCAAAAGTACAAAGTTTGGTTGAGAAGTCATAAGATACATAAAGTACATAATCTGCAATAACCCAAATTTAGGTGAATACATTTAATGATACAGTTTGAATATTAGCATCCAAATATTTGGGTACATCACTCATGAAAAGTTATACAGAGAGTTGATTGTAGAAAGCAAATATAGGAATGAGTGTAGATTGTTCCTCAGTGATTGAGAATTTAGGATAGGTTGTCCCTTAGAAAATACAATCCATCAGGGAAGTTTGTCAGTTACTTTCCCGACTTTGCTTCTCATTGGCACTCCAGTTAATCTCTCCTGGTATTGCCGTTGTTTGGTGATGTGTTCTAGATAGATGTCCCTCGACCACCTAATGGTGTCTGATACCATGAGTTGCCGCATCAGCTGAGCATAGTGCTGACTGATTCCTCATTCTCGCAATACTCGCTCGTTACTGGGGCCCCGTGTACCCACAGGACCCTGCTTCAGGGCTTTGGCCTGGGGTAACCCATAAGACTTCTGTCAAGGTTCCAGTTGGTTGTGTATGAGAGTAAGGGAGTATAACTGATAGGCTCCTCTCAAGCACGACCATCTTGTAGGTAGTCAAGACTAGTGGGTTCTGTTACTACCACAAGAACCCAGAGCCCATGTGGGTTCTACTGCTCTCTGCTGTTGTCCAGAAGCAGGATTGGTTTCCAGCATGTCAAATACAAATGGGCAGAAAGTCATTGGGCAATTATGGAGCTTATGCTCTGATGTCGACACAGTGTGTGTGTTTTGGGGCCAACTTAATGCCTAGTCCCCTGCTAAGTTACCATTCCCCTTCCCTCCTTTTTCCACATTACCCCCACCAGTTCCCTCCCTTCCTCATTCCTAATATCTAGAGAATATGGCAACTGGTGGTAAGGCTTGGAAATGTAATGGAAGTTTTGCTTCTTGTTCACATCTTCATTGCAGAGTTCTGGACAGGAGGACCCAGAATTTAAAGTAGCTTTCTGTTGAACCATTCAGGATATGGGCTAGTTGCAGGAATATTTAAAATTACATTTTGAGTGATAGAGCTGGAAAAGAGATCCAGGGATTTGATTCTTCCCAGTCTTTCAGTGTTACGGCTTTTAGCTCTGCTTTGGGCACATTTCCTGTGTCAGCTCCTATAAACAGCTAATATGAAACTAATAGCATCTTGCATATTGTAATAACTGACCTCTGCTTTCATATGCAGACAGTTCCAGGCACTGAGGACTAGTTACACTTTGTCCTCAGTATGCTGAACATAGTTTGCTGGTATATCAGCTTTACAACTCTCTGTTGGTAGAGAGCAAGGAAACCTGAAGGGCATGAAGAATTTTATTTGGATTTTAGGCATTACTAATTAAGGTCAGGGCTGGTTTCTCCACTGCACCTGGCTAGTGGATGTTCATCAACAAAGTATTTATAAATGCAATACTACGTATATACTGATTTAGTGTCTAACAATCAACTTGTTTATGGAGAGAAGATATTCAGGGTCTGAAGATCTTATTTGTTGGAGCTGGTATCTTCTTAGAAAATACTCTGGAAAAAATGGTTTGCAAATATGTAAAATTTTTATGGGAAGTTGTATTTACTTTGAAGCTGTTCAAAGCTCAGCCCAGATTTATCAGAGACCTCATATAAGAAACCTTTCTCCTCCTGTTATTTATAAAAATATTTCCTGTATTAAATAATAAATATCCTCTTAGTTGGGCCGAATATAACTTTTATCTTCTCATGTTGTCTTCCATGCCTTTAAGTGTGGTTAAAAGTGACCTTGGAAAAATGGCAACACTTTACTCAAAAGATCTGTTCTTGTGCGTCTTCAGAGTAACAGCTACATGTATCACTGACAAAAATTAAATTTTCCTGTACTTCAGAGCTAACACAGCTGTAAGAGGGAACAGGAGTTTCATCTACTGATAATGAAAAAGAAGGAATTGTTGAAGTACTGTGCTCCTATAAATATGTATTCCCATTGAAACTATCAAGGTCAGAAATTCATTCCTAGGAAGAAAATGTAAATTTCTGGGTCTTCAATTTTGAATAGCTGTTATGGGGAGGGAAGGAGGTTGGAGGAAAAATTACTTAAACTCTCATTAGACGATATGTCAGGTACAGGAAAGCTATCAAAATTAAGGCAGAAAAACTTAAAGGACATGAGTAGTTTTTACCGATCTAGGAATATACAGCCTGATTCTTATTTTAAAAGGACACCAGGGATGATTGATTTTTTTTTTTTTTTTTACTACTACCTTATTTAGAGTGCATGTTCTTCACAGCAGAAACTATGTAGTCTTCTGTGCCTAGTACAGTGCCAAGCACAATTATCAGAGTTTAATAAATAATAAACTATGCCTTGAATAATCTTGTTACCCTGTCCACTGTCTCTCCTCCCCCATCCCTTTATTTTGTTGATTCTTTCTTGTATTATTTAGATTGTAAGCTCTTTAGGGCAGGGACAAAAGACTATCTCACTCTGCTGTAAGGTGCCTGGCATGTGTTTGGACTCAGTAAAATAAATAAATGACTATAAATAAACTCACTTGGGTGTAATACAAGTTAAATGAACAAATAACAAATCATTGTTTAGAAAATCTTGAAAGTGTGTGTGTAAGACAACAACTGTGTAATCCCAGGGGCTTGCTATTTTAGAGCCAGAGTCTGCTCTATTACACTGCAATGAATATTGTGTAACTCCATTGACTTCAGTGTGTCTTTCTTCAAAGTAGTTATTCCAGCAAATGTACAGCAAAGTAACTGAGATCAGAATCTGGCTCTTAATGATTCCAACAAGAAATGCACTCAAATATGCTTCAAGCAAAGATCAGAGTAGCAGTGTTATGCAAACTACCTCCTCCCCACCACAGACTCAGAAATCTGGAAAGTTGGCAGAAAAAATAAAAGCTGTGGAAATCTTCTGTTCCGTTCTTTGGGCTGTATCTCTTACTGTCCTGTCCTGATGTGTCATCAGTCTAAATAATATGGCTGCTTTGTTTATTTCCTTTATGTGCATGTATATTAGAGAAATATACTGGCCTTTTTTAAGAAATGGCTGCATAAAATCAAGTATCAAAATCCATACTTAAGCACCTAACTAAGTGGCCTGCTAACCACTCATAGTTCCCAGTGAGAATTGATAGTGAAATTTGCTTCATAAAGCAAAGCCATATTCAAGCATCTTATTTTTCTTTTCTCCTCTCTTACAGGCGATATGGATTGTGGTTCCGATTACGGAAGTTGTTAATATGGTTGTTGGGAGTATACATAGCCATTCCATTTCTTGTAAAAATTTGTCCTGCTATTCAGGTGAAGCTGGTCTTCTTAAATTTTGGTAAGCGTTCATGACTTTTTTCTCTCTCTATTTTTTTTAAAAAGTGAAGCTGATAGGACTATTTTTTTTGCCAGAGTTGCTTTTTAATTTTTTTTAGCAAATCAGACACTGTATTTGTCTTCCTACTTGTGTATGTTAATGTCTGACAATCGCACCCATGTGTGACAAATGTGTATTGGTTTCCCCTACTTTGTCCTGTGCCAAAAAGCTGGAAAAATCCTTTGGCTGTTGTACTTCAGCCAAATAAGGTGTAGGTTGTTGGCTGCTTTTTCATATGTGGGGCAGCTGTATTTTTGGTGTCCGTCAAAATTCCCTGGTGGGAACTGCCCAAAATAATTAGCAAATAGAAACATTTCTGTGCATTTAAGAAGCTCTGAATTTGTTTAACTGATGTGATATTCCCCTCTCCCCCCATCCAGTTATGGTTTGTGAAGGATGTGCCTTTTTATAGGTTTTGTGAATTATGAGGCAGGTAGCCTCTTCAAGTGTATGGCTTAAATGCTAATTGTGAGTAACAGTATGTTTTTTATATGGATACAGCAGACAAACTCCAATTAGCCTCTTAATCTGAAATGATCAAAGACTATACCTGTGGGAAAAGAAAACAAAGTAGAATGTAATCTGTAAAGGGATTATTAAAGATGCATATGGAGAGCATTCAGATGATCAGGATCCTTTTTCAGTTGAAAACAATTGAAATTGTCAACAGTGCATTAGTCTTCCAGCCTGCAGTTCCTCACCCAAAGGCATTTTTAGGAAAATATACTGGCTGTAGCAGAAGAAACAGTGACTCGTCAGTGGCACATTTACACCATCACTTCAAGTGTTGCAAATACTACTACATAGGATTTTCCATCTCATCAGATCAGCAGTCTGCTTAGTCTTGTATTGCCTCAAGCCTTGTCTCTGCTACAAATGCTTTGCCAGCATAGCCATACCACCAGAGCCCCCCGTGTAGATGCAGCTTATACTGACAAGGAGTTTTTCTGTTGGCATAGTAACACTGCTTTCCCGAACAAGGTTAGCTGTGCTGACAGAAGCATTCCTCTGGTAGCTGCATCGAGGCAGGGGATTTTGCCAGCATAGCTATATTGGCCTATGTGTGGGAGTACGGGTGGGGAGGGGGTTGTTTCCCGACCACACACATACCCCTGACTAGCACCTGTACTGACAAAACTGCCCCAGACACGCTAACTCCAGGTCCTTCAGAGAGAGGCACAAGAGACCTTGTAATGGGAAATTATGGAATACCTGTTTGAGGGGAACTGCAGTATTAACCCTTTCAGTCACTCCTAACACAGTAGCTTGTCTATGCCTCTCAGATAATTTTTATCATACATCTTTGGATGCTTTCTATTCTGGTTATGTCACGTTTTGCTAGGGTGACCAAACCCAAATACAGCTTTCCATGTGAGGGTGCACCATTGATTAATGCAGTGATGCTGTAATAGTTAGTGTTTTCAGTTCCATTCTTCATACATCCTCACATTTGATTTATGATCACTGCTGTGAACTAAGCAGATATGGGGTGGCACTGTGGAGGGGTGTGTGTAGTGGAGGTGAAGGATGAGGAAGCAAGGACCTAGTGAGGACTAGGGGCCTGGTGGTGATGGTGGATGCTGGGTGGGGCCCGGAATGAGGGGAGTGGAGACAGGGAAGGGAAAGCAGGGCCCAGGGGGGTGGGTGATAGAGAGGGGGGAATGACCGGGTAACAGAAACCCGAGGAAGGGGGAAATAGCGCTGCACACACAGCCCTGGGTAGGAAGTTGAATGGGGTCATAAAGAGTCCCTGAAATAGAGGGGAATGGGAGGGTGAAACTCAGGGAGTTTGGGGCGGATGGAGGAATGCAAGGAGCCCCTGGTGGGTGCAGTGTGCTTGGCCCACAGAAGCTATGGTGATACCGAGGTCTTGTGCTAATATGGAGCAACCTGAACTGTTAGCTTAACTTTTGTGTGTTGTGGTATAAGGTAAACTAGGCACATGCTCAGGTATGGGCCAAATACTGTTTTAGCAGAAGCTTTAATAACTAGCGGCATGCCCTTACACCCTGCCTCTTTCTACACTGAACCACTAATTGAGGTATTCAGGTTACAATAGTGGGGCGTTACAGAGAAACACCATTCCAAGGCTGATGTTTATGTATCTATTTTTTAATCACTTTAAAATTGTTGAAAGAAACTTTTTTTTGGTAAAACTTTTACATTTTTTCCATGACCTACAGTTTGGGAAACTTTTGCCTTAGAGGAAAAGACAAAATTTGGACAAATGTGTCACATTTCCCAGCCTTGAAGAAGAGCTCTGTGTAAGCTTGACTCTCTCACCAGCAAAAGTTGGTCCAGTACAAGATACTATTACCTCACCCACCTTGTCTCTTTAAGAAATCAGTTAGTTTTAAATAGAAAACATGTTTGGATAAATATTTTTCCTTCGGTAGCCAGCAAACTTAAAGTAGTTTTATTTAACTAATAAACAAAAATGCTGTTTTGTGTATTTTTAATTGAATTTCCATCCAAATAGAATTTGACACAAATCATAAGTAAAACATTATTCATCACTTAGGGGAAAAAAAGTATTAATTGCCATTTCCTAATATAATTAAAATTGTGTATAGATCTAGCATATCCTCCTGCTTAGCAAAAAGAAGCATCAAATGTAGTGTAAAGCATATATTTAGTTGCAAATTAACATGTTTTAATGGTTACTAGTGAACGACTATCTTTCTTTAGGAAAATAACTAAAAAGTACAAATGCTAAAAAAAGAAAATAAATTACTTAAATCAAGGTTTCCTAATTGCTGATTTAAATAGTGATTAGAATCAGTGATTTTTTAAATCATTTTGATTTAAATCAGTCTATCCTGACTCTGTGTGTGTGTGTGTGATTTGATGATTACCTGTTCTGTTCATTCCTTCTGGGGCACCTGGCATTGGCCACTGTCGGAAGACAGGATACTGGACTAGATGGACCTTTGGTCTGACCCAGTTTGGCCGTTCTTATGTAAATATAAACATTAAAAAAATAATGCTTTTCCCAGTCTAATTTTTACATGTCTCAAGTTACAGGGCTTCCGCTTGAAAGACTGCTCCCAATTTAATGTCTCTCCACCGTGAGGCTGAATATCAGGAAAAGCTCCTTGAATTTCCTTTATCCTCATTTCATCCCATTACTTCTAGTTTTATCCGTTTGTACCATTCTGAGCAATTCTTGTCCCTCCTTGATGCTTATACCTTCCCAGTACTTGTTGCCAGTTACCCATTTTCACCTGGGACAAAAGGTCTTTCTGGCGCAACAGACAAATGTAAAATTATTCTCCAAACACGTTGCGGTTTTTTGGACAGGTTTTAGAGTTGCATTGCAATTGGCAGTGTTGACTTGCAAGAAAATAGAATGTAAAAGTTCAAGTTTCTGACCTTTTACTCTTTCCTTTGTGTTTCAGTGAGGGTTCCATATTTCATTGACTTGAAAAGGCCACAGGATCAAGGCTTAAACCACACCTATAATTATTACCTTCAGCCAGAGGAGGATGTAACCATTGGAGTCTGGTATGTAGGATTATGCTCCCCTGACATCCCTTAGCATGTCCTCTGCATCCTTAGTGTGGAGATTGTACTTTGGATCCCAGTGCAGAACCCTGTCTCTCAACAACTGTCTTTCTATCAATGGTCATGACCGTTGCTTGTTTTCATCTGTGCATGTGTGTATCTTTCTCAGCTTAGGGGCGGAGTCCATGCTAAAAGGTATGTAAATCTCTGGACCTCAACTGAACTAAGTTTTAGCAGCATGTGAAACACAGACAGATCATGAATGCAGGGAAGTTTTCTAATTTGGAAATTTGAAGGTGTTGCTCTGCATTGCTAGACTGGTTATGTCCCTGGAATGTAGAGGCGAGCTGACGAATTAAAGGTTTGCTCATCATCCATATCTTGTTCATGTTCTTCTGTTTTGTAAAATCAATGCAGCGGAAGGTAGAAACAGAGGATCAGAGTATTCAGAGTGTGGGAGGAGAAATGTTCTCTAGAGAGTGGGGGAATGAAAAGGCTTTGCTCACATTCTAACCAGCACAAATCAGTATTGATGTTTTTTTTTAACTGAATTTCAGTTGTCACTTTTTAGCTCATGGAGGAGAATTTAAGGTGCTTAACTATAGGCAGCTTCTTGCATTCTCAGTGAGTCATCTGAAGCTTACAGATGTTGTGACTGGTGCTGCATAAACCCTTTTTTGAGCCGGTCAGCTTTCAAGGTGACTAGTCTAGTGAGTTAGTTTTGAACATCTGCCTCTACTGATAGCTTTCTATTCTCTCTCATTGCCCCTGTTTGGGTTTTTTCAAATTTTTTATAACCATGAAGAAAGTTCCCTCTGGCTTAAACAGGAGAGATCNCCAGTTTGGCCGTTCTTATGTAAATATAAACATTAAAAAAATAATGCTTTTCCCAGTCTAATTTTTACATGTCTCAAGTTACAGGGCTTCCGCTTGAAAGACTGCTCCCAATTTAATGTCTCTCCACCGTGAGGCTGAATATCAGGAAAAGCTCCTTGAATTTCCTTTTTCCTCATTTCATCCCATTACTTCTAGTTTTATCCGTTTGTACCATTCTGAGCAATTCTTGTCCCTCCTTGATGCTTATACCTTCCCAGTACTTGTTGCCAGTTACCCATTTTCACCTGGGACAAAAGGTCTGTCTGGCGCAACAGACAAATGTAAAATTATTCTCCAAACACGTTGCGGTTTTTTGGACAGGTTTTAGAGTTGCATTGCAATTGGCAGTGTTGACTTGCAAGAAAATAGAATGTAAAAGTTCAAGTTTCTGACCTTTTACTCTTTCCTTTGTGTTTCAGTGAGGGTTCCATATTTCATTGACTTGAAAAGGCCACAGGATCAAGGCTTAAACCACACCTATAATTATTACCTTCAGCCAGAGGAGGATGTAACCATTGGAGTCTGGTATGTAGGATTATGCTCCCCTGACATCCCTTAGCATGTCCTCTGCATCCTTAGTGTGGAGATTGTACTTTGGATCCCAGTGCAGAACCCTGTCTCTCAACAACTGTCTTTCTATCAATGGTCATGACCATTGCTTGTTTTCATCTGTGCATGTGTGTATCTTTCTCAGCTTAGGGGCGGAGTCCATGCTAAAAGGTATGTAAATCTCTGGACCTCAACTGAACTAAGTTTTAGCAGCATGTGAAACACAGACAGATCATGAATGCAGGGAAGTTTTCTAATTTGGAAATTTGAAGGTGTTGCTCTGCATTGCTAGACTGGTTATGTCCCTGGAATGTAGAGGCGAGCTGACGAATTAAAGGTTTGCTCATCATCCATATCTTGTTCATGTTCTTCTGTTTTGTAAAATCAATGCAGCGGAAGGTAGAAACAGAGGATCAGAGTATTCAGAGTGTGGGAGGAGAAATGTTCTCTAGAGAGTGGGGGAATGAAAAGGCTTTGCTCACATTCTAACCAGCACAAATCAGTATTGATGTTTTTTTTTAACTGAATTTCAGTTGTCGCTTTTTAGCTCATGGAGGAGAATTTAAGGTGCTTAACTATAGGCAGCTTCTTGCAAGTGAGTCATCTGAGGCTTACAGATGTTGTGACTGGTGCTGCATAAACCCTTTTTTGAGCCGGTCAGCTTTCAAGGTGACTAGTCTAGTGAGTTAGTTTTGAACATCTGCCTCTACTGATAGCTTTCTATTCTCTCTCATTGCCCCTGTTCGGGTTTTTTCAAATTTTTTATAACCATGAAGAAAGTTCCCTCTGGCTTAAACAGGAGAGATCACTACAGAGTTAACAACAAGGAGTCCAGTGGCACCTTAAAGACTAACAGATTTATTTGGACATAAGCTTTTGTGGGTAAAAAACCCACTTCTTCTCCATGCATCTGAAGAAGTGGGGTTTTTTACCCACGAAAGCTTATGCCCAAATAAATCTGTTAGTCTTTAAGGTGCCACCAGACTCCTCGTTGTTTTTGTGGATACAGACTAACACGGCTACCCCTCTGATACTCACTACAGAGTTGAGATGTATGTAAGAGTAGCAACCAGCTAAAGAAACGTTAGGCACTGTATCAGCTCCTGGGGGGTGGGGTGAGATGGGGCTAGTTTTTAATGATCCACCCAGTGAAGTCAAATTGATGAATCCTGGGGGTCAGTTTGAGTTTGTACTGTAGTTTGTGTGTCATCACACTGATACAGTGATAGGATGGGGGGGGTCTTTCAATCTTGAACTGATTGGAAGGAATATCCTCTTCTGAATGGTGCAATAATAGCCTATAACATCAAATTCTTTATTTGTAATGAGGTCCACAGATCCATGACATTGGATAGTCTGATCTGTGCATTCTTGCAGGTAGACCAACCTGTCAATCAAAGACGGGGACATGTGGCTCCCCCTCTGAGAAACTGCCAGATTTTGTCTGCCTCTCCAGCTGCAGGCAGACCAGCTCCTTCCTTCTGCAGAGCAAATTTAAAGAAGAAAAAGAAGGGGGGGAAATATGGCTTAAAATCTCCAGGCAGTCAGGGTCTGCCTTTATTGGCAGAGAGGATTTTCTTTCTCCTTGGTAGCTGGGACTCTCTCTGTACCCTTGCTCGCTCAGACGGAACGCAGCCTGGCAGGAAAGGCTGAGAGAGGAAACGAGACTCTGTCTCCTGCATCTTCCCTGCTGATTGAGGGCCTGCATGGAGGTCTGTGCCTGTTCTTGGAGACCCAGGCCTTTCTCAAATGCCCAGGCAGGGGCGGGCTTCCTACCGTCTCCCTTCCTCAGCAGGACAGCTCCCTGCAAGCAGTGGCAGCACCGTCGCGGCAAAATCCCCCGAGCCTGGCGCAGGTGACAGCAACGTTCCAGGGAACAGCAAGCGGTGGCTCCCTTGTTTCCCCCCCGCCACAATGCATGGGGAGTGTAGGTTGAAGCACTGTACAAAAGGGACGGGGTGGCTTTCCATCCAGCCTCTGGAGCCTGCTCTCACAGCCATGTCTGTTCACCGTGCAGCAGCTGCCCAGCCCTTCCCCTGCAACTGCTGTGGTGGTGGGAGGGAGCCAGAGACAGAGGAAAGAGAACCTGGTAAGGGGCCATTGGGGCTAACCCTTTCCTCTGTTCCACAGCATGCCCCGCATCCAGCCCTGCCATGCCTCAGGGCTGTTCCTTGCCATCAGCATAAGCCCACCCCTATCTTCCAGTGCAGCAGATAACCAAGGACTCCCTTTGAATGAGGAGGAGGAGGAGGATCAAGGGGAGGCATTGTGTGGCCGTCTGAGATACCTCTTTCTTATGCCATATTGTTCTAGTTAAAAAAAAAAAAGTCAGAAGGCTTCAGAGCACTTGTCAACATCAGGTATCTCAACAGAGCCATACAATAAAATCAAACTTCAAGACAGATGGATGGCACATTAGCTTCACATCAGTAGATGTGAACTATGCCTATCTCCATATCCCAATTTAACAATCTCTCAGATGCTTCCTAAGCTTTGCTGTCAGAACTCAACGTTACGAGTATGAGTCTTTGCCGTTTGGTTTAGCAACAGCACTGCAAGAGTTTATGAAATTGCTAGTAATGTTAATGTCAGTCTTGAAAGGACGGGTTTATGTTCCCCCTTCCTGGGTGGCCACCTTATCCAGGCCTCATCTGGAGTCTGTCATTTTGTGCCACCAAAGCAATAAGGATGCTGCAGAGCCACAGTTTTGTGAAAGAATCAGTTAAGGGTCTGAGTATTCCTGGTCTCTGAGTGGGAACAGGCCTGGTCCTCTACAAAGTTGCTTGTTGCAGGAAAGACCAGAGAAGTAGAGAAATCTTATGAAAACAGTCAGCCTCTCAAGGGGAGTTCCCATTTGTACGCTTCTGTCTCTTCTGTGATTGGTGGTCTCCCGTGTGGATATTCTTAGTGAGCCAGTGCTCACATGAGGCCACTGCAGAGCTTCCTCCTGTCCCTGCCTACACTATCGTGGCAAAGGTATCTCAACCCAGGAAGATTCTTAGGTCATTCACATGGGGTCAAGTTCTGGCCAAGTGATCTGGTCCAAACGAGAGCAAGCACAGCATAAACTGGCAAGAGCTCAGGGCAGTCCAATATGGTCTCAGGGCTCTTCTTCCATAGCTGGACTTATCTCAAATCCTGATCAGGACAGACAACACTAGTCAGTCATGTCAGACATCAACAGACAAAGGGAACAAGGTCTACACTCCTTCAAAGAGAAACTCACTTCCTGATGACTTGGGCAAAGGAGAATCTGCAATCAACTTGCTCCCTTCACATCCAAGGCAGAATTGAATGTTACAGGTGACCTGGCTCAGTAGGCAGAAGTTAAATCATCCAGAATGGGAACTACACCCAGAGGTGGTTCATTTCCTGGTAAAGAAACTTACGCCTGGTTTATACTAGAAAATTAGGTTGGTTTAACTACTTCAGTCGAGGTGTGAAAAATCCACCCCCCTGAATGGTGTTAAGCTCACCTAAGTCTCCATGTAGACAGTGCTAAATCAATGGAAAAATTCTTCCATCGACCTAGGTACTGGCTCTCAGGGAGATGGATTATCTACGTTGATGGGAGAACCCTACCATCAGTGTAGATAGTGTCTACACTGAAACACTACAGCGGCGCAGTTGTGCTGCTGTGGCATTTTAGGTGTAGACATATCCTTAGTCTCCCAGCTACAGATCTGCTTGCCTCCCACCTGAAACACAAGGTTTCAGTATTATTCTCTTGGGATCACAGAGCCAAGGCAACAGATGCCTTGTTGAAGCGATGGCCAGAAGGGACTGATGTTTGCCTTTCTTTCCCAGAGTGCTACAGAAGATCAGGAGAGAAGCAGCATTGGTAATTCTGGTAGCCCCATTGTGGCCAAGAGGCCTTGGTACCATGTAATGAGATCAGCGAACCAAGTCCTCCCATCTGCTTTCCATCCAGAAGGGATATGCTGTTACAAGGGCCAGTCATGCATCAGGTTTTTTAACAGAGCCTCTTAAACCAAAGAGGTTATTAGCTTCCAGGAATAAATCTAATTCAGCCGATTCAAGGGCCTGGTTGAGCTTTAACCATTGGTGCTAGGAGCAGGGTCTCACCCCCCACATCTGCATCGGTGTGACATATTCTCAGATTTCTTCAAAATGGACTCTGGTTACGTCTGGCAGTTCAGACTTTCAAAGGCCAAGTGGCTGCTTTGTCTGCTATGCTTAGTGCAATAGACAAGTAGTGAATTTCATCTTACCCAGATGTCCAGCATTTCTTATGAGAGCTGCATCTCTTCTACATCCTCTTGATGTGCATCAAGTTGTTCTGTGGGATCTTACCTGGTTCTCAGGATCACTACAGGCCCTTCATTTGAACCACTTGTCCCGTTACTTTCTAACCATTAAAATGGCCTTTTCTGATGACAGCCATGTCTCATAGCAGTTTGAGTTGGGAGCTTTTTTGTTTTGTTTCTTTTTTTTTTTCTGTGTTGGGTTTTTTTTTTTTTTTTTTTGAGCCTCAATACTGCATGTTCCATAAGGCTAAAGTAGCAGTCTGAACTGACCCTGCCTTCATACCAAAGATTAACTCCAGGCTCCATAGAGCACAAGAAATTATTCTTCCATCCATCCTTCTCTTCTGTTTGGTGATTACAGAGAAAACACTTAAATATTACCGTATCACATGGGATACAGATATTATAAATGAGATTAAAATAGCAGTGTAGACACACCAGCCCAAGTCGGAACATCAGACGTTGCTATTTTTAGCCTCATAGTCCAAACCAGGGCAGTTGACCTGGGCTCTGAGACTTGGTGCTGTGGGTTTTTCTTTGAAGTGTTGACATACCCAGGGAGTGCTTAGTTTTTTCCGAGGCTATAGAAATGTCTCAACTGGCTCAGAGGTGGAGCTACACCTCCCTGACCGCTGACACGTTTGGTCTGCCTCTAAGCCTGTATAGAGCCGAGGACCCAATATCATGGCTCTGTCGACCTCATTACTCCAAAAAAGGAAATTTTGGGTCAAGACATGGATACATTTTCCTATTCTTTGCCTTAAAGGAGAGCTTTGGTGAAGACTACTTTTAGAAGCTGAATCTTGAGCTTTCCCGAGCTAGATGGGAAAATCACGGCAGCTGGCCTGACGCTGCCTACTTGTATTGTAACCACTGAGCTATAGTGTAGTACAAACGAATTGAAAAGTACAGCTCTGTAGCATGTAGTGTTTGCTGTTTCAAAGGCTTAGTTGGTATCTAAAATAATTTGTTTGCGCGTTACATGTGTCCGGCTGCACTTAAGTCCTATTGAGGTAAACAAATCTCTGATATAGAGTGTGAAAAGTTGAGTAACCAAGCAATACTAATTTTCTGTCTTCGTACCTAGGCACACAGTTCCTGCAGTCTTATGGAAAGATGCTCAAGGCAAAGGCCAGCCGTGGTATGAGGACACTTTGGGATCCAACTATCCTGTAATCCTTTACTTGCACGGAAATGCAGGAACTAGGTAAGGAACAAGCATCCGTTATAAAGAGGAATAGCATTTCTTCGATTTTATGTATTCTTGTTTACATTGGGTTGCAAAATCAAGCCAAATAATGCCAGTGCAGTTTGTTTCTGTGGGTTAAAAAATAACACCTGTTTTTAAAAATGGAAATACTTTGGATTTAATAAGTGTGGGGAAGGGAGAACTGACAATTATTGGTTTTACTGCTGGAATGAGTTGTCATTAGTTGCCTTTCCAATGCATTGTCTATCATGCTCCTTCATCCAGAGGTCTGGATATGAGAGGGACAGGATGAGTGTTCCTTATGCTTCTCGGAGTGGCAAGAGGCTTTCGAACTTACTGGGCCAAGTGTGGGAGGGAAGGGAGCACTCATTTCCAGCATTGTCAAATGTCTGGGCATGTAAATGACGCTATGAAAATAGTGGTGAGAAGTTGGCTATGCCACTTTCCTTATATGCTGCTGAAACACACATGCCAGCTGATGCCGTCAGTTCATTTTATAATTTCGTAATGTTGAGGAAAGGAAAACAAAGGCAGAGGGAGCAGGCTAGCGAGTCTGGCTCAAACCAGGCAGGGCACTGAAGTCCTAAGCTGACGAGGCAGGAAAGCAGGAGCAGAAGTAGTCTTGGCACATCAGGTGGCAGCTCCCAAGGGGGGTTCTGTGATCCAACCCGTCACAATACCTTTTTGTGTGTGTAAATTCTCAGGGCTTTGTTCTGGGGTGCTAAAAACCATTATCAGATGTGTGGAATAGCTTACCCTCCTATCTCTGTGTATTGTAGCACTTTGACTTTCCCGTGGGTGAGGCATGTGTGTGTGGGTGTCTCCTTTTCCTTATCAATCTGCATATTCCAAAGTGTATTGGCACATTTCAGAGTTCATTAACACTCATGTACTTTCGAAGCCAACATCCATTTTAGAGAGTGTCTACACTACAGGGAACACAATTATAACAAAGCTGTCTCCTGACCTGCTTTAGTATGACTATGGAATACTATTAAGGTTCTTTGTACACTTCTAGTTACAATAGTGATGTAAAGCAGAGTCCCCTGATTTGGTTGTACTGGTAATGAAGGTTCTATTGCATCTTAATAGCCTTTTCATCTCAGGAAGGGCTCATTTTTCTGTCCAAATTGTTGTTTTAGCAGTGTCTTATTCCATACAAAAACCCTAAGGCAATGGAAGATAAGTTTGCAAGGCTAAGCACTCTGAACTCATGAAATGCATGAGGAAACTCAATTTTGGCAACCTTTTGTGCATATGTATTACAGTACAATCGTCAATTATATGATCATGCTGTTTCTGATGATCCAATTTTTTCCTACATCCTTGTATTCACAGTGTTAGCATCTTGTAATAATGGAAGCTGTTACCAGGACCTACATATAATATACAGATTAGAGTCACTGCTTGGCAACTCTGGGTGTCACAAAAATTAAAAGCTGAACTGTGGGATCATGCATGCATTTCACAATTCTTTTCCAGTGCTAAGAAGAAAATGCTGCAACCTGATTCTCTTTGCCATTCAGTTCTAATAGATATTGCTATGTCCTTCTACAGTGCACACCCAGATACACATAATTTACTGTTAAAAATGCTGAAATCCATAAATATTGCAATTTTGTGTCTGCTAGCCACTGAGATGTGGAAGAAAAACCCTAAAGCAGTTTCTGGACTCTGAGACAAGATACAGGTCACTTTGCTGTAGAATATGCCTTTTAATGTGATGTAGGAAAATACATAAAAATGATCAGTTATATTTCTGAACCCGGGTGGCTGTGAAGGATCAAGGGGAAGGACAGTGGATAGAAGTACACCAGAACATCACTCTTCATCCTTATTGTTCTTTTTTTGTCTGGAGAGAGGGTTTTTCCGCCCCTCATTTTGCTCCCTATTGTTTGAACGCACTGCTTAACCACTGATTCTGAGTTGCAGCAGCTTTTCCTCTAGCTGACGAGGCTAGAAGCAGCTTCCTTTGGATAATGTCTATACTATCTCAACACTGGCCAGAAAGGAGTCAGAGAGTGTTGGGTATCTGGGCAAGTTTAGGGCACATACTTTGATTTCCTTATGACAGTGTTGTGCTGCTGGTAGATGACCAAGCTAGTGTGCCAAGGTATCTTCCTAATTGGAGAAGACTGTATTTGTGACTTAGCTGCATGAACTGAAGGCCCAAGGTCATTTGTAGTCTGCTAGGAGTTCTGGGACACGGCTGTATGAGGACAAACTAACTTGCAAAAGGACATCAGTCAGGCTAAAGAATGTAGCTTCCCCAGTAAATATTCCTACTTGCCCCCTGAATGTATTGTTTGGTTTGAGATGGAGTGCGTTTTTTAAAAAATCCAACCCTTACGATTCTTTCCAGTCACTGTGCATTAATACCAGCAGAGCCACTGGATCTCATGGTAGGCCTAGGTGTGTTTGTTTTCAGAGGGAAATCTACAAGGCAAAATATTAATGCTGTGCCCAAGTTGAACAGTCCAGTAAGTGAAACTAGATATTTTAGCATTATTTTTACATCAGTGTAGCATCTGAAGCCAAATCTGTTAACACTGCTTCACTGGAGATTCTGCCATGGATTAGCAGCATGATTTGCTAATACTGAAATCTTAAGGTTAAGGACAAGTTGAGATTTAACTTTAAAATCATTCCTGATAGAGTTGGCTTGGCTCATTGCCTCTTGGGTTTTTTGGAGTGCGTGTCACAAACCAGCGAAAACTTTCATTTTCTTGGTAGACCTGGAATTCCCTCTGCATATGTTTTTACTTGTTTGTGGGAGTTGGGCAGGAAGACAATGTTTGGAATGAATCTTGCTGTGTCGTCCAGTAATGAAACTAAGGGTTGTTGCCGTCTCGAGGCAAATGGCCAAGTAGTTAGGTAAGGTATTTAAAATGTATCTTTGTAGAATATCAGCATTTGTCTATATTTAATTAGAGACCTGGAGAAAAAAGTACAACTCTCAAGATATATGCCTTTGGAAGCTTAAATACTAATGTCTTTTCCTCCTCTTTCCCTAAATTTCCTTTCACAGAGGAGGGGATCACCGTGTGGAACTTTACAAGGTAAGTGACTCCAAACTGTTGCATTATACAGATGGAGCAAATAAAAGCACTAAACCTGTCATCACAAAATATCCTGGCCTTACTGTACTTTTCTATAAAACAAACCATAGTTCTACTATTCCTTAATGACAAGCCTGTGAGCATTGTCTCCTGGATTTATAGATTTATATACTTCCCTTTATCATTGGTATCGGAGTGCTGGTGCCTGTAAAATGGTCTGATTGCCATGCTGCTTATCCTGTGAAATTCCCTTTAGCAAAGCCGCCTTAATTCAGGTCACTTCTCCAGTGCTAGTTGGCAACTCAAAAGAGGCAGATGACTGTTTCTTTTCCTCCAAAACAAAGAGCAACTGAGTTTCGGCAAGATGACACCTAGTGTTTAAAGAGAATGTAATGAAAATATCATCTCGGATTTTAGTTTCCTGGGGACCACTGCATACTGTAAAACATTTTCCATTTGCCCAAACGGACAAATTAGTGTTGTAGTTATTATGTACTTGAGCAAGAAGCGCAGACAATGTCTGTTTAAAAAACACACCCAACTACTGAATAAATAGAGCCTGTGCATAGTCTAGTGGATATAGCAGAGGACTGAGTGTCCGGACACTTGGGTTCCAGTCCTGGCTCTGCTGCTGCCTTGCTGTATGACCTTAGACAAGTCACTTAACCTGCCTGCCTCAGTCAGCTCATCTAAAATATGTTGCAGCAGCTGGACTCAAAAATTATACTTGGTCCATTTGCCAGTGGTACGTAAAAAAGAAACCTCTGTAAGTGCATGTAGCAGCAAATTCAAACTGGCCAGGTTCTGGCCCCTTTCTTTGGGGCTGCCTGTAGGTTCTGAGCATCAGTGGAGCTGCTCAGAGTCTGGAAAATACCAGAACTGCTTAGAAAAGATGGAGCAGTTCAGGTTTTCCCTAACTTCCCTTGACCAGATTACAAATTTCTGAGCAACTTGGTGTGTCTTGCAGGCTGCAGCAATGAGATCAAGATAACTTCACTCTGTTCCATGGAAAATAGATGAGCATCAG
Organism: Platysternon megacephalum; assembly: GCA_003942145.1. NCBI lineage: Eukaryota > Metazoa > Chordata > Testudines > Platysternidae > Platysternon > Platysternon megacephalum. The sequence goes on from QXTE01000187.1 coordinate 1,224,997, forward strand.
ATGTACGGGGGTGATTATTTTGGTGGGGTGTGAAGGCGATCGTTAGAAAAATTGAAAAACAGCAATAAGTAAGCTAGTGGACGGAGAGAGAAATGGAGGGGAGCATCCCTTCTCAGCGCCGGTAGTTGGGTGATGGTGCCAGAGAAGAAGAAAACGCAAATCCTTAGACACGTACCTGCTAAGACCAGTATGAAAGATGGTGATGTGGGAGTGGGGACAAACTCAGTTCCCTCACACACATCCAGCTACAGAGATTGCCATCCCTATAGTCAAACAAGGGCTGTCCATGGCTCTGTTATGGTTAGTTTTAAGTAAAGAAACGTAGCCGGCAATTGCTACATGATTAAGGCTACAATTTTGTCACGGATATTTTTAGTAAAAGTCACGGACAGCTCACGGGCAAGAAACAAAAATTCACGGAAACTGTGACCTGTCCCTCACTTTTACTAAATACATCCCTGACAAAATGAGGAGGGTCCAGCACCCTGCCCTGCTGAATGCAGCAACTGGGAGCTGGGGAGGGATCCCCCGCCACCCTGTAGGGCTGTGAGCTGGGGGGGCCCCGCTGCCTGTGGGGGTTGGGAGATGGGGGGGAGGGCAGCTGCTGGAGTCCCTTAGCTGCCAGGGGTGGCTGAGGAGCTCGGTGGTCCTCCCCTGCCCGCAGTGCTGGGAGCTGGGGAGGGAATCCCCTGTCACCCTGCAGGGCTGGGGACCTGCCGGGGTCCCCCCGGTGCCTGTGGTGGCTGGGGAGTTTGGGGGCCCGCGCTGGCTGGTCAGTTGCAGGGGTCCCACGTCGGCTGGGCTGCTGTGGTGCCCCAATGTCACGGAGGTCTCTGGAAGTCATAGAATCCATGACTTCCGCAACCTCCATGACGTAATCATAGCCTTAACGTGATTACTGTCACTCTGTTTTATTGGTGACCTTTGTTGTGGTGTTGGTGAGCTGATCCAGGCTTCTTTGTTCTGCATATCACAGGCCTGTCCTATTCACAGCAGTAATTGAAACAATAAGAGCATTGTGTCTTGGAACTACATATTTATTCGACACAAGCACAAACAGTTGTAGGGAAGTCATTGTCCTGTGTACCATCCAGGGGCATGACAGCAAAGAGGTTCTGTTTACAGTTCTTGAAAAATGTATAAAGCCAGCCTTTCCTTTACCCACTCTCCCCCAATGCACCACGCTGAATATGTCAGAGTAAATCAGTCTTGTAAAGCTAATAGCCATGCGCCTGGCTCTGATGACTAGAACAGGCCGCTCTTCGTTTCAAAGTATTCACACAAAGGAGTTGCCCTGATTGCTCCAACTTTCTTGTGTAGACAAGACCTAAAAATGCCAAAATAGACTTTACCCACTGCAGGTCCTTTAAAATGTTGTAAGTTGGTACATAGTGATCAAGATCTGGAACTTTAACATCACTTTTGCTAGGGCATTTTAAAAACAAATTCCTTTGTTAATGTGGCTATTTTTTACTTGTTTGCAACAGAATTTACGAGGGTCATCAGTGCTAAGACATAAATGTAAATCTTCATGACAACAGACCAGTTTTCTAAATAATACATTTTAGATGAGATTTTTGAGCTTGCTAAAAACATTCAAAACCTAAAACAGTCTCTTCTGATTTATCATACATGTTAATGTCATTAAACATTCATAAGCATCCACAAAATATATTCCATGTATCAGCTGGGTAGGAACAGCCTGTACACTTGAATAATATAAACAAGGCAGCCTTCGCACTGTTTCACTGAAAACATCTAAAGGTTGGGGCGTGGGGTAGACAGCAGCAGAATTTTGAAATCCCTATTGGTAAAATAGTTCCAAAAGAGAGGCTGTAGCTGGAATGAGATCCCTCTCCTTTTGGATTTTTGCTTGATTTTTCAGATTGCACTGATACAAACAAGGCAAGGTGTTGTCTGTTGTTTTCCCGAACTTAAAGCTGGTGTTCATACAGATGAAAATAATGCTTCCTTAAGACACTGTCACTTGTGCAACCTATAAAGCCAAGTGAGTGAGTATTTACAGTCTCAAAGACAACATTCATGCGTCAAGGGAACATTTAAAAAGACTCTAAGGCTTTTGAGTGGTTCCTCTTGTAGTTTTATTACTGGTGCTGTGCAAAAAGTGACCTTAAGCTTCAAGCCATCACATCTGGAAGAATGTGGAGTAGTGATCAAAACCAGCTGAGGGTGGGTAACAAAGAAATGCTCAGACTCCTCTGGGAGCCCACGTAGAACAAATACCTCTGTGGAATGATCTGTCTATTTTAGGTACTCCTATGACTCCCATTACCATGGCAGCCAAGCACCTAGCTGTCTTTTAATGCGTTTATCCTCACAATACCCCTATTGTCCCCATTGTACAGATGGGGAACACTGAGGCTAAGTGACTTGCCGATGGGCACATTGAAGTTTGTGGCAGAGCTAGGAATTGAAACCAAGTGTCATGAGTTCCAGGCCCTCACCCTGACCATGGGACCATTCTTCCTTTCTGTTCTGAGGCTGGGGAAATAAGCAGAAACAAAATTACAGTCTGAAATAATTGGGTGTGTGCAAGCCCTTGCCTGGATCATTGTATATTACCACCTTCTGCATGTTGGGTCAATGCCATAAATTAGAACACATGCTGTGGAACAAAGTTCTCTATTGCTGGGTGTGACATTTAAGTGATAGTACAGCTGTTACTCAGTTTGTGGCTTTGTGTTAAATGCTTCCTTTTTCTGTTTAGGTTCTAAGTTCCCTTGGTTACCATGTAGTCACATTTGATTATCGAGGTGAGTGTTTGTTTATTTATTAGGAAGCTGTGTTTGGCTCGGTCTATCTTATCTGGAAACTGCTACTTTTGATCTTACAGCTAACTGCTGTTTTTACAGTTTCAGACGCTGTTACTAATTAATTAGATGTTTCTTGAATTTTCATTGAGTTCTTAAAATCTCAGTAGAATGCATCACCTTCTCCAGTGTTTCTCTGATTTGTCTTTCCCTGTGTAGCACATAAACCATGAGATTTTACTACCTTTTCCCCTTCTCAAAGAAGGTACTTATATGACCCGCATCACTGTAGTATCTGAACGCCTCAGTCTTTAATGTATTTATTCTCCCAACATCCCTTTGAGGTATGGCAGTGCTATTATCCCCAGTGTATAGGTGTGAAACTGAGACACAGAGAGGCTACATGATTTGCCTGTAGTCACCCAGGAAGTCTGTGCAGAGCAGGTAATTGGACCCAGGTCTGCCCAGCTCTAGGCGAGAGCCCTAATCACTGGACCATCCTGCAACTCATGGATTGAATGGACACTGCTGCAGCAGTTTATTCTCTGACGTCTGTATTTTTTAAGACAAAATCTGAGCTATCTATAGGTTTCTTTACTACCCGCCCCAACTTGCTGTACTTCCAGCAGACTAGCTTTGAAAGCAGTTCATCGGGAATGCCACCCACTGGCCTTGCAACAATTGGATGTCTGGAACTCTGCTCAGCAAAATGTACATTACATCTACTGTTAGTAATGCAGGGAAGTCCGTACAATTTCCACTGCTAACAAGTGGTGCAGGGTATAGTCTGTTTTAGCTCAGTACTCTTTTTTTCCTAAATCACACAAACTGAATGCTATCTTTTCTCCAGGTTTGATCTAGTAACGTGTTGCTGCCCTTTCAGCGCATTTCACACCTGCTGTTCAAGGAGAAAAGTCTTAAATGTAAATTGTTTCCAAAAGCTCATAAAATTCCTTGTCATAATCTTTTAATTTTAACTCGCAAAAGAACCAAGTGAACATCTTAGACTGGGTTGGTGTATAATCCTACATTAGCTTGTTGAGGGATGCTTATGGATTTGACCCAAGCCATATTTATAAATATGCTACTTACAGTCGGCTGCAGATTATACTGATTTTCTGATCTATGAACCAATATCAAACACCTGTTGAGTAACTCTTGTAGCTCAGCAGCGACGCTGTTGGACAAGGTCTCATCAGAATCTCCTGCACAGCTTGTACCCCCTCTCTTTAGAGATCAAGCATCCAAATGTTTTGAAATTTTGTTCCTTACTCTTGCTGATGTGTTTTACCTCTGTATTTGGCACTGGTGTGACTGCTGCTGCAATACTGTGTCCAGTTCTGGTGCCCACAATTTGAGAAGGATGTTGATGAATAGGAGAGAGTCCATAGAAGAGCCATGAGAATGATTAAAGGATTAGAAATCATGCTTTATAGTAATGGACTCACAGAGCTCAATTTATTTAGCTTAACAAAGAGACCTTAAGGGGTGACTTGATCACAGTCTATAAATATCTAAATGGGGAACAAATATTGAATAATGGTCTCTTCAATCTAGCAGAGAAAAGTCTAACATGATTCAATGGCTGGAAGTTGAAGCTAGACAAATTGAGTGGAAATGAGGCATAAATTTTTAACGGTGAGAGTAAATTAATCATTGGAACAACTTACCAGGGGTCCCGGTGGATTCTCCATCACTGACCATTTTAAAATCAAGATTGGATGTTTTTCTAAAAGCTCTGCTCTAGGAATTATTTTGATGAAGTTCTCTGGGCTGTTAAACAGGAGGTCAGACTAGATGACCATAGTGCTCCCTTCTGGCCTTGGAATCTGAATCTAGAGGAGAGGCATTTAAGACCTGAAAATGGCCGTTCTGCATGCAAGAACTGGCCTATAGTGGAACCAGAAATGCAGGATACCGGAACATTAGCTTCCAACAGGAGCACCAGCTCTTGCTTTCATTGTCTGACAAACCCACAATCTGCTTGGCAACTGGCAGTAGCCAAGTTCTAACAGTAGAAGCTTGACTGAGGCTTTAAGCAAGATACACTGAGACACTGTGCTGTGCCAGTCTGTGTGTTTCATTCCAGCTTTAATTTGGTGTGCAGGTACAATACAGCAAGCAGGAATATTCTCATGTTTCAAATGCCTTCACAGTTGTGGGCATGCAGCTTGTTGATGAAGGCATAAGAAATGCCTTATTTTGCTGGATGGCTTAGGTGTGACTTAAAATGTTTGTGTTTCAGGGTGGGGAGATTCTGTGGGCACTCCATCAGAGAGAGGAATGACCTATGATGCACTCCATGTTTTTGACTGGATAAAAGCAAGAAGTGGAGACAATCCTGTCTATATATGGGGGCACTCCTTAGGCACAGGGTAAGTCTCCAATTCAGATGGCAGCTCTCTAGAATAATCAGAGTAGGTCTATGTTGATCTTTGACAAATGTAGTGCCATTGATGGATAGTAGCTATACTCCATTCTGGTTCGTCTGAATCTGAATTTAATCGCTGCAAAACAATTTCTTCTTTGCTCTTTTTAATTTAGGAAATAGGATAGTGAATAGAACGTGTATCCTAGAATTCCAGAGCGCTGGATTGGAAATTAGAAGGCAGTAAGATCAGCATTACATCGTGTAACGAGAGAAATAATGGGCAGATCGTGGGGGAGAATCATCACTGGTGTAAGCAGGCACAGTTCCCTTGATAACAGTGGAGTTGCACCCGTTTATACCAGTGTGTTGAGTGTGTGTTTTTTAAAGCCATACCCATTGGATTCCATCCTATACACTCTTGAACGGGTAAAATTTTGTTTAGCTGGAAAATATTTCTCAGAGTAACTTACTGCACATATGCATGATTTACAGATCAGTACTGGGGCAATTAAGCCCTTAAAATGGTGATTTCACTTGTAGAAATGAAGTATGAAAAATTCTTTAAAAGCTAGATGCAGCAACAAAACTGGATGCATTGCCTTAATTGGCAGGATGCTGATTGTGAAGTAGTTTAAGACAAGGTCTGGCTATTGGTTCATAGTAAAAAGTTTTGGAACCACTGACTTAATAAGGCAACCAAACCAACTGCTTTTTGTCATCTTTTGCGACCACCATTGCATATATGCATCCTCCACCCCGGCGCCGGGACACTAGCACTGGCCTGCGGGCAGAGGAGACCCCTCGGGGAGGGGAGGGGAGGGGGAGTTGGAGAGTGAGCCTGCCTTGCACTCACCCCTCAGCACGGCTCCTGTCCCACAGGCTGGGCCCGTCTCTGAGCATTGTGACCCAGCGCATGGGGTCACAGCAACACCCATGTTTGGCCTAGCCACCTCTCCATAAAGACAGAAGAGCAGCCAGGCCAAATGTGAGTGAGTGGCGCTGTGACCCAATACTTAGGGTCACAGTGCCACTGAGGTTTGGTGTGGCTGCTCCTCTGTCATGGGGAAGCCAGGCCAAACCTGAGTGGTGCTGCGACCCTCTGCGCCAGACCATGATGCCCTTACCAGGGAACTGGGCCCAGCCCCGCAGGACACAAGCCACTTCTAAGGGGTGAGTGTGGGGTAGGCTCGTTCTCACACACCCTCCCATGAGAGCTGCGCTGGGAGAAGCGGGAGTGCACCTAGGCCAGGGCCCAGTGATGGGTTAATCCGGCCCTGGACATGGCAACCCATCTAGAACCTTCCTGTAACCCACTTGTGGGTCAGGACCCACCATTTGGGAAACACTGTATTAAGCTGCCTGCAAAATTAACTTCGGGCACTTCAGAACTGAGTGAATTTCTGGAGAGAACTGACATTGCAGAGCTCTTCCCAGAATTGAAAGGAGGAATTACCCCACAGGAATGGGGACACTATCAGGTTTTGTGTTCCCAGATCTGTCACCATTGTAGACATTAGACTATCATAGTGTGTAGTTTGATAGTTCAGGCCTGCAATGGAAGTACCGGGATATTTTATATTTGCAAGAGAGAATAAATGTCTGGTCTTAAAAGGGGGAGAGGGAGGGAATTTTTTTCAAAACATCCTGCCAGAACCCTGCCCGTACAGGGAAATGCAGTTGTCACTTCAGATTTTTCTCTCTCTCCTGTCTTTGAAAATATGCTGCCTTTAATTAATAAACAGTTGTATTTTTATAAATGATTGGCATGCTCAAATTGCCACAGATTCTGTATTGCTGGAATGCCTGCTGTTTCACAAATCATATGGGTAACAGTGAAGTGTGAAAATCAGTGCTTACCATTTAATATATCTGAAATTTGTAAGCTTCCATCTTCTTTCCCTCCACTGACCCCACAGTCCTCCCTTAAGGCCTTGCCTGCACTGCTGAGAAAGGTGTGTGGTTTACCTTGCGGTAACTAATATGCATGAGCTGTCCCATGACAAACACACAATGAAGATTATGAGGTAAACTAGGTGAGGTCAGGCCCAAGGTCTCAGCTTGGCTGGTGAGCTGAAATGTGCATGCTCTTGAGCTGTGCATCCCAGAACACAGTTACCTATTCCAGAGTGTGTGTGTGTGTGTCACTGGAGCTCAGCGGTAATGGGGGCCAGCAGAGAGACAGGTGGCCTCAGCACAGGAGAGTTTGTGGGCAGTCAGAGGACTGGAGAGCCTGTGGAAGCGGAGCCTTTGGGGAGCAATGTGTGAAAAGAGGGGCAAAGGGGTCTGCTGGAAGGTTTCAGTGAGGGAATCCTGGTCATGTTAGGAGAGTGTGTGGAGCATGAGTAAGGCTACGATTTAGTCATGGGTAGTTTTAGTAAAAATCCCGGACAAGTCATGGGAAATAACCAAAAAATCACGGCCAGTGACCTGCCGTGACTTTTACTAAAAATACCCCTAACTAAATCTTAGGTGCTGGGGCAGGGTAGGGGGTGTGCTCCAGTGGACCCGAGGGGCGGCCCGGGGCTCCGCCACCGCTGCTCCCGGACAGTGCCCAGGACCAGTTGCCTGGGGCCGCCGGACCAGCGGCCGGTGTGGCCGACCCTAGGACTGCCCCAGCTGCTCAGGCGGTCTTGAGGTCAGCCGCACCAGCCGCTGCAGCTGTGGAAGTCACGAAGGTCCCAGAAAGTCACAGACTCCATGAGCTCCATGAAAGACTCGAAGCCTTAAGCATGAGGAACTAGGGAGGGCAGATTCTATGTCTGAACCTAAGAAAAATCCTGCATCTCTCATTGAATGTGACTCATCTCTCAGCTATCTCCATGTCCAAGGAAATGGAATTTGGCTGAATAGCAGCTCCTTTAATCTCCAGTCATATAAAACAGAGCAGTAGGGAAGAGGAGGAAGTATTTTGAGGTGTTCTTTAAGCCCTCTGAAAGGCTGTCCAGTATCCGAGTGTTAAGAATTGCTGCAAAACATCAGTCAGTTGAACCACTCACTGGCTTTCCCTGTTGCCTACACTTCCAGCCCTGACACTGGCTTGAAGTGCAGCTGTCTTGAGATCAGTCTCAGAGATGGATCTTCCACGTGACAGTATGTTATGCTATCGCTTTGAGTTGCTGCTGTTCTTTAGCAGTGAGTGACGAAAACACTTGATTTAACACTAAATGTATTTTTTTTCTTTTAGAGTTGCAACAAATTTAGTGAGGCGTCTTTGTGAAAGAGGTAAGGCTAATGAGAAAGGGGCACTCGCTGTGTGGCACAAGTTGCACTTATAGCCCTAACTGCTGCTCGGTTACCTTGATCTGACTTTACTGCAAAAGTAATTTTATCTTATGCTTTTGTATAGTGTACTCTTATTTGGAACATAATTCCCCAAAACGTATCTTTCAGTATTATGTATCGGGGGTAGCCGTGTTAGTCTGTATCCACAAAAACAACAAGGAGTTTGGGCATAAGCTTTCATGGGTAAAAAACCTCACTTGCATCTGAAGAAGTGAGGATTTTTACCCACGAAAGCTTATGCCCAAATAAATCTGTTAGTCTTTAAGGTGCCACCGGACTCCTTGTTCTTTTAGTATTATGTAAGCCTTTCCCAATGCAAACCATGGCATCCCTCAGTGTGAGCTTTGGCACTCTACTTCGGTGGTTATTTTATTTTATTCAGAACTTTCACTGTCTTATGGCTAGATGGAGTATTTTAGTTTTTGGTTTGGCAGCTTTCATAAGGGTTGAATTAACTTAGACACCCCTTCCATGCCATTCCAAAAATGCAACTGTAGAGCTTTCCAATATTCATCACAGCTCTTTAAAATGACTTCATGAGCTTGACCATGACCTCGGTATGCACATGTGTGTTGCACACTTTCCCAGCCATAACTCAGTGGTTCAAGGGAGGATCTGAGCCACATGTAATTATTTTAGACACCTTTTCAGCCATTAAGAAATGGGTAACTCATGTCACTCCATCTGAGAGGAGAATATTGTCTCACTTTGCGCATTTACCCTGTCTTGTAGCGTCTCTAGCATATAAAGATTGCCCCACTGTGGCTCCACTTCTGATCTATTTGCTCTGCCTTGTCCTAACTCACCTGAGTTTAGTGCTTTAACAGGCTGTGCTGTGTGCTCCTGTTTCAGAAACTCCTACAGATGCCCTAATACTGGAATCGCCATTTACTAATATACGTGAAGAAGCAAAAAGCCATCCGTTTTCAGTGGCAAGTACAGACTTCGGTTTTTATTACCTCGTAATTGTAGTCACAAAACTAACACATTTAAAAATTCCTCGTGGGCAGTACTAGCACATATCTGAATGAGTTCTGTAAGCCCCGCTAGTGATTGCCAGTGTTTGTTGTTAAGATATGTAGGGCACGAAATGCCTTTGTAGAAATGCACCTTACAAATGAAATTAAGTATAATTAACAACCATATTTGGAGTCTGACGCAAGAAAAGGAAAATTGGGAATGAAAAGTAATAAATCCAGGGGTGAGAAATACAGACTAATTTGGCTATCTCAGTGGGAGTGTGTTCCCCACCACAGGGTTCACCAGTGCAAAGGCATGGTCCCCTGCTGACATAAGGCATGACTGGCATACTCACAGTGAGTAGCGTGTGAGTGCAGATACCACTCAGAGGAGGCTCAAAGGAGCATCAAATACAGCCAGGGTACACCCCACTTAGGGCTTTTAAAGCAGCGCTATTCCATTTCATAGCCAACCAGTGCAGTTCTGAGCCGGCTGAATGTGGTGGAGAAGCTGGACCAAGAAGTTAAAATGGCCCAGACTTTCAAATGAGGGCACTTCTGCCTGAGGCATGGAGCTGTGTACACGCACATGTACATGCAGACCCAACTGGCATCTGCCCATTAACGGTGTTATACTCCTCAGTCAGGAGTGCACAAAGGAGCATGTACATTTAGGCGTACAGCTGTTTGAAGGTTGGACTAAAATAATTACCAATCCTCATGGTCACAAGGCCATGTGTAGCTGTTACAAGTACATCACAGGACCAGACCTGCCCAGGGAGTGCAACTGGAAACACTTCACCCATTGTGCAGCCATGTGGGTTTCCAGGGAAACAGCAGGGTTGAAAGCTTTGCCACAACTCATAACCTGACTACTTGCCAGTGACTCTCCTGTGCAGGCCAGGTACCTGACGGCTGGGTGAACCTCCTTATGGTCACAATCTCTTCCTAGCAGCCAGACTTCTGTTTCCCCAGGGTTGATGGTGAAGTTGCTCTGACACCCAACAGAGGTGACCAACACACAAATAAGCAAACCCGCAGGCCATGTCAATGTGGCCGGGCCTGTGGGTGCTCTTGTGGCATTCTGGGTAAAACAGCAGCAGATTGCTGCTTGAGTCCTCTTGGATATCAATGCTGATGTTAGCTTGGAGAACTTGACGATTAAAATCATCCATGACTGTGCACTAGTAGCCAAATCAATGACAAACAGTGAAGTGTCTCTGCAGCGGTACCTGTGAGTTTGGCTGCGTATACTCCAATAACCAATGTGATATCTGTAGTGTATAATGCTCTCTTCTTCCGGGCGGGAATGTTCCCTGCAGGAGTCTACCTTGCTGTTCAGTGGAATATGTCTATTCCTATACTTACAATTTTTTTCTTCAGATATATAGATACTTCCCTGGATTTGACTGGTTCTTCCTTGACACTATCACAATGAGTGGAATTAAATTTGCAAATGATGAGAAGTAAGTAATGACTGTCATCTGTGATCTGAACTGCGCCCTTTCAATGATATACTCATAGATGAGACTGACTAGAATAAAGCCAACACCATGGGAATATATGCCAAATTGCAATCTCTCTCCTTTTTTTGCTGAAGCATTTAGAACTTGCTTAAGGAGGTTTCATCAGCCCTAACTGGCCTTGAGTGCGACATAGGGGTATAAAAGTGTGGGTGTCTGTCTCTGTCTCAGGAAACTCCAACACACAACTATCAGGTGTCTATAAATACCTTTTTTTGTTATTTGTTTCTTACAAACGTCTCTATTTAATACGTTGAATAGAACTATCCTATTCAGAGAGTTAGTTAGTTGGAGATTTGGCTGTTATAAACTAGCATGATCCAGGCTTTCTCTAATAATACTTTCCACTTTTATAGAGTCTGCCATCAAAGAATCTAAGCACTTTACAAACCTTAATGAATTAAATCTCTCAACACCTCAGTAGAGAAGGATCATGCTGCTCTACAGAGAGGTTAAGTGACTTGCCCAAGGTCACACAAAAATCTGTGGCATAGCATGAATAGCATCCAGGTCCTCTGTCTTAGTCAATAGACCAGTGTTTCTCAAACGGGTGTGCGGACCCCTGGGGGTCCATGAGGGTATTCAAGAGGATCCGCTGGCCCTGCTAATCAACTCCTCCCTCTCCCTCCCAGTGCCTACTGCACGCTGGGGAACAGCTGTTCAGCGGCATGCAGTAGGTGCTGGGAGGAAGGGAGAGGAGCGGGGATGGGGCGCGTGCTCAGGGGAGGGGGCAGAATGATGTCCGGGGCCGCTGGCCCCACGGATCAACTCCTCCCCCTCCCAGGGCCTCCTGCATGCTGGGGAACAGCTGTTCAGCACTGTGCAGGAGGCACTGGGAGGGAGGGGGAGGAGCGGGGAGTGGGTGCACTCGGGGGAGGGGGCAGAAAGAGGCGGGGAAGAGGTGGGGTGGGGCCTTGAAGGAAGGGGTGGAGTGGGGAGCGGGGCTTGAGGGTCCGTGAAAAAATGTAAATCAAAATGGGGGTCCTCAGGTTGCTAAAGTTTGAGAACCGCTGCAGTAGACTGTTCTTCCCCTTTCTTTGTAATAAGAGCACTTTTTCAAAATGCACAGCAATTTCCTTTTATAATCGTAAAAAAGAAATCTACCTTTTTATTGACCTTACTGTGGGGTGATGAGCTCCCCAGCAAATAGATTCTCCAGTGGTCTTATTAATCATTTTTTCCTTAGATCATATTAATTGGGGTTTTTAACAAAATCTGAAATGTGGTTAATTATGTGTAGGAATTGTTTGTAACTATAACTTCCCTGGAAATTCCACCAAATATCATTACAAAACTCGGTCATAAAACTTTCTAATGTCCCCTAATAAACACTTTCCGATTAGTGTGTAGTGTAATAGTTTGTTGTTTCGTTACACACAATGGGCTCACTCTTTATTGTTTTAAAAATAAACCCTGTAGCAATCCACTGCGCTGTATTTTCTTTTGCCAACTTTGCAGAATATGAATGGGACTCTTATTTATTAGTGGTGTTTGTTCGAGAAGAGGGACAATAAGCCAAAGATAATTGGCTCCATTTGCATTTGAAGGGACAAGTGTTGAATTTGATGAAGCTAGTAGTTTTGATTATTGTGACTGTAGCTTAGCTTAATGATGCTAAAATTGTTTTTCAAAGGGCAAGGATAGATGGGAATTGTTGGCTTCTCTATCTTAATTATTTCCCACTTCTAAAACAGCCTACAGTAAAGGACTGCTTGTCTATAGACAGGCAAAATATTACTCAGAAATGACAAGTATTCAGAAAGCATCTCTTTTTCAAAAATGTAACCAGAATGTGCAGAGTGAGTAAGCGTAGAACTTTACTGGATTATTTTTATTCCTAGTGACGATTGTAATCCTTTTTGCAGTGTAAAATACATTTCCTGCTCGCTGCTTATTCTTCACGCTGAAGATGATCCTGTTGTACCATTTCATCTTGGAAAGAAGGTGCGTTTCTTCAGCTGTCATAACAGATCTGCTTCAATTTGCCCATTTGATAGGAGGGAATAGTGTGTCCTAAACCACCACCCAAACAAACGATGCCATTCTGTTCAGAAAAAGGTAGCAATGTGATGTTAAGAACTAGCAGCTTTAGTAATGACAGAGGTGCATAAAGTGAGTGGTGCTGAAGGGATGAGATGTTGGGTGGCAAATCTTATCTATATATTGAAACAGGCCCTCCAAATATCTGGTACTTGCTAAGGGAAAGGGGTGTGAAGAATTTATCAGCCTGCCCAAAAAAAAATGTTTTGTGGGAGAAGTTAGGGGAAAAGTGTTACTGTTCTACTAACACAAGAATGGGAATGAGAGAGAGTGAGCACAGATTGACAGAATACCCCTTAGCTTCCTGGATGCAAGGGTTCAAACACTATTAAATACATTCATTTTAAATAGTTGTTGTTTTAACCAAGCTATGCCAGGCAGATTTTACCTAAATAGAAACTTAATTGCAACAGTTCTTTACCAACCTACTGCTCAATTAGTTAGCTGAAGGCAGGGGAACTTGCTCTCTGGTTATAATTAATCCTATTGCCCAATGTGGTTTGGGATTTGTTTGTGTGTGCACAGTTATGGTGTTTGTAATTCATACAAGATATTAGTGGGGCCTGAGCTGCAATCTGCCAGCTCATCTCATTCAGGACTTTAGGCTGATTTCAGCAAAGTTAGTTATGTAATAGCTCTCCTACAAAAGCTCAGTTTTGTCCAGCTGAATCTATTAACTGTCCTTTGTAAGCAGAATTGTTGCTGGGAGAGTTACTGCATTGTCCATTAGATGGTGGGTGGGGGGAGAGATGATTGGGTAAAAGGGGAGCTCTGAGAATGAAGACGCAAAGTGAGAGCCACAGAGATACAGTAGAACCGCAGAGTTACAAACACTTTGGGAACATTCGTAGCTCTGAACGAAACATTCTGGTGGTTCTTTCAAAAGTTTACAACTGAACATTGACTTAGTACAGTTTTGAAACTTCACTATGCAGAAGAAAAATGCTGCTTTTAACCACTTAATTTAAATGAAACAAGCACAGAGAGAATTTCCTTACCTTGTCAAATCTTTTTTTAATTTATTGTTTTAGTAGTTTGTTTAACACAGTACTGTACTGTATTGGTTTGCGGGTTTGGGGTTTTTTTTGGTCTCTGCTGCTTCCTGATTGCATACTTCCGGTTTCAAATGAAGTGTGTGGTTGCCTGGTCAACTCATAACTCTGAGATTCTCTGCATTGCAAAATATGTGGTAGATACATATCTCTTTGTGCTTCTCTCTCACCCCCCACTTCCTAGTGGATGCTGTATTAACCTTCTACTTCCACCAAAATCCCCCCTCCCCTCCCATCCATGTGTGTGGGAGGGTGGACACCAAATTACTATGTATCTTAATAAAATAAAGCCCATTGTATCAATACAGCTAGTATACTTTTAGCTGGCTAGCATTGCAGCACAATTTTGAAAAGCTGTGATTTGTACCTCACTTTTTTTTTTTTTTAATCCTTTCTACAGCTTTATAACATTGCTGCACCATCTCGGAGTTTCCGTGACTACAAAGTACAGTTTGTTCCATTTCACAGAGATCTCGGCTACAGGCATAAGTACATATACAGGAGTCCAGAGCTACCTCGAATACTGCGGTAATAAACAGGATCATGTTAAATGTATTAAATCGGCATCATTACTGAAGTGTCACAGTGAGTAGGGAACAGATGGATAAAGCTTGTTAGATCAAGGCTGCTCTGAGCTGACTTGCAATATGGAACCTGTTCATGCTATAGACAGTCTGTGGTCAATATTTGCTGGGATTCATGTTTAGTTTTGCTCCCCACACAAATTTCTTTGTGACCATAAATGAATCCGAACACACTGAATGCTAGAAACCTTTTATTATAATACTTGCCATTTACTGATTTTCATCTTCAAAGTAATATGTAAATATTCCTCATAACCTTGGCTATGTTCCCAAAATATAGGCTCCAAAAATCAACTTGCAAATCTGTAGGTGTATCATTGATAACGGTGTATTGTATGTGTATCTATGTGAGGAGATGGAGAATTTGTATTGCCCTCATTATGCATTGGGGGAATGGAGTCCAAGCTGTGAAGTGTATGAACCTGGTTTAGAAGTCAGGAGTTCATGATTCCCACTCCTGCACTCAGCCCACCAGCCACCTCTGTCCCAGACTCTCCCTGTAGGGTCTCCAAGGGCTTGTCTACACTTACCGGAGGAGCCACACTGCGGCGCTCGATCCATCGGCGGTTGATTGAGCGGGAAGACCCGCTAAATCGACCGCCGATCGCTTTCCTGTTGACTCCTGTACTCCACCGGATCGAGAAGAGTAAGGGGAGTCGATGGAAGAGCGTCTCCCGTCCCATCGCGTAGTGTGGACCCCACGGTAAGTAGATCTAAGCTACGTCGATTTGAGTTAACACTGTTCATGTAACTCAAATTGCGTAGCTTAGATCGACTTTTCCCTTTGGTGTAGATGAGGCCCAAGGCAGATTTTTCAAAGCTGGGCATCTAAAGGTAGGCACCTAAATCCATAGAGTCCCCTGCACAATGGCCTGACTTTGAGGTTTTGAGCACCCCCCACTCCTGTTGACTTTAATGGAGCTGCACGTGCCCAGTACCTTGGAAAATCAGACCACTCCTTTGGGTGCCTGCATTTAGATACCAAGTTCAAAAGTTTTCGCTTGCGTCTATTTGTGGATGAGACTAAGGTCTAAATTCTGCCTCCCCTGCACAGGCACTCGATGGGGAGGGCTGGTAGCCCTTCCCCACCCTCCCCAGGTCACCTCAGGGTGCAGCCCACCATAATGTGGCTGCGGGCGCTCTGGCAGGGCTGTTTGTGCTGCCAGCTGCCGACGACATAACAGTGGTAAATCATTGTCTTCGGTTTAGGCTGCATATATGCGATGTAAACCACTATGGACAAGCTTGCGATAGCTGTAGTTCTTCTTTGAGTGATTGTGCACGTGCATTCACTGTAGGTGTTTGTGCCCTCCAGTGCACGGTTGTAGGAGAGTTTTCCCCCTAGCATTACCCATCGGGGCAGCAGGAGCACCCCCTGCTGCCTCGCTCACCACGCACAGGCATAAAGGGCTGAGCCACCTGACACTCCTAAGTTCCTTCCTACCCTGTGTGATGGTTGTTGGAGCTCCCTGTCCTTGCTTCTGCAAGTCTTTAGTTAAATCCTATATCTAGTACCTGTCTAGTTAGTGTAATGTATTGGTGAGTTACCTGATTGACTAGTTAAAATAGTTTTGGCGTTTTGTGTGGCTCTGGTACCGGGTCTCGGTCCGGGACCCGGCAGTGGAGCTATGCCACGCTTTCCGGGTTTCAAGCCATGCCACTCTTATAGTGAGGCAATGCCCAATAGTGACCCTCACCCCAGCTGCCGTAAGTGCTTGGGGGAGGCTTGTGAGCGACAAATGTCATTTGTAAGGGTTTTAAACCTTGTTCTAAAAAAGACAGGACAGCCACGTTAAAATATCTGCTGCTGGAATTGGTGCTGCCTCCTCCGTCTGAGCCATTTGCCTTGGTCCGGGTACTGAGCATCAGCATGTACCTCTGGCGGTACTGTTACCGAGAGGCAGATCGGTGTTGCCAGCACCGAAGAAGAGACATTGGAAATCAGACTCGGTACCAGATTGTTGAAAGAGGTGAAGAGGTCGAGCTGTTCTAAAGACCCAGGAGGGCGTTGAGAGAGGAAGCACTCTGCAGAGCACACCTCTAAACAGGGGAGTTCATTGACTCAGAGCCCAGTGCAGGGCTGTCGAGACCAGCTCCTGAAGCACCTTTCTTGGTATCTCCTCATGCCCCAGTACCATCTACTCCTGAGGTGTTTGAGGCTGCAAGAGAGTTGTTAAACCTCTTGGAGCCGCCCAGCACCAGCATCCAAAATACCGTCATCAGCGCCTTCCCCTCTGCACCAGGCAGTTCCATTGGATTCGTCCAACAGGGTACCAATTAATGTGGTGCTATCTAGGGGGAAGCCACAGATTCCGGCTTCCCTTTCTTCAGAGTCTGAACCTTCCTCACCAGTCCCTTACAGGTACAGCACCGCCGTGCTCACAAGAGGAGGCTTCTGCTTCATCAGACTCTGAAGTGGGCTCCTGTGTGTCCAACCTAGGCGGTCCCGTCATCAGGAGTATGTCAGCTGCCTGCTTTTGTTTCTGTCTCAGTACCAGGAAGGGGCTTATACTGATTGCCCTGGTGTGGCCCCGTCAGCACTAGTTTTCACAGTCAGTCTGCCATTCTCACTCCTGATTTACACAGACCTAATTTCACAGACTCGCAGCTGCCTCCTCCATCCTAATCTTCAGGCCCTTCACCTGACAGCCTGGAAGCTTCCTGGTTAGCATCGGCAGGGGAGTCCTGTTCTAGAGTGGTGCAGGAGGTGCTACTCAATTGTAGAAAACCATCACCTAGGACAACCTGCCTTGTTTTCCATCTGGTCAAGGCTGAAAGGGGTCTCCCCTAGTCCAGCACATGCTGAATAGAAGCAAGAATATCTTCTGTATGGTGGGCTGTTTAGCTCAGTCAGGGTACCCCTAGTGGTTCTATCAGCATTTCACCCACCTGGGGATACCCGCTTCCAACCCAATGGCCATAAGACTTTAATGAAAGTAGCGTTTCTAGTAGCCACTACATCAGTCAGGAGAGGGGGGTTGTTGAGGGCACTAGTATCAGAACCTCCATATATGTTTTTTTTACATCGATAAAATCTACCTTGATCCTCCCCATCCAAGTTTTCTTATGCAAGTGGTCTCCACATTTTATGTCAGCCAAGCAATTTCCCTACAGCTCTTTTCCCCAAATCCTCACGGTAGTAAAGGGGAGGAGAGACTACACACTGTAGACATCAGAAGAGCTTCAGCATTTTATCTGGAATGGACTACATATTTCAGGTCTTCATTTCAATTGTTCATTGCATTTGCGGACAGAGTGAAGGGCAGGCGTGTTTCCACACAAAGGATTTTGACATCAGGTTTTAGTCACCTGTTACCAGCTGGCTAGCGTGACTCTGCTGGATAGAGCACTGAGTCATTCAGGTAGATCCCAAGCAACCTCTGTGGCATTTCTGGCTCAGAAGCCATATTAGACATTTGCAAAGCAGCAACCTGGTCATCCTGTCACGTTTGCCCCCCACTACACCCTCTCTCAACAATCTAGAGACGAAGCTAAGCTTGGATGAGTGGTCCTCCAGCCCCTGTTCAAATAGACGCCAAACCCATCTCCAGTTGGGACTGCTTGTGGGTCACCTACAATGGAATGGATATGTGCGATTACTCCAAGAATTAAAAAGGGTTACTAACCCCTGTCCGTAACTGTTGCTCTTTGAGATGTGTTGCACGTGGCCATTCTACAACCCGCTCTCCTCCCCCTCTGTCGCAGTCTTGCCCATAGGAAGGAACTTAGGGGAGTCAGAGTGGCTAGGCCCTTTATGCCTGCACGTGGCGAGCAAGGCAACCGCGAACGCCCCTACTCCCCCATGGGTGCTCTAAGGGGAAAAACTCTGAGGCTGTGCAGTAGAGCGCACAGACACCTACAGTACAATCGACATGTGCAACGCAGCTAGAAGAACAACCGTTATGGACAGGTAGGGAACCGTTTTTTCAGTGGAAATGCCAAAGTGTAGGGCATTTAAGATGTTATCTCTGTTGCCCTGTGCCCAACTCCCTCTTAACTGTTGGGGCATTCATAGTCAGCAGTGACTATCACATTGGGAAATCAGGCTTCCAGAGCCAAAGAGTGAGCTTTACCCTGTAGAACTGTTCATGATATTTTACCAGCAGGTCAGATCATACAAAGGAGGGCAGATGCTCTTCTTGATAGACCTTGGGGGTTCCTGTTTGCTGTAACGGGAGAGCTCTGTGCTCCCTTTGAAGTCAATGCAAAGACTCCCTTTTGGGAATGTCTACACTGCTGCGTGAAGTGTGACACTAGTACGGCACAGCTTTAATCTAGCTACCACATGCAACAATAGCAGTGAAGATGTGGTGGCATGGGCTAGCAACCAGCATACAAGCCCTCCAGGAAGCCTGGATACGTAGTCAGGCAGCCAGCCTGTGCTGACGCCCGTGCCATCACATCTACACTGCTGCTGTTACCCGGGCTCGCTAGACTGAAGCTCTCCCAAGTATGCCTACCTGTGCTACAATCACACCTTCGCTGGCAGACGCCTTGATTTTAATGGGCTGTGCCTCAGACCTGAGAGGAGTGTGACCTGGTTTTGGAAAGTGGCAGAGTGGATTTGTCACTGTCGGTTTCTTGTTTTCTTTTCTAGGGAATTCCTGGGAAAATCTGAACATGCACATCATCACTGAAGACTGGCTGCTTGATAGCATTAAGGTTCTTCTTTTTGGTTTTTTTCTTTGGGTCAGTCTGCCATTCTTTAGCGCCTGGCACTGACTAAGCCAGGAAATCCTTCATTTGTCCTGATGCATACCCTTGGGAACCCAGACTCTCACATCCGTGTCTAAGACAGGAGGAGGAGAAAGAAATGAAGTTAGCTGGCTTCTGTTTTAACATGGACAGAAAAACAAACAAACCCATGTACCAATGCCAACCCATTCAAAACTTGAGCACAACAAAGACTTACCAATGCAGCATAATAATTAAAAGAACAGAGGTTCCTAGAAAACACGTATTAGGACAAATGGCACTTCTTTTACATTTAATAACAGCGTAACATTTTGCATCACAGATGGACTGTGATTTACCCACAAAATGGTGGCTGTGACTATCTTTAAATATTGCAGCTGTCTTGCTTCAGTTCCAGGGTGTTTCCTTTATAGAAAATATATATTTAGTTCATCATTTTCTCTCAATGGTTATAATCAGGAAAGTGCTGAAGATCATGGGGAATATTGATGTTTTATTGAAATCAGTTAACTTTTAATTTGATGTGTACTGCAAAAGCGTAAGGGTGCTTGCAAGACAAACACATTTTGAAATAAAAAGGATGTTTTTAAAGACGTAAGACACAAGTATTTAATGCGATGGGGATGTTGTAACACTTTTCCATTCTCCCCTCCATGTCCTTCTTAGTATCATTCCTGCTCCATACATGCACACCTCTGGAGTGTTCCTTTTCCCTCTTCCCATATACCTTTGGTAGGAGTACTGGTATCTTAAGTGACTTCAACAGATGGGATTTTATTTTAGGGAAAGTTTTTAAATTTTTGTCTGAGCTTTCCCCCACTCTGAATCATATGGGCCTAGAATATGTAGGAATTTATTTAAACAATAAATGTCTTCCATTCTTCTTTAAGCATAAAGAGACACAAGCACTTGGGGATGAGAGGACAGAGATCCTTAAGAAACTTGCGTTTTTTCCTCCTCAAACACTCACGTACATGTTTTAGCTCCGGTTGTCAGGCACAAAGGGAGAGGTGAACGTGTCAGTTCCTTAGGCAGAGCAATTCCTGCATAGCTAAAAGCAAGCAGCAGTAGATAGTTACTAATGCGAATAAACTGTGGTTCTGTTTTTTTCTTTACACCCCACACCCTGTTTTCCATGCCTTGGGCAAAGACTCAGCTCTCCTGTTCACACGGAGTACACCTGGTTCAGCTGTGGCCTCAGTTCCTCTTTCCTCATTGCAATGTGTGCTGCCCTGGATGGGTGGCTGGCCAGGGCTGGTTCAGCCCATCCTGGGAGGCTGTAGATTCATAGGTCCTCACTCCACTGGGGGAGATGCTCAGTGGAAGCTTCCTCCTTGTACAGCGGGAGGTGATGCACAAGCTGCTCTGTGGTGGAAAGTTGGGCTGCTGGCTGTGCATCCCTTTATCATAACCCTTAGTGAGGCACATCACAGGTGTCCCTGTTCTGCTGTGCCTCCTTCCCTGACTGCTCCCACAAAACAATTCCTGGTTCAGGACACGCACCTCCTCTCCCGCACCCCCACTAGCATGGGGGTGAGAGAATGTCACATACTGGACAATGGGAACTGTAGCTGGAGAACCCAGTAAACTGGGGCTTTTCAGGGTACTCTAGACTAGTTTGAACTGGCCCTAACAAATCATTCCACGTAATACTTGGTGTAATAGTTTTAGTTCCTAGTGTTCAGAGGTGAACCTTACAGCCTGAAGGCGTCTGTTCTCTTACGCAGTTGTATAAGGCGTAGTGTAACCAGTTCAGCATGCATCCAAGTTATAGCTACAGGCTCATAATAGTTACAAAGCGGACAGTAGATTGTCTGCCATAGTGTGGTTATACTAAGGTTTTGACCCATAACACTTCTGAGCTAACCGTGACACTTACATTCTGTTTTATGCACTTATTGATATTTATTGCACTGACAGGACAGAAACACTATTTGGCTCTTTGCAATTCAGTCTCTACATTCCATCTAATGCTGCTGCTGTCATCTGATTCATGTTAAAGTATAAACTTAAATGAAAATGTTGACTCTCTTCCCATGTGACACAGATTAGATTCCAAAGCATGAACCAGTGCAGTTTATTTCAACATACGTTCCAGTTAATTAGGCCAGTAATGTGCATTAAGATTGAAATGTTTATCTAAAAGTGTGTAGCTTTAATAAAATGATTGACTTCTGATCACTCCATTGACTAATTTGTCTTGTTTTTAACTTTGAAGAAAGGAGAGAGCTCAGCTTGAGGCAAAATTTAATGCCTGCCTTGGAGTTGGCAAACCTCGGATCCATCAGTGTGAGTTTCCAAGAAAAAACTGTACATGGAAGTATCTCTGAGCTACTTCTGGGGTCCCGAACTTGTTCTTTGCTTCTGAAGGTACTCGGTGCTCCTCTGATGACAAGTAGTGCTGGAGATATCAGCATGGGCTATGCCATCTGTTCTCCACGGGGTTGGGGGGAAACACACATCACAACACCTTCTTTTCATGGGATTGGCGGTCATTGGAACTTTTTTCTGTTGTCAGGTGAGGTTCCTGGTGTCTGAACAAAGGGGGAGAAGTGCTAGGCTGTGCCAATGAATGTCATAGGGGGTAAAAGAGGGGCTGTGATGGCTTACGCAACAACCTGTAACTATACAATGCATGTGCAGCAGAAGTTAATAGAACCCCACCTGCAGGCACAGTACTTCCCCACTGAACCTAGTTCCTGTTCTCACCACGGTTCTGTGGTTCTAGGCCCCGGTAAGCGAGTGTGGGGTAGGGAGGAGAGGGAGGGTGGCAGCTCATCTGGCCAGCAGTCTTTGGCCAAAGCCGGCAGCATAGACATGAAGGCTGGCGGGACCAAAGTAAGCACTGAGGGGGCCTGTGTTGGTGAAGGGGTGAGAACTCTTGGCATTGGCTGCCCGGCTGGGGGTGTGAACCTTTGGGCCTGGTGGGGCTCTGTTCTCCACCCCTCCCTGGGACCCATTGTGACCACACTTACTCCTTTGGGTGGATCTGGATCTTTGGTCTCCTGAGTGACTTTCAGCTTTAGCAGCTTCTATCATGTTTCTTGCCTATTTCTATAGCGCATTATTCTTCATACCCTAAGAACGCAGTGGGATGGAGGCCGTCACCCATGCTGAGCTGTTTTCCATATTGCCCCTCAGCCCTGCCTCACAGGTGCTTTGCTGCAGGAGTGGCATGGCTTAATTAATACCCTGCTGAATTCCCAGCCTGCCGGGGGTTGCTGAGCTTGTCACTAGTATGTGTTAGCACCAGAGCTTGTTAGACCATGTCATTGGCATACCCGAGATGTAGTGTATAGCCAGAAATGGCTTCTGCAGGGTGCCATGCTAAGGGGGGAAGCAGTATCACGGGTGACTTAATTTGCTGAGCCTAGTCAATTGCTGAGGTTTAGATTATTGAGAGGCTATCAGTACTAGAGACCAAGGATTTGAACACAAACCAGCTGGGCATTCTGATTGTTTTAATCAGTTTCCAATGCACAGATGAGGAACACTGATTCACTACACAGATTAATATCCATACTTCTTGCCAACATGTTGAAACAATGCACTAAATGTATTTGCATGTCCCATTAGAGGCAGATACAGAAGCAACTGGGATGCTCGAAGTTCAAAACCTTCCACTTTCCTGCTCAGTACGAGTTGATTTCCGAGATAGCAACTGTGTTCTATTGTTACAGTTCAAATATCCCAGTTCTTGGAACACAGACTATGAAATGTCAGTAACACATTGACAATCCAGCAAGTCCTCCTCGGCCAGATCAACGCAAAACACAATGGACGTAGATCAGCAGCTGCATGCAGATGAAGTACGGTATATTCTTTAGCAGAAGTCTTGTTGAATACTCAAGACATTTGACAGCGTTTAAAGATCCTAGAGAGACAAGGTGAGTGAGATAATGCTCTACAGAGCTCTTCAGGTCTTCTCCAGCCCGTGTAGCTCAAAAGCTCATGTCTCTCACCCACAGAAGTTGATCCATTAAAAGCCGTTACCTCACCCACCATGTCTCTTCACAATCCTGGGTCTAACACGGCTGCACCAACACTACAGTTAAAAATCGTTATGTGGACTTCAGGGTTGGTCTTTCTGATCATTTAAATAACAGGGCTGTACTTGATTTCAATGCACCTTTTCTGTACACAGGAAGTGTATCCCCTTCCTAGTGACAGGCTTAGTCCCTTCCTTTGCTCATGGGCATAGAGACATGATGTAAGTTAACACCTCAATGTACACAGCAAAGGCCGGTGAGCCAGGACACAATGACTTAATTTCCCAGCACTTCTGTATTTGGCTGTCGGCTCCTGGGCCCAGCTCCTCACTTGTATTTAAGCTCTTAATGTCTGTGCTTTTCCTGACTCCACTATTAAGGACTAAGGAAATGCACAGGTGGGAGGCTGGGTGAGGACAATGCAGTCATCGTATCAGACTGCTCGGTGCTGATGGGCTTGCTGTGTGCGTGCTGGGCTGAGGGAGACCATGCAGGAAGCTGGCTCTTCCAACACTAGGAGCTTCAAGTTCCAGCAACACATGGGCAGTGACTGAGCCCAGCTGTGGCTGGTAGGCTCTCTGGGGCCCTGGGATGTTAATTCTCAGGCCCTTCCAGCGTCCTGCCCTGGGCTGTGGAGGCCCCTTGCCATAGATCCTGTCTGTGCCTTTCCCCTATCAGACGCTGGGGGCAGCCCCTGAGAGCGCTGGGGCTGTCACAGTCCCTGTAGCAGGGGGGTGCTGGCTGCCAGGCTGCTGTGGGCTACACTGGTCTGGCCCTGCCTGGTAGCTCTGTGAGCAGACTGAAGGGCTTTGGGGGCAGTGACTTGCCTGCTAGCTGATGGTCCAGCTTTGGGCCTTTTTCCTTGATGGCGGTGGTCTGGTCAGTAGCCAATGGCTCTTTCTGGGGCTAGGTCACACAGACAGCTTAGCCTGACTGGGGTAGAAAAGGGGATGGAGCAGTTCTGTGCAGGAATGGGTCAGTGTGGCCAGCGAGGGCCCTTGGCTAGCACAGGAAATGCAGGGCCCTTTGCCAGAGGGAAAGTGACGGTGAGTCTTTGTCCTTGACTGCAGGGCCAACAACTGTACCAACAATAAAAGTAGGGGTGTTGGGTTCAGGCTGGGTTGGGCAGGGGGGAAGCGCTAAGCTGACGGGCTCCTCTTCCCCTGTGCATGGTGGATGGCACAAGGCCAGGCTTGTGCTCCACATGCCTCAGAAGCCATCCAGCCCCCTGCTCTCAAACAAGCACAGCGTTTACAGGCTGGTGCTTACAAGTATTTCTTCAGAGCATGGGCCTTGTATGCATTACAAAGCGCAATCCAGGCGCGGCTGCAGGGGGCTTGACCTCCCTAAACCAAAATTCCTTAGGAAGCATTTCCGCAGGTTTGCAGTGACCTGTACATCTCCCTGCTCCGCGGGTAGAGCAGTTCTGCTTTTGCCCATGCGAGATGAAGGCTAATACAATCTCTCATGCCTTCATAGCAGCTCTACAAACGCCACTTGGAGCAAGATGGTGCCTTAGACAGGGACCCATAACCACTCCACGAGGCACCTCCATATTGAATTGCTGTCTGCAAGCTGCTTTTTAACTCAAATTAGGTGCGGTCTTTAGAGCAAACCCCTGGCCCCCTTGGTAAGGAAAGAGGCTGGTTTCAATCTTGGCTGAAGTCCAGGAGCTGCCCCGTTTCAGCACGACTCTCACCCCCCGTACTCCAGCTCACCCGGGGCTGCTCGGTGCAGACTCCGAAAGCCCCCGGCTGTGCTCACACAGAGCCTGTCAGCTCCTTCTGCAAGTTTCCTACTTGGCAGTTTAAAAATAAATAAATCTCATTTTGTGATAATTAAAACAGGCCGGCTGGCTAGTGGAGTTTAATCCTAGTTCAACCAATGCAGCACAACTAGCCACCTCGCTAGGGTGGGGTCATTTACCTTTCGCCATAGAACGTTAATAGGGAAAATGAGGTGTTTTGGCTCCACTCCTGCTTCACCTAACCCGTGTCCCAGCTCTGACCGTGGCTGGAAGGTGAGGCCCCTAGCAATGACTGGCGGGGTGGGAGGCCGGGGCAGGCTCAGACCACGCTGGCGGATCACCTGAGCAGGGTGTTCAGCAAAGCACCCCCTCTACAGAGACTACAGCAGCCTTTCTACGGAAGGGGAAAACAAGAATTTCACGGGATGTATCTTCAGGAAGCCTATGCAGCCATTAGCTCACTCAACACAGGACATGCAAGTTGGTTAAATGAGTAACACAGAGAATAGCCTTAGTTCTAACCAGGTTTCCTGCTGCTCTTTTTGTTTTACTTGTTTTCACACACAAGGCTTTGGCCAACATCTCCCACTCTGCTCTTATTAAAAGCACCCTCTTCTCCCTGGCGAATGCCCGATTTTATAGATTCCAGACCCTCAACTGGTGTAAGTTCATCTGTGCAAACCTAGCTGGAAACCAGAAGCACCTTAAGCCTGGAGCAACCAGACACACATTTAGTGCCCAGCTTATTCCCTGGGGATGTTAGGTGGGGGAATCTTCACAGCTGATGGCTCCACACCCCAGATTTCTCTGGCATACTCGGTGATCGTCCTGTCACTGGAAAACTTCCCCGAGGAAGCAATGTTCTTGATGACCTTCTTAGTCCACTCTCTTGGCTTCTGTAACAAAGATGAAAAGGCAACATGAAACCTCCTGGGTCACAGCTTCCGGAGTGTGACTTACAACAGAGGAGCGAGCTGCTTCTGTGCCATCCCCTCCCAGTCACTCTATGCTCCCTGTTGCAATAACAGCCCTGTACAGACAACCCCCCTCGCTAGCATGGACTGGTTCAGAGCGTGGGGCAGGCAGCTCATGTTAACTCTCTGCTTTGTGAAAACACAACCACACCTATTGCTGCTGCAGCAGGATTCCTTACGCAACAGAACCGAGAGCTGGAAAAGCCTGATAGGTCATCTAATCCAGCGCCCAGCCAGTGCAGGTCTGTTCTCGTACATTTACTAGCCTTCTGGCCGACATACTTTTAATATCCAAGGGATGGGGTCTCCACCACTTCACCTGGAGCAGGACGGTGGTTGAGGACAGCTGTGCACTAGATACTTTTACTGGTACTTTTTGTCAGAAGCTGGGAATGAGTGACAGGGGATGGATCACTTGGTGATGGCCTGTTCTGTTCATTCCCTCTGGGGCACCTGGCACTGGCCACTGTCGGAAGACAGGATACTGGGCTGGATGGATCTTTGGTCTGACCCAGTCTGGCCGTTCTTATGTACAACAAGTTTCGGTGACATTTCTAAGACAGCAAAAGCCCTAGTGCGGATGTAGTTATATGGGCACAAAAGGACTTGTGCTGGGCTGGCTGATTTCACTTGCTGAACCAGTGTGCGCTGTACTAGGCGGGTTTGCCAGCAGGGCTATGCCGGTTTAGCTTCGCCAGCAAAGCCATGAGTGGAGACGAGGCCTTCGCGTTTACTGTCAGTGTTGCTGACCATCCACCCGTTGGCTGCACCGCGGGGTTATCTTACCCTGTACAACTGGTCAACACGGCCTTGGCACTCCATGTAGGCCTGGTAGTCAGCAAACACTTTAAATCTGAAACCAGAGCAGAGGAGAGTGAGAAGCTGAACTCAAGCCTGAGGCAGCTGCTCAGATCAGTGCAAAGGATCAGGGTGAACAATTCGTGCTGCCGCAGGTTTCGAGCAGGAAATGTGCCACTGGGTTTCTCCAGCGTTAGGGGCTGACGCAGGAAGATGACGCAGCCCTGAGCTGCTGAAGGAGCCTACGCAGCTATCACAGACTGAAGGAAACTGGTGCTGTTTGCTCATAAACCAGTCCATGGCCTGTTTCTTGGCTCTCGTTTCCCCTGTGCGTTCTGGGAGTGGCAGGGAGATGAATCCCTGGCGTTAGGCCAGAGACGATCGCCTGGTACCGGTGCTCCCCGCTCCCCTGCAGAAGCCCCAGGTCCATGGGTGGGGATGGGGGGTAGATGGCTGCAGGCCCAGTGGGGCCCCTGGAGCGAGTTACTGCACGCTGGCACTGGGGAGGGGCTCAGAGAAGCCACAGGCTGTGCCATGGGTGCAGGGGCGGTAATGCCGGGCAGGGAGGCAGAGATCCTCCACATCAGCGGCTTTTGCCTTTAGAGAATCATAGGAATCCAGGGCTGCCCCCTGCTGTCTTCCAGGGTGGGGGGGACCAGCCCTCCCCCGCGAAAGCCACCCCTGCTGGAAGGAGGAGAAGGAAACTGTGGCTTGAGATTCACAGCGTTTTACCCTCCCCCGGGCAGCAGTAACCCAGGCACGGCAGGGTGGGCCCTGCCCAAACGTGGGAAGCAGCCTGGGCCGCAGCACCAGGGTTACAAGTGCCGGGAAGGCCCCGGCTGGGGGATTCCTTCGCCTGGCGTCCATGTTGCTCTCCAGTCTCACGGGGGCGTCGGGAACGCTGGGGTGGGGGTGAGCGAGGCCCTGCCCAGGACAGGCCCTTACCGAGAGGCGACCTGCGTCAGCGCGAGGCGACGGGAACCGGTGGGTGAAACCGACGTGCACTGGGCCGGGCGTTTCGCTGGCCACGCCTGCTGCACACTAGCGCTGGGTAGAAGGGCCAGCCGCTGCCCTGGGCTGGGATTCGAAGGCCAGAGCGTGGGGGCATCGCTCCCCAGCAGCGTGGAGTCCAGCCCACTCGGCACCGTGAATGGGGCCATCATGGGAAGGGGACCGGGGCTTTCACGAAGGGGCAGGTTGGACCTGGTCCCACGTCCTTAACTGGACTCCAGCTTTTCATGGCCACCCAACTACATCTCCCCAGGCTGGAGATGGATGGGGAATATTGCACCAGAGGGTCCCGGAGCTCTGTATTTCAGGCCTCATCCAAAGGCCATTGAGCCCAATGGTGAATCTTTCCACTGACTCCCATGGACGAGGTCCATCGTGAGGAGCACCCAGGATCACAGGGGCTTCCACACCGGATTGGAACGAAGGACCGAGTTCACTGGCTCTTACCTGTCGTGGTTCATCAACATATTGACGACATCCCGGAAGCAGCCAGGGTCTTGAGGTGAGAAGAAGCCGCTGCTGAGCTGGTCGATGGCTTGTCTCAGCTCTGGAATGCGCTCGTAGTATTCCCTAGCATTGTACCTACACAGGAGAGACGCGCACGCTGCAGCCGGCTCCGTGCGGGGCCTATCCTCGAGTTGTGCTGGAGCAGGGTTTAGAGGCTGGGGACCTGTCTCCGTTCACGCGTCCAGGCTTCCTCCCGCCCGCAAGGGTGGGAGTTTAAGAGCTACTTAAGCAGACCTGGCCTCTCTGCTGGCCCGGACCTGCTGGACTCCGCGACACAAGGGGACTGCGTGTGAGGTTGGTTTGATTTTTTAACACAGCAGAAGTGAAAACTGGTGCTACAGCCCAGATCCGCTGCAGCCACGTACCCCAGCGGCCACCGCTGCTTCCCAGGAGCGGGCAGGACTGGGGCTCGTTCCCTAGCGCTAGGCAGAGGTGGGGGAAGTCTCACCCGGTAACCTCTGCTAGTTGTTCCTTGGCATGGCTACGCAACGCAGCAGACGCATGACGGACAGTGCCAGGGACCAGGCCCCAGTGCCCCTCCCACCCCCTGCCAGGGCCAGAATGCCACACGGGGGCATCAGCGACGCTCCATGAGTCCCTGGCTCTGAATCCAACCAGAGCGACCTGTTACTGGCAGCTATTCCTGCTCCACTCCTGAACGCTGACTCGGACCCAGGCCCCATCTCCTTCCCGCACGCAGCTGCACCTACCTCGCCCTCTCCCCTTTCCACACAAGAGCTCACGTCCTTCCCTCAGCTCCTGCTCTGGCCCATGGCCAGCTCGCCCTGTAACGCACGGGGCGATGGGGTATGCGCTAAGGACGCTCTGGCAGGGGGCAGCCTGGGTCTCCTGCGACGCTGTTCTACAAACCCTCGCTTGTCCAGCGCCTCCACGTCCTCCACCCGCATGCCGAAGATGAACAGATTCTCCTCGCCGGCTTCCTCCGCCATCTCCACGTTGGCCCCGTCCATGGTCCCAATGGTGAGGGCGCCGTTCAGCATGAACTTCATGTTCCCCGTGCCCGAGGCCTCGGTGCCGGCCGTGGAGATCTGCTGGGACAGATCGGCCGCGGGAATCACTGCGGGTGGGGGGGAAGGAGGCAGTTAACAGGCTGCTGTTCTTTACCCCTCGACCCAGCTCTTACAGGGGCCAGCCTGGGCCGTCACCTGCAGCCAGGCTCTCCCTGTCACTCAGCACACAGGCCCCCACCCTCCGCCCGCTCCCAGGAGCCGCTATCAGCAGCCAGGAGCGCCACTGACAACCCCTCCCTGGAGCAAGCAGCTCTGACGAGCTCTCTTCCCAACGGGCACCAGGAAACCAGGATCCAGCCTGGTCCTTCCCCACAGGAGCCTGGGGGAAAGTGCAACTGGAAAGTAACGCGGCTGGTGATGGCCGGGGAGCCGAAGGTGAATCCATGGCCGGGCACGCGAGGACACGGGCAGACGGCTGCTCTGAGCAACCCCAGCGCAGGCTGCGTCCGAACAGGAGACCCCAGAGCAGCGCTACACGTGGGTGCACGCTCCTGGTTCAGGGCTGCCCCACCCGAGGGCTAAGGGAGCTGGGACATTCAAACACTTCCAGGTCAGCCTGCCTGGACCGCCGGGCCAGTTTCCATGACAATGCACAGCCAGAGCTCCATGCCCGTTTGAACGCACAAGGTCTCGGGGACACGTCTCCGGTTCGGCCAGGATGGGGAGCACACAAATATCGCCCTCGGGGCTGCTCTCAGCTGGATCTCACTCTTCCCGCTAACACGAACAGACACAGCAAAGAGCTACACGGGCTGCACCCTCGCGGCGAGGTCCGTTCTGCCTGTGCAGCTTCTCTGGTACTTACGGCTGGAGCCCCCCACGCTTTGAAATCCCAGAGCAGGGAATGCTGGGAAAGCTCCAAAGGGAGGTTTAAATGGAGCCCCACAACCCTGTGCCCTGCTCTGGCCAGATCCTCCCCACTCCCCAGTCTGCTCCCGCATTCCCCTTGCTCGTGTTTGTTCCCTGATCCGTATTTCTCAGCCTGCCCCTTAATCCCAGCACTGCCCATAGTGAAAGCGGCTCATGGTTTCCCTTACCAACTGCACAGTCGCCACCAGCCCACAGCATCCACGCAGTCCACCCCTTTGCTGTCTTACCTTTCTCAGCAAAGGACACCCTGTAGTTCTCCAAGAAGATGACTTTGAGTCTATCTCCTATATAGGGATCGTTATTGACAACGTCCCCGATGGATGTGATCAGTTTGATAATCAGTTTGGCCATGTGGTAGCCGGGAGCTGCCTGCAGAGGGGGATGGAGACACAGAAAAAGTTCAATAAAGAAACGCACGGTAAGGCGAAAAGGAGAGAGACTCCCAGGGGGGCTGGAACAATGTGTGCAGTGGGGGGGCTGAGAGCCATTGAACCAAACCCTGGATATGATGGACACCACTTCAAGCCAGGGAATGCGGCAGCCCCCAGCATCCCTAGTTCCAGCCCCTCTGGCAATTCCAATCAAAACGGATGTTAGCAAGGGGAATAGCCTAGGCCAGGGGTTCCTGGATTGGCAGGTGCACATGAGACGTGAGCTTGATCCGTTTCTCTTCAAACAGTTTTTCAACAAGGTGGTGCAAGACCAATAGAGTTTGGGAGCCCAGGTCTTACGCTATTCAGAGGGGCAGGGCAGTGAAAATTCTCACTTTCATTCAAGAGGCCGGGGTCCTGCGGGCTCACACGGGGCACAACGCTTACATGTGGCTTTAAAAACGATATGCCAAGGGCTGTGTTTTCTGAGAGCAGCAGGCACCGCCAGCGGCCGCTGCAGATGAGCGGCGATCGCTCCCGCCGAAGAGAGGACGACTACTGACCAGCAGCAGTCTCCAGGAGCAGGGCTGAGCAGAGACAGCAGAAAGGCTCTTTCAAACCAAGCAGCTGCTCTGGCGCCAGTGCTGGGACACAGAGAGCACTGAACGGCAGCAAGACGATACGGACGCGGCCACCGTGGAGTGAACATCCAAAGCCCACTGGAGTCCTGCAAAGATCCCCAATGGCAGCCACAGGCTGTGATTCTTCATCCCCAGTCCCTTCCCCACTAGGCTCCCTCTGCCAGGCCTCTGCCTTCACCTCCATGCTCTCCCTCGGTGTCTGTACAGCGCTAAGAACGGGGGGCGGAGCCTGTCTTTACAGACCGGCGGCCGGAAGGCCAGCAATACACGCGCTGACCACGTCTCCCTCCAGCAGAAGGCAGAGAGATGCACCCAACTCAGCATATTAAACTCTGCTCAAAAGGAAGAGTTAATGAAAGGTCTCACCTTTCCTCCAATCATCACCGTCCTTGGCACGAAGGACTTTGATGGGTCTTTTCTCATGCCTGAAAGATGAAGAGGATAAAGTTAGAGTAATTCAGGGGTGACGGTGCAGAGTAACAAAGATGTTCTGTGGCTGCAGTAGCGGCTGGAGGCACCAGTCAGGAACAGGACCTTGTTGTGCCTGGTGATGTACAAATACGGAACCTGTGGTCACTGCCTTAAGGAGTTTATACTCTAAGTAAACAAAACTATAGACACCAGATCTGCTTCTGTGCTAAACCTTCCAGTCATGACCACCTCAGAGCACCATCGGCATTTCCAGGAAGACACAAGAATTGACATTGACCATCCGCTCCCAGAGCAGAAATTGGGCTCTGGTATTTCTGGAGCACAACATGACCATGGGGTTATACAGCCCACGTTAACCAACAGTCATGTGGGTCTTTGGAAGTTAGGAAACCCATTTGCACTGAAAATACATATTTAGGAACCAAATGTTGCTTGGGAAAGGACCAACAACAAGGCCAGAGGGGCAGAACTTTGCGAGACAAACCCAGTCTCCTTCCCCCCCCCCGGCCGTTGGACTGGCGCCTGGGGGCCCAGCCCCCCGTCCTGCACGTAGAGGCCCCCACGTCCCAGTGAGCCAGGCAGCCGCGCAGAGGTGGGAGCGAGAGCCCAGCTCACGGTTGTAGAGGGTGATGACGTGCAGACAGTTGAGGAGCTGCCTCTTGTACTCGTGAATCCGCTTCACATGCACGTCGAACATGGAGGACGGGTTGATTTTCACCTTGTACTTCTCCTCCAAGTAGGCCGAGAACTTGAGCTTGTTCTCCTGGGAAGGAAAGTGGGGAGACAGCTGAGTACCCGTCTGACAGCTCGTCTGTCACGGTGCAGCCGGCTGGAAAACGAGCTCCTCTGGCAGATTCTCTCTCTGCCCAGTGAATATTTACCAAGTCCCTGCTCTGTCTGATTCACAGCAGGGCCTCGAACCTGGGTTTTCCCATGTGAGAGCCTCCCCACCGGGCTGCTGGCGACACTGGGGTGGGTTTCTCTCTCTCTCTCACAATTCCTTCCTGGACCTGCGGAGCCTTCCCAACAAAAGTTCCATTGAAACCGACACATTTCCAGGAAGAGTTTTGGTTTTCATGAAATCGCCATTTTCTGATTAAAAAAAACATTCTGTTGAAAAATTCCTGACCAGCTCCAGTCACAAGTGCTCAGCATGGTGGTTTGGGGAGTGAGTGGTGAACTCCCACCCGCCCGGGGATTCGTAGGACAGGTGTCTTCTACCCGCGCACCAGACACCTGCAGCCAAAGCTAATGCCACTGATTGCTTGA
Source organism: Platysternon megacephalum (assembly GCA_003942145.1). Taxonomy (NCBI): domain Eukaryota; kingdom Metazoa; phylum Chordata; order Testudines; family Platysternidae; genus Platysternon; species Platysternon megacephalum. The sequence goes on from QXTE01000187.1 coordinate 1,257,914, forward strand.
CCAGGGTGCAAATGTACGCTGTGTGCACCTGTCTGGAAATGCACGAGGAAATCCCTCTTCCTCACAGCTTGAGACAACACTCCAGGGAACCTCTGGGATGGGCAGACGGCTGCCTGAAGCAAGGACTGAGCAGCGAGGTAGACTGGGGACTGCTCAGGCAGTGCAAGAACAAGGGGACAGTCACTGAAATTGAAAGAGCCCAAATTTCAAACTGATCACTGGAAATACCTCTTCGCACAGTGTACAATTAGCTTGTGGAATTCGCTGCCACAAGGTATCATGGAGGCCCTGAGCTTAGCAGCATTAAAAAGGGATTATTTATACAGATAACAAGAGTCACACGAGTAAGGGTCAAAAAACTAGGAGTTTTGGAAGGGCTATAAACCTTCATGCTCCAGGGCACAAACCAACACCCAGCTGACGGGGATCAGGAGGAAACTTTCCCTGGGGGCACATTATCCCATAACTGCCGGGCTTTCTTGCACCTTCCTCTGGAGAAGCTGGGCCTGGCCACTGTCAAAGACAGGAGGGTGGGCGAGATGGTCTGCTCCAGTCTGGCAATTCCCAAGTTCCTGCCCAGCCAGCTGTAGAAAGGTGTGGCCAGATGGAAGATGTAACTTGAGCAAGGAAGGGAGAAGCTAAGAGGAAAGCAGGAGGAAAGAAAGGGCATAGAGGGGAGCAGAAAACAGAGGAGCAGCAAAGACAGTATGAGAAGGAGGAAGAATGGGAGAGGAGGTGAAGACCAGATGAGCAGGGGTAGGAGGAGGCAAGAATGGAACTATGGAATCGGGATAAGGAAAGAAGAAAACGAGAGCGTGAGAGAGGCGGGGGAAGGGTAAGAAGATAGAAATGGGGGGAGAATTTCACTCCCAATGGGGCACGGCCAGACATCTAGAAATGGGGACAAATCCAAAGCGGCCCGTTGCCTCCAGCACGAATCTCTTTGCTGCTGCAGCAAAACCTGGTCTGGTCCCTCTGTCGGTTCTCTTATGTTAGAGCCGGTCAGGAATCTTCCATCGATGTTTTTCGCTGGAAACGGTGGTTGCAGCCAAACTAACGTTTCTCATTAGAGAATGTTGATTGTGCCAAAATGTCCAAAGGGAAAATCAAATTAAAACGTTTCCCGCTGGTTCAGCATTAATCTGTGTCCGCCCGAGCCACCGCGGTGCCTCAAGGGAACTGTATTTCCAGTACATCAAAGCCCATTTCCCCCTATGGATTAGGCTCCTGGCCAGATTACTTCTCCCATGATGCACCAAGATGTCCGTTCTGACTGAGCTGCCACATTGCATCATGGGAGTACCATGAACACCATGCATCATGGGAGATGTAGTGGCCATGGAGCCCGGCCCATAGGATGAATGGGCATGAGGTACTCAAACTACAGCTCCCGCGAGGCAATGAAGCAGCTCAGGCAGACACAGGTTAACGCTGCTGCCCTGAATCAAAGTGTTTCAAAGTTTCCCAATCAATATTCTTCAGAACTTCTCATCCTGGAATGAGTTTTGGTATTTCAACTTTTCAACCTGAGTTGGACAAAAATGGGACAATCCTGCACTGTCGGGGGAATGGGCTAGACCGGCTAATGGGTCTTTTCCATCTCGAGATTCTATGGGCCCAATTCTCTGCCTGGTGAATGTCAATGGAGCTGCACCCATCTGCCCCCAGCAGAATTTTCAGCCTAAGAACTAGGCTTTGAACTAGTTGCCCTGATGTCCACGTTACCTGTTTGACTTTGGCCACATCCCGGATAAACACCTCGTCATCAACAAAATCCAGTAACTTCTTCAGCTGGCTCAGATCCGTTACAAAATCTTCTCCGATTTCCTAAGGAAATAAAACCGGAGATGAATGTCCTTTGCTGGATGTCTCACTTGCTACATAATGTCACTTCCCTGCTAGAAATGCCTCATCCTGACTGGGAAAGGGAAAAAAAGCCAGGCTTGGCAAAAATATGGCACCAATTATCGTGGTTGGGTTATTACTATGCATTGTTTTAGAGTTTAAATGTATTGGGAATAAATGATTGGTACAAAACCATTTTAGTCTATCACACAATTCCACAGCACTCCCATACAGCTAAGCAAAGAAAGGCTGTATGTGCCGGGAATTACTTCCAAATGGACAGAGTATTTGCAGTGTATTATCAGCCACTAGATGTCTTAGTGTGCTGTATGGAGTTCCTGGCAAGGTGTGGTCCTGGTAAACAAAGGAGACAAGGCTGGAACTCAAGCTGTGTGGGAGCCGGTTTGTGTGAGTAGCTGTAGATATTTCCTTTAGTGCATGCCCCATTTAAGACAGACTGTCGTTCCATATATCATGACACCCAGGGAGGTGATGCTGTTCCAAAAATCTATCCCAGTGGTTCTCAAACGTTTGTACTGTTGACTCCTTTCACACAGCAAGCCTCTGAGTGCGACCCCCCCCTTATAAATTAAAAACACTTTTTTATATATTTAACACCATTATAAACCTCCAGTTTGAGAACCTCTGATCTATCCTCAGCCCATGGGAAGATGGAGCCAAAGGTCAGCAGTTCTTTGATTAACTCCTGATGGCTGATTTTAAAGCTCAGCCGTCATTGCTGTGTCAGATGCTCAAGAAGTGAGAGGAGCTGTCCCTCTAGACTTGCCTGGAGCTCCATGGACTGACACCTGCTAAAGATCTGGCCCCATTTGTTTACGCTGCTCTGAGGATGATTTTGTGAACAAACACTAGGGATTAAGTAGCTCACCTCAGCAATTACACCTGCTAGTCCTGGGTTGCACAGCAGGAGCCAGCGCCGCGGAGTGATGCCGTTCGTCTTGTTCTGGAATTTCTCTGGTTCCATCTCATAGAAATCTTTGAATCTGAAATGATGGGCAGTAGGAGAGACACTGAACAGGGCCATTCCCAGCGGAGTTTTATAAAACTGTAACCTCAGATGCTCTTGACTCTATTTACAATTCCAGCTGAAATCTTTCTGTTGACATCAATTGGAACTGCCCTAGGCCCTAAATGCATCTGAATAATTACCTGTGATCCTAGCTGCTGAAACTGTGATTCCAAACCTAGGCGATGAACCTACCCAAAGTCTGCTTCTCTCTCTTGCACAAGGCCCTGATCTACGGTCCCCTCCATCATCATGACGTAAGTGCATGCCCCCTTCCTTTTCAGGAGCAATGGTGGGGAAGGGGTTTGCAAGGGTGTACTTAGATTTCCAGAAAGCCTTGGACAAGGTCCCTCACCAAAGGCTCTTACGCAAAGTAAGCAGTCATGGGATAAGAGGGAAGGTTCTCCCATGGATCAGTAACTGGTTAAAAGATAGGATACAAAGGGTAGGAATAAATGGTCAGTCTTCAGAATGGAGAGAGGTAAATAGTGGTGTCCCCCAGGGGTCTGTACTGGGACCGGTCCTATTCCACATATTCATAAATGATCTGGAAAAAGGGGTCAACAGTGAGGTGGCAAAATTTGCAGATGAAACAAAACTACTCAAGATAGTTAAGTCCCAGTCAGACTGCGAAGTTACAGAAGGAGCTCTCAAAACTGGGTGATGGCAACAAAATGGCAGATGAAATTAAATGTTGATAAATGCAAAGTAATGCACATTGGAAAACATAATCCGAATTATAAATATAAAATGATGTGGTCTAAATTAGCTGTTCCCACTCAAAAAAGAGATCTTGGAGTCATTGGATAGTTCTCTGAAAATATCCACTCAATGTGCAGCAGCAGTCAAAAAAGTGAACAGAATGTTGTGAATCATTAAGAAAAAGGATAGATAAGACAGAAAATATCATAATGTCTCTCTATAAATCGATGGTACGCCCACATCTTGAATACTGTGTGCAGATGTGGTTGTCCCATCTTAAAAAAGATATATTGAATTGGAAAAGGTACAGAAAAGGGCAACAAAAATGATTAGGGGCATGGAACAGCTTCCATATGAGGAGAGATTAATAAGACTGGGACTTTTCATCTTAGAAAAGACAACTACAGAGGATATGATTGAGGTCTATAAAATCATGACTGGTGTGGAGAAAGTAAATAAGGAAGTGTTATTTACTCCTCATAACACAAGAACTAGGGGTCACCAAATGAAATTAATAAGCAGCAGGTTTAAAACAAACACAATGAAGTATTTTTTCACACAACACACACTCAACCTGTGGAACTCCTTGCCAGAGGATGTTGTGAAGTCCAAGACTATAACAGGGTTCAAAAAAGAACTAGATAAATTCATGGAGGCTAGGTCCATCAATGACTGTTACCCAGGATGGGCAGGGATGGTGGCCCTAGCCTCTGTTTGCCAGAGGCTGGGAGTGGGCAGCAGGGAATGGATCACTTGATGATTACCTGTTCTGTTCATTCCCTCTGGGGCACCTGGCATTGGCCACTGTCAAAAGACAAGATACTGGGCTAGATGGACCACTGATCTGACGCAGTATGGCCGTTCTTATATAACTGGCCTGCAGAGTCTCTACTGCTGGTGCGAGGAGGAAAGAACCCAGCTTGACTCTCAGCTTCCAGGCTAAGTTTATAGGGCTGGGCAGTGAGGAAAAACAGCCTTTCCCTGGCAAAGCCAGCTCTGAACGGGAGGCCGTTCTGCGGGTGAGTCACTCACACGGAATTCTTCACGATTTCAGAGTGAATCCTGGCCACCCCATTGACAGCGTGGGAGCCGATCACACAGAGGTGGGCCATGTTAATCCTCTTGCAGTCCCCTTCCTCGATCACGGACATCCTGCGCAGACGGTCTAGGTCTCCGGGGTAGAGGGCGGCCACATGCTGCCGGGACACACACACACACAAACGTCAGTGGCGCAGCCTTAAAATGCAGACAAGGGGCTAGACTGTCACTGGGGCTGCCCCCAGCCTGGGGGGGGGGGCACTCGGGGTACACCCCCCGAGCAGGGGGTGGAGCTGCTGCTCTGCCACTCCCCCAGTGCCAATGAGGAGCAAAGGGGGGGGGGTGACTAGAGCAATGGGGGGCAGGGAGGTACTGTGCCTTGGAGCAGGAGCGGGGTCACAGCGCCCTCTAGGGCTGCTCCTGGGCGGGTGCACCCCACAAGTTTACATTTTTAGGGGGTATTTTCAAAGGCAGACGGGGCACCAAGGACCCACGGGGGCCTTTACCAGCCACTCCCTCCCTGACGGTGACAGGGACCAGCCAGGCGGTGCTGGAGGCTAAATACCGCTATTTATCCACTGAGAACCCAGCACAGCGTCCCGAACCACCCGGTACGGGGCAGCCACGGGGAGAGACGGCAGAGCCGCTGCCTGGCAGAGCGACAGTGATTCTGAGCTGCAGAGACTCGTCCGTGGGAAGCGCGCCAGGAGCAGCAGATCCACGCCCTACAGGCCAGGCCTGGGCTGTGGGACCTGGACGAGACGGGGTCCCTGTCAGCCGGGGCCAGCTCCTGTCCCCGCGCCCGAGCCCCTCACATCCAGATGTCTTTGGTTGATGGTATAAACGATCTCCAGGTGACGCGGCAGCAGCTTCTCGAACATGGTGACTGGCCAGCGCTCCAGGGCCTCGGGGAGCACGGTGTGGTTGGTGTAGGCGCAGGTCCGCTTCGTGACCTCCCAGGCCTGGGGAGGGACAAACACGCTCGCATCAAACGACTGAGACGCTTGAGTCTAACTGACGCCATTGGGCTCATTACTGGGGCGTCTGGGTGAAATTCAACAACTGGGTCAGACTAGGAGCCCCCGCAGGTGCTGGGCTGACTGGTCCATGTCCTCAGGGTCTAAGTGATCGTCATACGTGGGGCGGGGAAGGAATCTTCCCTCCTGTTCCCTGCCCGGGGCTGCGCTACCCTGCTCTGAGTTCGGTTGTCGGGTGGTGCTACAGGCCGTCTGACTAACTCAATGGCTGGTTCCTTCTGGCCTTAAACCGTCAAACTGTGACAACATCTCAGAGCAGAGGGGTGGCACTGCCCAGAGACAGGGAATCTCTCTCTCTCTCTCTCACACACACACACAGAACTGACAGCACCAGATTCTGCCGATATCTCTATCAGCGCAGCACAGTAACGACCTTTCGGCGCTCAGACCGGCTTGGTGGGGCCAACGACAGGTTTTTCTGTCAGAAAATGTCGACTCACGGCCCTGCTAACAAGAAGGGGTTGGCTCTGATGAATCCCCTGGTCCCAAACATTTTTAAGAAACAAAAATGTGGACGCTGTCGAAAGGTCCCGTTTTAACCGTCTCAAACCCTAGAAAGGCTCGTATTTCAGTTCACGACGGTTTCAATTTTTTAGTTAATTTATACAAAAAAACAAAAAAGGGTAAAAAACAAGATTTAAAAGGTCAAAATCGAAAGGAAACATTTCTGTTGGTCCAATCGGAATTTGCATTTATTTATTTATTGATTGATTGATTGTTCACAAAACGTTTCGAGATTTCGAGTTTTCATCCTGACTTGGGACAGGAAAACGGTGCTTCAGCTGCACGTGCGCGTCCCTCGGGCCCTTGATCAGAGGCTGGGCTCAGGCTGGAGCCTGGCATTGGGGACCTCACACGCGAGCAGGAACTCGGAGCCCAGGCTCCAGCCTGAGCATCTGCACTGCAATGTGATAGCCCTGCTCGGCGGCCACGGGCCAGCTGGGGGTGTTTTACTGCCACAGTGGGGACATACCCCAAGCCTCTTACAGAGTCACCCTATAGGCCAGTGGCTCGGCCCTCACCTGGGATGTGAGAGCCCCGGCTTCAAATCTGCGCTCCAATGAATAGCTCTATGAATTGACTCTGAAGCCCATTAGCCCTGGGCCCTCCAGAAGCTCTGCCAGGCCTCTCCAGTCCCACAGCTGCTGTGAGAGCAGCTTCCCCTTCTTCTCCGTGAGATCTCTCCCCATCGCCCCTGGCCAAAGCGTGCCGGCAGGGGGCACTTCCTGCCCAACAGGAGGGTAACCAGGACTCCAGTTACAGCAAAGAGCCTGCGCGTGTGTGTGTGGGCGTGTGTGTGTGTGTGTGGGCGGGGGGGACGGGACAGGACAGAAAGCGGACCCAGCTGTGGGGAGGGAGGGGGACGGTGTGGGAGAAGTGAGCGCCGTGGAAATGGAGTGGGCGGGACAAAGCCCTGGCTGGGATGATTTAGTTGGGATTAGGTCCTGCTTTGAGCAGGGGGTTGGACTAGATACCTCCTGAGGTCTCTTCCAACCCTGATATTCTGTGATTCTATGGGAGGCGGGGAGAGGGGAAGGGCCCAGCAGAACAGAAAGAGAGGTGGAGATCAGACAGCAGGAACTCTGCAGGAGAAACTGGGGGTGAGAAGCTCTTGGGGAAGACACGGTCAAGAGGGACCCTGGCCACTGTGGGCAGCTCCCCCATCGCTGCGGATAGGAAGCAAGAGGCAGCGAAGCCAGGAGGGCTCAAGGGGGAGAGTAAAGTCCCCACAGAGGAGGGTGCACGACTGAGGAGAGGGTCAAAGTCAGGGTTAAATGAGGCTCTCCCGGGTCTTGCCAAGGCCATTCTCCTGCAAGAGCGGGCGAGGCAGGGTCTGAACACAGGCCCGGCCCAGCTCCGCCCCCTCACACTCACCTTCTCCCACTCCATTTTCTCCACATCCACCAGGATCCGCATGAGCTCCGGGATGGAAAGTGCTGGGTGAGTGTCGTTCAGCTGAATGGCGACCTGCAGCGGAGAAATTCCCAGGTGAGACGCACTCGCGGGGACGTGCTCCTGTGCTCCCAGGGCAGTCCCAGGCCCGGTCTACATTACACTGCTTTGCCACATAGCTCTATCCGCGCGGAGTGGGAACTTCCCCCCATCTCCCGCTAGCCGACATCACAATGCCAGCAAAACGCTGGGTGTAGACACAACCATCCTGAAGGAAACGTCTCTTCTTTTGACATCCGGGGAGGCGGTGTAGCTATGCCAGCAGAACTCCACCCTCTCCACTAGAGGTTCTGCTGGCACAGCTAGACCAGCCAATGCTCTGTAGAGCAGACAATCCCACAGGGCAGTTACAGACTAATCCATGGCCATCACACCTGACATGCACAAAGCCTCTGGGAAGGGATGGACGCTCAGGAATGGCTCTAGCAGAGCTGGCCAACGTGCTTCCAAAAATTCAAATGAAAAAGGGGCACGTTTTTCACAAGAAACGTTCACTATTTTGCAAGCAGCTGTAGGCGCTGGATTTCAACACCTAAATCTTTGGACATGTGGTCCCTCGTGCCCGCTTTGGAGAGTGATGTGAGGGAGAGAGGCGGTATCGGCCATGGCTCTGCCAGGTGCTCACCTTGTCTGGGAAGGTCTCGAAGCATGTCCTGACTGGGTCTCGGGAGCCGAAGTTGGAAGACTTGAACCGGCGAATGATGTCCTGCAGGGTGGCAGCTACCACGAAGTATTCCTGCTTCAGCCGCAGCTCCTTCCCTTCGAAGAACTAGACACACAAGGCCCAGCATCAGCTTGGCTCTTGCTAGCACCCACTGCGGCTAACCGCCACCTAGGTACAGTGTGACCTGCTGGGGGGCCTCCGAGCTCAGTGGAACGGCGCCCATCGACTTCAGTGGGCTTTGGGGCAGGCCCTAGATGGCCCCGGGTAAATGTTCGCCAGGCACAATGCACCCAAGGGGTGAGAAGGCGCGCAGGGAAGGGCGTCACTCACATTGTCATTCGGATACAGGACTCGGGAGATGTTTTCCGCCAGGTTTCGATCCAACACAGCCTCGATATAATCGCCCACATTAACTGAGGAGAGAGACAGCACGCAGAGCCAGACAGCCGTTAGGACGACACGTTTACCTTACCCCCTAACACGTGTCCTTCATACAACCGACAGGAGGGAGGGAGCTAGGACCTGATCCTACTGCCCCTGGAGCCAAGGTCCCTCCAGCTGAGATCAGAGCCCCATGGCGCTAGGCGCTGCACATAACAGTGTCAGTCCCGGCCCCGAGGAGTTACAGACTCAGCAGACAAGACGAAGGGTGGGAGTTTAGAGCTGAGTAACTGAGGCACAGAGAGATCACATCACTTAACCGAGATCACAGGGGGCGTCTGTGGCAGAGCCGGGACCTCACAGAATCAGGGAAATGTGGGGCTAGCTTTGGGAGGTCTCTGCGTGGTCTGTTTTATCCAGGACTGGCCAATGAGCAGCGCTGAGGTGCACTGGATGACCAGGTGCAGCGGGGGAGATGGGGGAGCAGGAAAACTTGCTCAGAGCAGGCTGTTAAAATGGCATCCCCAGGCCCCGATTCCCCAGGCATCACTCCTGTTTCATGCCAGTGCACGCCCGGTCTTCACACACCTGCCAAGTTTTCTGCGGCTCCACATGACACGGTATGCAAATTACTGAAAGAGTCAATTTACATATTTATAAAGTCTTTGCATAACCTCAGAGACTTGGGCTTATGGTCAGTAGATCCTGCCCCAAGCCCTGGTGGGGAGGGGCCTGGTGGAGCGGCACAGAACTTGGCAGCTCTGAGGCTGGGCAGGAACAGGGGTGGGTGGGTAGGTGGGAGGGTGTCCTAGGGTGGTGGGGGAGGGCGGCAGGGGTGCTAGAAGCTGTCCAGGTTTAGTGGATGGATACTGGGGTATCTGGGACAATGGGGGATAGCTGCAGCCAGGGGGTGGCTGTGTAGAGAGGGGGTGCTGGGATGTCTGGGGTAGGTGAGTAGTGGGGTGTCTGGGACAGGTGGGTGGGTGCTGTGATAGGCAGGTGCTGTCTAGGAGGAGAGCTAGGGTCCCTCAGCAGGGGAAAGAGGACTTCCTGAGGCCCCAGGTTCCGGCAGGGGGAGCCTGGCACCGAGCTCGTTTTCTGCCCCACCGCTGCCACCACCGCTCCTCACGCAGCAGCCTCCAGCAGCATGAAGCCAGAGAGAAGCGGACCAGCAGCCTGAGGCAGGCTCAATGGTGGCCTCTAGCAGCCACAGGTGGAACTGCAGCTTCTGTCCCATTCAGCCAAATGCCTGCTGTCGCAGTGGAGCTGCAGGCATGCGGGCAGGGCTGGGAAATACAGACTGTGTCATGGGATGTGTGACACCTGGCAGTCTGGCCTCATTGCTCCACACCTGCACTGCAGGTAAGTGGACTGAAGGCTCAAATTTACTTGCCCTCCAATAGAACTGACATCTGAAGACTCAGAACAATTTTTATTTTGGCCAGAGACGCCAGCCCTTTCCTAACGAAGTGGGAGGACTGATTTAAATATACCCTCGTGTGTTATGTGTCATTTACAGTGTGTGTGATTGTATCTGGGGCCCCACTCTGCCAGGTGCTGTGTACACACGCACACACACACACCCCACCGAGCTTCCAAGATAAGCAATGAACAGAGATTGCAGACAGACAGCACTTACACTCCTGAAGGTTGAAGTCATTGGGTGCTTTGGCAGACCACAGCCTCATTGTGTTCACGGTGTTGTTCTTGTATCCTGGCACGGGGGTATCATAAGGCATGGCAAGAACTACCTGTAAGAGGAGAATACGTCACTTCCAATTAGCTACAGGACATCCTCAGGGTACAANGGGGGGGGGGGGGGGGGGGGGGGGGGGGGGGGGGAGGGGAACGGGAACAGCAGAGAAATAAAATTGCTGGTTTATTTAAAGGTCAGAGCAACTAAAATCCATTGGTTGTTATAATGGTCACGCTTTATATTATGGGCACATTTATAAATAGTTTATAAAGGGTTAATAAGTGATGAATAGACATAGTGTATTCTTATTCTTGTAGCAACAGCATCCAAGCAGCATGTGTTATAGATAGTAACTAGCATGTCAGTAAAAGGTGCTATCGATGATCATAAGCAACCTGTTGACCTTTAGAACTGCTTAACCATTTTTTAAAACATCTATTAATTATTCATTCACGTGTTATAAATGTACCCTCAGTGGCCATTAAAATCCAAACCATCCTGCAGAATTCAATATAAAATTCTCTCTCTGCTATAGGTGGGTAAAACCCCCACTCCAGAAAGGCATTGGTTCTCTGTTTCTAAGGGCGATTCCCCCAGAACCCCATTAGATGTTTATTGAAACGTACTGGTTAAATTCCACAGGACCTGTATGTAAGGGCTGCACGTGAGCTATTGCAGGTGCAGTAAACTGCACTCGCAACTACACCCATCTAGGCCTTGATCCTGCAAAGCCAGAGGTACATGATTACCTCTAAGCACGTGAGTATAATCCTGTTGGGCTTGTGCTTAAAGTTAAGCATGTGTGTAAGTGCTTGCAGGGCTGGAGGATTTGCAATGGTCTATCCCCCCGTGCTTCTTGGACAGTCCCCCAAGGAACACTCCAGGGAAACATGCAAGTTCCCTTTCCCCTGGCGCAGTGGGTGAGGAAGAGACGGTCACAGGGAGAGACCGAAGGTTCCCACGACAGCCACAGAAACAGCTCAATTGGAGCTGGGAAATCATGTGGAATCTGAAGGCTTCCTGAGCAGAGATTCCCCAGTCAGCACTAAATTGCCCTGACTCCAATTCCTCTTGCCTGAAGCTCAGGAGAGCTCATCGCTAGGTCAGCATCTGCATGGCTCAAAACCTGCCAGGCAACACACGTGGGACACCGTGACTTTTACACATCAGAAAGGAACCAAAATAAGGGATGCAAAGGGCAGCAGGGCATCCAAACGCAGGCCCCGATCCTGCACAGACTTAACACGTGCTTAGCTTTAATGCTGTGAGTAACCCCATTGAAATGTACGGCACTACATGTGGTAGCGCAGTTTAGCACGGAAGTGTTTGCAGAATCGGGGCCTATACGTGGGAACCCATCGTAATGGAGATGTGCTGTCGGCTGAGAGCTGTGTGAATCTGCTCTTCTGAGCGTAATGCAGCAGTAATGAGTTGTTATTTGCTTGTATTACAGCGCTGCCTAGGAACCCGAGTCACGGGGCAGGGCCCTGTTGTCTGGACAGGATACCTGGGCCCAGAGAGCTCACTATCGGGTCGTTTCCAGATACTCTTCCAACGGCAGAGCTCCAATTTTACTGCAGGGAAGGATACAGTAAGAGGAACAGCTTACGTCGAATGACTATGCCAGGGACACGTGTGTAAAGTGCTGTTCTGCCCTGCACCGTGACGCTGCAGAAATGGCAACTTGGGAAGCTGGGTTTGGGATCGGACAACGGCTTTCAGCTTGCAAGTCCCAGGCTGGGCTCAGAGTTCTGCTGCATTCTTTCCATCTCCCCCATGCCATCCCCAGCATGAAAGATGCTGCAGGATAAAGTCTGCCTTGTTGACCCTAGTGGATCAGAACCGGAGCATTTTGAACCCAGTTGGCCCAGCTGTAAATGACAGCCACAGGCGCAAGAGGGTGGGGACCCAGCCCCAAGCGCTCAAACGTCACAAGTCAAGCCCCCAATAACCACAGGCCTGGCTTACACATCATGAGGTTGTAAAAATAATACACTGGGGGCTCTTCTGCTTTATTTGCCTTCTGGTATTTGAGCCTTCAGAATTCATATTTTCAAGCTTTTCTCCACTCCCATGAGGATTAGACACTTATTGCTTTTTTATATGAAAGTTAGGAGTCTCTCAGAACCAGCTGACTCCAGGAGCTGGGGCTTTAATGAAAGCACCAAATTTCCTGAGCCTCGCAATCCAATGGAAAGAGTGGTCACAACAAACAGCCTTTTACCTGCAAGCTGAGCAAGTTTGCTATGGAAACCCGTGAGAGACCATGAAGAGGGAGTTCTGGGGGGCTCGGCTACAGAAAGGATGAGCTGCGGTTGGTGTGCTGGGCTGAGAGGTCCATTCCCTGTCCTTGCGTGACCCTGGACAAGTCACTTAGTCTCTCGGTCCCTTCGTTCCCAGCTGTACCATGGGGATAAATCCCCTGAAATATACCCCCGGGAGCTGCGCTGCTGCTAGTGATGAAATGCGCTGCCCAGACAGAGACCTGAGCTAGACAGACAGATACCAGGGGACGTGTCACTGCAGAATTGCCATCTTGGCAGGCTGCCGAGCTAGACAGCTGCTGTACCCAGGCACAGACAGACCAATCCACACCGTGATCATGTCTCTGATGCTGCTTCACACTTCCGAGTCTCTCTTACACACAAGGCAGGGCTGCCCTGATGCCAACCTTGGAATGCATGAAACGTGGCCGACGCTGGGTGTGGGGCAGAGGCAGGATTTGGGAGAAGGGGTCCACGGAGGAGGGTCACGAAGCTTGAATGAGCTGTGCTACACCGTCAGACCCATGTGCTCCTTCCCAGGCAAGGCTGGTTTTATTCCCGTTAGCTCCCGAGACGGAGGGGCAATGCTTAGCACATTGGGTGCTGCTGGCATTTGTGAAAATCTATTTAGGTGCCTAACCAGGAGCTGAGTCCTTTTGAAAAACCCAGCTCCGGATCTGGGAGCTGAGCACTCGAAAATCTGGTCCCATGCTGCCAGGCCATCAGTTAATGTTTATTTCCACCCACACATCACATTCCCCTGCAACATATGCTGCTGTGTGACTCAGCCGCCGGGTCCTTCCTATTTACCAGCAGAGACCTAGAGCTCGCGATGCTGCTCTGAGAATGAGCAGCAGCAGCAGCCAGAACAGAAAGGCTCACTCCGGACTCACATCGGTTAGTATATTAACCCTATCTTAGCGATGAGGAAACTGAGGCACAGAGAGATCAACTGACTAGCCCACCCTCACACAGGGAATTGTGGCAGACACACAGAACCCAGGTCTCCCAGTTCCCAGCCTTACCCCCTGAGCATCTTCCCTCTTGTCTCGGGAGCATGTGCTAGAGGCCAGGCTCTGGTCCAGCAGGTGGTATGTAAATAGTATGGGAGGAAGACTCACCTTCTCTCCTGTTGGGTGCCTCTCTGGAAAAGCACCCAGGACTATACGCAATAATCACAGTTATCTGGCAACTTCTGGATTAAAAGACCAGATCTTAGAAATTCACACTTACTAAAACACCCGGAAATCAAACGTTTCAAGCCAGGTGTGAAATTCTGGACCCACTGACGTCAATGGCAGTTTTGCCATTGACTTCAATGGAGCCAGGACTTTACCCCTGATGTTTAGGTCACTTGGCTCCCCTAGCAATATTACGGTCTATCATTTTAAACACCGTCTGCTTCTCTCTTCATAGAGCTGCTCTCACTTCCATCAGTGCCACTCGGGGTTCAGGGCCCAATGTGCTAGGCGCTGTACAAAACACAGGATAAAAGAACATATCCAGCAACTGCAAATAACAACTAACTAATCTCCACCCAAACCTTCCAGACTATCTAAAGCCACAGAGAAAATCCCATAAAAAATCTCCACACACACTGGCTTTGAGATATACATCGCCAGAAAAAAGGGTTGGAAGATTTGCCCCAAATTGAGGGAAGAAAAATAAACCACCCACCATGAGTCTAAATCTCCACCAACCTGCACTGGTGTAAATCCGGAGTAGCTCCACTGAAGTCTGTGTAAGTAAAGGGAGAATCGGGCCCTGAACAGTTTGATGCTACGTATGTTACTGCCACCTGCCTGATTTGTCTTGGCAAACGATCAGCGTGGGAAACCGCAGGCAGTTTGGTTTAGAGTTGGCAAAGCCGGGAGTGGGGCTGGGATCACGTTTCTAACGAGAGACCCAGCTTCAAACTTAGTTCTGGACAGACCAGGGTCCCTCCCTGGTGGCATCTGGGCACGTCACTACCATTCCCAAAGGGAGGGGGGATCTTTATACCTGAGTATCGATCCACTTCACGCCCTCCGCAGCGTGCTCCACTCGGCCGTAGAAATGCACAGGAAGCATATACTCAGGGCGGGCTTTTTCCCAGGGGTTGCCATAGCGCAGCCAATCATCAGCTTCCTCCACCTGAAACATACCAGCAATAGACGGTTATTCTAGCCATGGCCGAACTAGGTCTCTGCTAAGAAGGAGATCCTTGTAATCGGCATTTAAAAAAAACCCCAAGCTTTAAAAAAGGAGTTTTAAAAAGAGACACGCGAACCTCCCTGAAACCCTAATGGCCGGATCCCCCACTGGTGCAGATCGGTGCACTCCACTGACTGCATGGAGCTGTTCCGTTCACACCAGCTGAGGATCTGGCCAGTAACTCTAGACAGCAGCATGGGTGTCCATGTTTGTTGACTTGTGCCTCCTTGATTCGTCTGCCCAATGGGCACAGCTGAGAGTAAAAAGACGGGGCTCTGTCCGCCGGGTCACCCTGCAGACTCCACCAGCGATCTGAACGCCCGTCAAGTGCTTCCTTTGCTCATGACCCTTCAGCCGCAGTCAAGATTCTGCAGCTTGTTGCGGTGCTCACGCCAGCCAAGAATCCAGCCCTTTCTCCCATAACCGGGCTGGCTTTGCAGGGCTAGCGTGAGTAAAAATGAACGACACAATCATTTGGGTCAGTAACGTAAGCTGCTGTCCATCACAATACACAGCTCCATTCCCAGCTCTGCCACAGATGCCGTGTGTGACCTTGGACAAGTCACTTCATCTGCCTGGGCCTCGGTTCTCCACCCTAGGTCTATTCAGACTGCAGGCTCTGTGGGGCAGGGACGACCTCACCCTACGTGTCTGCAGAGCACCATGCACAAAGAGGCCCTGTTCTCCGTTGGGCTGGTAGGCGCGACAATACCATCCACGATCGATTGTCAGAACAATCAAAGGGAACGTTACAAACCGAATGCTGAACTGCCCCATCGACAGACCTGCCAGCCATCGAGAATCTTCTGATTAAATATGCCAAATTCGTATCGGATCCCGTAGCCATAGGCTGCCAGCCCCAGCGTCGCCATGGAGTCGAGGAAGCAAGCTGCAACATCAAAGCAAAGGATCCCTCTGAGGCGCAGGTTTGCAGAAACCCACCGAGGAGACCTGGGCCCGGGTCCACATCTCAGCCCTGTGACTCGCACGGAGCTCCGGGCCCGAGACAACCAGCAGCTTTTCCTTTTTGGGACTTGGAATTTTTCAAAACTTGTGCACAACCAAAGGGCTGAGGAGTGGTGTGTGTGTGTGTGTGTGTGTGGGGGGGGGGTGTTGTGAATTTCTAGCCTACTTTGGATTAGACTGCAACAGTCCCAAGGAGTAGCTGCCCTGACATCAGAGAGCACGGTGGCACTCCGAGGGGGGTGCAGAATCTGACCCCCGTTGGGCTCCATTTGTGAGGGCAGGGGGCAGAGATTGATCTGTTCTCCAAGGAGCTTGTGCGGAGGGAGGGAACTGATGGATTTGTTGGGAGAACGGATGGGGTGTGTGTACACACGTGTGCACCTGGGAGGGGGAGGGATTGATGGATTTGGGGGAGCTGTTTCAGGGGAACCCACTTTGTATTTTTATGCCCCCCCATGCACTAGTGTGTCTTTGGTTCTTTGCCAAACACCCGTCGGCAGGTCTGGCTGGGCCCCAGCTTCACCCTCCTGCCTCTCACCACAAAGATGGGTGCTAGGGGCTATCTGAGCCCCGCCGTCTCCTTCCAAGGGGGCGCAGGGAGGTTGGAACTGGAAGCTAGCCTAGGACCTGGGGGCATTTTCCCATGCTCCTGGTGGGGGCCGTGACCTGAGCCTTGGGCGTGATGCAGAAAGGGGATATCGATTCCAGCCGTGCCTCCCAGGGGCACGCTGGGGCTAGCTAGCTACTGTTTATAAAGTGCCGCCAAGTGTGACTTTTACTAGTGTCCACAGCACTAGTAAGTGCGTGTCAGGACTCCGTGGTTCACAACCACGAGGTGGACGGGAGCAGCGAGATCTGGTCTTGACACAGGGCTGGAAGGTGCTGAACAGCGATGGGGACAGTCCCAGGGCAAAGAACAGTTCAACAGCCCTGTCTCAATGTGAGTTCAGCACAGCTGTGGCCAAAACGGACCAGAGCACGGCCTGGCGGGGGTCAAGCTGTTTTATAATCCAGTTAGAACCAAGTCCTGGTCCCGGGCTCTCCCTGAGCTAACGCGGGGCTTTCAACTTCCCACGGCTGCTCCCGCAGCAACACTAGTGTGGACTGACCCCAGCACGTCACGTCACCTCGCTGCAGCAGGCCGAGGTGACACACTAGCTAAAACGACGGCAGATGCTGGCACCTTGTCTACACTAGAGCTGCACCCGGGTTAGCAAGGATGGCAAATGTTAGGGGGGGGGGAGGCTAGGGTAGGCAAGGCCTTGGGCCTCCTTCAGTGCTAGCCCAGACGTGTTAGAAGCCAGCTTGGGCAGCTGTGCCTAAACCACAGTCGTTAGATGCAGTTAATTGCCCTTTGCAGAGGGGGGCTAATCAAGGAAGGCAGGGGCCAGCACTGCCGCGCGGCCAAGCCTTGCAGAGGATATCACTGGGGCTACAACGAACAGGGCATTACCTGCCAGGCGACCCAGCCCTCCGTTACCCAGGCCAGCATCTTCTTCGATTTCTTCCAGCTCCTCCAAGTCCAGACCCAGCTGTTGAGAAAGCAGCAACTTCAGCGCCAGGGCATCACCCCTACAGAGCCCTGAGACATGCGTCCCTGCAGCCCTCCGAAGGGGAGAAAAACACAGCCAGGCTTCTCTCCCCCCGGCCATCTAATTCCTCTGACAAGTGACCCTCTCTCACTTCCAACCTCATTTTTATTAGGATCTGCAGGATTCCTTAGCCACATCAAACACCAAACGCTTCCTGGCTGGCAACCCCCAAAACTACAAAGACCTCTAATCTGGGAATCAGCCAATCACAATACAAATCATCACTGCTGGCTTATTTGCATAACGATTTGAGGTTGCTCCTTCTTTCCAGGGTTAATAACTGTACTTTGAGCCTCGAAGGATTCTGGGGCCCGGGGGTTTCTTAGCCCAGAATATGGTTAATGCCAAGTTCACAGGTTGACCTTGCAAGTTATTCCTGCTATGCTGGAATGTCCCTCAATGTTTTGGCTCAGAACTTCCCAGCTGAAAGCCAGCAACAAATATGGCTGCTTCAGCTTCTGACCTTCCAAAACTGTCCGCTGACCTACCCCCAACATCAATCTCCCCTTCCCCCGACTTCTCCACAGCCACTCAGGAAGGCCAAGCCTCCACTCCCATCACTAAAACTAATGCCTAGGGCTGGCTGAAAATTTCAAAGATGACCTTTTCCCATCGGAAAACGGGGTTTTGTCAAAGTTGAAATTTTCGGTGGGAAAAGATCAATTTCGGCAGAATTTTCCATTGGGAAAAATGGAAGCAAAATGCTTCATTTCAGATCTGCATTAATCTCTGCATCTGCCAGAGTGCATCATGGGAGATGTAGTCCAATGGGGGAGCAAGGCCCACAAGAGAGACTGGGAGCAAAAAGGACTCAGAACTACAACTCCCAGGAGGTAACAGAGCTGGCTCAAGGGGATGCAGAGATTAACGTGGACCTGAAACAAAACATTTTGATGTTTCTGAATTGAGATTTTTCCAGAACTTTCTATTCCATCAGAAGTTTCAATATTTGAAATCGGGATGAAAACAAATGTTGAACTGTTGGAATTTCCCACAGGACAGAAATCCTGTTTTTTGATCATCTCTTCTAATTCTACTTTAAATTCACTTTAAATCTGGGGCTAGCTTGTTACCGAGAGCAGAGTGGGATCAGAAGCTGAGGCTGCCATGTTTGCTGTCCACATATGGAGGAGCAGTTCTGGGTGTGATTATTTTACCAAAATAATCCCTCGTGTGGAGGCAGTCGTACTGGCACAAAGGTGCCTTACACTGGTATAGCTTATTCCCCTTCCCGTGGCGGAATAGCTGCACTGCTATAAAGCACTTTTATACTGGTATAACTGTGTCCACACGTATTGTTAAAGCAGCACAACTTGTGTGTGTTGACAAGCCCTTGGTTGACCTAAAAGACTTTTCTTCCTCTAAAGGGATGTAAATGGTGTGGATGGGAGGGAAAGAACGACGTAATTACACATTTCCCCACAAAACCCTGCCTGCCTTTCCTATTACCGATGTAACAGCAACTCCACCTAGCAGCTCCCGAGTCTTGCACTTTATTTAGCCCAGAATTTGTTTTTTATTTCTAAACAGGGAGCACCATTAAGTTACCATTTAAATACAGAACTAGCTCAATACACAGATGTAAAGCATGTGTCAGCCAAGGCTCTCAGAGCCCTGCCTAGGGAGGAAGCGGTTAGACCGCTAGGCTAGGACTCAGGGGACCTGGGATCTATTCCCAGCTCCATCACTGACCTTGAGCAAGTCACGCCAACTCCCCGTGCCTCAGTTTCCCGTCTGTAAGAAGGGGATGATAATACTTCCCTTAGGGGAGCATTATGTTTAATTAGCAATTGTCAGTAGATTGCTTTAAGTATTAACAAACATTCAGCTGCTGCCCGTTTTACGGGGAGTGACAGCAATGGAGAACTTTAGCGTCGGTCAGAGACACTTACCAACATGTGGTTTTTGGACAAGTCCAAGTAGGTAATTTTGGGTGTGATTTATTTTTTTACCAATATAATTATGCCAGTACAACCCCTAGTGTGGACACCGTTACACCCCATACAGGCATGCAGCTAACCACTAGAAGCACATTTATACCAGTGTAACAGCGTCCGCACTAGAGGGGCTGTACAGGAACAGCTATACCAGCATAGTTACAGCAGTGCAACGTGTGTGTGTGTAGATGCGGGCTAACTGTCTCCTCCTTCAGCGGGGCTAGCACAGGGATGGATTGTTCAACACCTCTCCAAGTCACGCTATCTCGGCCTGTTGGGTTTAATTTCCAGGGGGCTTTACTGAGCCGCAGTTATGAGCAAAGGCCAGGTAGCGAAAGGAGACTGAGGGCCCATGTGACAAGGCCCTGATCCTGGAATGACCTCAGTGTGGGCAGAGCCATGAGCAGGATCGGGGCCTAAGCCCCCTATTACTAGCAGAGGAAGCTACAGCATGAAGAGGTTTCAAGTTTATTCCTCATGGACCCTCCTCCCATTGCAGTGTTACCGGCAGCCTGTGCATCGCACACTGCAGGCGGATCCTGCAGCAACCGTTTTCCATCACAAAAGCTTTGTTACGATCAACAACCTCTGAAACAAAAATATCCCCAAGCCAAGCCCAGCCTCTTGAATCTTTAACGAGCTGGATGAGAGCTTGAAATGTGTGTGTGTGTCTCAGACTTGCTTCAAGGACAGAGGGATACTGGGGCCTCTGCCAAAGTCACTCGCTTTCATGAGTCACGGTACTTTCAAGGGAGCAATAACATTAGACCAAACGTGGGTAGATTAGATGGAAACTTCAGAATGCTGTAAAATTAATGAGCTTTGCACAAGCCGTTTGCTTTGGTTACCGATGGCAAAAGGGGGAGGAATTAAACAGAGAGAGAATAGTGATGCGGATAAGACATGGGCCACACGTGTATGTTACATCCCCGGTCCTGATTCTCCATTTGTTCTGTCTGGGTAGGCTGTCAGCTCTGGAGGGCAGGGTCACGCCGCTGCCCTGGTCTGTGACACACCGAGGATACAGAACAATGATGAGCCACATGGGTTTGCATTTCCCTGCCTGCCCCTGGGTTTTGACAGACTCCTGCCCAGTTCCCCCTCCACACAAGCTCTCTTCTGGCAGAGGCAACTCCAGGGAAGCTGTCTTCAGTCAGAGCTTCATCAGACCCTGTGGGTCCCAACTGATGCTAAGAGAAAATGGGGAAGGGAGCTGGTTGGAAAATGGGCTTTCTTCTGGGGAAATGCTGACAAAAATGAAAACACACATACTTGTTGAATTTTCTACAGAAAACGGACTTTTCAGTGACAAACAAAGCTTTTTTTTTTTTAAACCAAAACCTGAAATATTTCTACTAGGAAATGCTGCGGTGGTGCCTCATGGGAGTTGTAGGAAAAGCCTCTCATGTTCCCATTCTCCTCTCCAGGCTCAGCTCCCTGGTCAGACTACATTTCCCATTATGCACCGTGATCTCCCCTCCTGGTGATCGCAGGCAGTTGCATCATGGGAATCCTTAGCTATAGTGCATTATGGGAAATGTGTCTGGGTGGGGAGCACAGCCCATTTAGGAGAATGGGGACGTGAGAAAACCAAACCACAACTCTCAGAAGGAAATACTTTCATTTACAGGAGTTTGGCTTTTTGATGGAAAAAAATCAAAAATTTCCATAGAAAGCAGACACGGCTTAAAAAAATTAGTTTTGTCAAAATCAATTTTCTTTCTAAACAAATTTTGGCAAAAAAGTTTTGCTCAACCCTAACCAGGACTTGCCAGAGAAATTTACCTGGTAAATGGCTTCATCACAGACATTCTGCATACCCAAGTTCACCATTGTATTCTGCAGGGTGCGGCCCATGTAGAATTCCAGAGACAGGTAATAAATACGCTGGTGGAATACATCAAAAGGACAGAAGGAAGAACATTAATTTTACTTCCCAGGCTGAGACTTTGCAACACAAAGGGGGCTGAAAACGGAAGTGAAATGTACACATATTCTATGAAGAAGAACTAATGCTAATGCACAATTAAGACTGCAAAAACGCAATCAGGTCTGTTGACAGACATACTGCCTCTTGCTCCAGGACGTGCTAACAGCGAGGACAATTAGCACTGGAACAAGTTACAAAGGGCTGTGGTGGAGTCTCCAACTCTGGCAATTTTAAAATCCAGATTGGATGTTTTTCAAAAAGCTCTGCTCTGGGAATTGCTCTGGGGACGTTCTCTGGCCTGTGTGAGACAGGAGGTCAGGCGAGATGGTCACGATAGTCCCTTCTGGCCTTGGAATCTATGAATCTTTGTTTCTGAATCTGTGCTCTCCCTCTCAATAGCTATTCTGACAAGCACTGATCCTTCCTCAAAAGGACGTCTGAGCAATGTGCAGAGAGGGACACACTCCACCAGACCCCGGGAATGGGAACCCTCCCCCCGTTCTTGCCCCTCAGATCTAAAGAGCAGGGTTTGTATTTTACACGGAGGGATTGTGTCCTCCCCTATGCCCAACAGCAGCAGGGTCATATCCTTTGCCAGAAAACACCCCCACCTTGTTAGCAGATGTTGATCCTGCTGGGGAATGTTAAGTGGGTTCTGCTGACTCAGGCTCATTATCCTACTCAGATAGGGGAGAGGTGAGAGTGACACTCTGGAGTGGAGTGAAGTGACACGACCTCATCTCACCCTAGGAGCTGCCAAGCCTGGGAAGAATATTTGCCATGAATTTTGCGTGATCTTTGTTTTCATCTCTTGTTAATAAAGCCAGTCCCTGGCAAGCCATAAAGTGTGGGCTGTTTTAGAGCAGGCTGGAAAAGCTATAAAAATATCGTTAATTTTATTAGTTATTGGTGTGAGAGCACCAGTGACTCCCACACTGCATACGTGCCCCGTGCGATCACCAAGCTCATGTTCCTGTGTGGCTTGCTTTGCCTTTCGAAGAACAGTTTCTGAAGTACGTCCTACCAGCAATATCCCCCATATGTTCCTCCCCAAAAGGAGGCATGCAGCCATCAAGCAGTCCCCTCCTAACACAATACACTTCACTGTGAAGAAGGTTCACATCAGGTCTCTGTGCTCAGATGCAATTCTCAGCTTGCCTCGATTCAGGACAGCACTAGAGCTGGGGAGGGAATTGTTTTCCCTTTTCCGCACTGGGACAAAACAAGACTCTTGGAAGGTTGTTTTTTTTTTTTTTTGAGAAAGAGCTCAAGCGAGCACGCCCCTGTGATGTGGGAGGCCCAGATTCAAGTCCGTGGTCTGAATCAGGCAAGCCCAGACCTGAACCTGGGTTCCAGTCCAAGTGCGCTAACCATTAGGCTATTGGCTATTCTAGGGTGGGTCTCTCTCTCTCTCTCCGGTTTTGACCAGGAATTCCATCCTAGGTCTGAGAAATCTTTCCCAAAAATTGGATTGAAACTGGTACATTCCCGCAAAAAAGTTTCACTTTCATTGGATTGACATTTTCTGACTAAAACAAGTTCCATCCAAAAACTCCTGCCTGGCTCTAGTGAACACACGCTTAACCCCCTTGAAATCAGTTAAAGTGAAGCCCCTCCCACGATAGGGAGGCTTTCCTGAATTGTAACCCTGTCGCCTGTTGCGTAACATGGACCACGCTTTGTTTGTCAGAGAGATTCTTGTGATGTGCCTATCTCTGCCCAGAGCATGATTTTGCTAAGCAGGCTGCCATTTTCTGATAAGATTGTTTCTCCAATTAACTTAGAACGCAAGTGGTCTGGGAGGCATCGCTGTATATTTATAAAACCATTCTTCACAGTGAAGTGCTGCTTTTTCGCAGCTGAAATGCCATGCACAGAGCCTGTCACATTCATTTAAGATTCCTAATTGTATTCATCAATGTGGGCCTGATCCAAAGTCAATGGGAGTCTTCATCGGGCTTTTGATCAGGCCCTATGCCAGGAGCTATTTCCTAGTATGACGGTCACCCCTGTTGAGACATGTAGAAATAAATCAGTGCCACGCTGATCACCCACTATGAGATTCTGGGAATAAAAGGAAAGTGCAGTGCCTGGGTATCGCTCAATAAATATGGAGTCAACTTTCCACAACCATTTTCAGCAACATGCATCCCTCTGGGGTCTCTTGGGGAGGGCTGGAATTTTAAATGAATCACATGTTCCAGGAGACTTGGCTTGCTGAGGCAGATTAGGGCTGAGAAAATGTCATGGCTGGAAATCAGGGAGTGTCAAAAGTTATTGGCAGTGGTTTTGGTTATAGAGGGCCATGGGGTGAATTTCATCCTAAAAAGATCTACCCAACTGTTCTGTTTCAGCAATCCATTTCACACAGTGAACAGGTAACTTGAATTATTGATCCAGTTGATACGTCAAACCACCCTTAATTTTGAGACTGTGGCATTATTTTAAGTATCACTTGTCTTTCTACACCATCACTGCAACAATACAAGAGCCATGGGGATTTATGGGTTAAACAGCCATACTTGTCTGATCAGCACGGTGCAACAATATTAACGAATATTTGATAGGGACATAAACATGATAACAAAAAGTTATGTGGGAAGATGTTCCCCTCAGCTCCCGTGAGTCTGTCTGCAGCAAATGGCTTTATCCAAGCCCATTTTCTCACTGGATAAATATTTGACCAGCATCCATTCTATGGATCATTTCTTCTTCGGAAAACACTAAGTTAAGGAAGTAAGATAAGCAATAACATTGGTTAGTCCCCTCCCACTCTGACTTTAATACGTTTCATTCCTTTAAAATAAGCAACTGGTACACAGCCATGGGGCTGCTATTTTATCCTTTCCAGCATGTATAACATGCCTAAGCAGGAGCACTGGTTTAGGGAGACCATCCCTAGTTTTAAAAGAGCCATGTGATGCATGCTAAATAAAGCCCATTTGTAGGATTCATATCAGGATGTGAGTGAATCAAACTATAAGAAGAAGTGGGCGACGACATAGAACCAAACCATTCCTTTTACAGCACTAGGAAACTGTCCTGCAAGAAAACCAGGATGTATGAATCAAGGTTCACGTTCTCAGCTTGAGTACAGCAGCTGAGAATCTGGCCTCGAATTCCTATGTTAAACCGACACTGTTCAAGGCAAATTTGACCTAAATTTGAGGTTCCGTAAAAGCTTACAAAACTTTAGACGTGTTTCCATTCATTTTTGTTCATTACAATAGAAACAATTTTCTTTTAAACAGATACCTATGTCTCTGCAGTTTTGGCACTCAAACATTACAGCACTCTGCTAGTATGAGAACCTGACTATGAAATCGATTAGAAACTGTCTAGCAGCAGAAGTGAAACCGACTCGCCCATTTCCATTGGCCAAGATGAGGGGAATAAAAAGTGTCAAAAGGCACAGAGTCTTTAATGTTCTCAATTTTAATAGTCTTCTGCAGGTTCCCATATCACTTCATGCCTTGATTTGACTAAGCTGAGAGTAAATATGACCATGCAATGTTTGAAATCTTTCTTCAGACACTTTTCCCTGTATGCCTCCTAGTGAGCCTCTGTCCAGCCTAGTTTTTGAGTGTGCCAAGTGATGCAGTCGATCACCTGCAAAACACGCTCTCCTTCCTTGTATCTCCCTGGATTAAGAGGAAGGATGGTGCATATTTGCTCTTCGAATGAGGGACAGAAAAGGTACTTTAAGACAGAACACATGGAATGCGCCCTTCATCTAAATCTCTATTGGGCGTATATTATGCATGAAACAAACACAGGGTACTGCAACAGTACCTGGTCCAATGCCCACTGAATTCCATAGCCATGTCTGTATGAGAGACTTTTGGGGGCAGAGCAAAGGCAGTGGCTAAAGTATGATTTTTTTGGGAGGAGAGGAGGGTGTCACATTTCTATACTGGCAAAAACTTTAACGTAGCCACAGTAATAGCCGCATAACAGTGCTCTTGCCAATACGTCTTATTTCACTCGCTGAACTGGTATAGACTACAACAGCAAAGGAACTTTTCTGACAGCATAAACCAGTGGTCCCCAACGCGGTGCCCGTGGGCGCCATGGCGCCCACCGGGGCATTTATGCGCGCCCGCCTAGTGCCCAGCAGGGGAGAGAAGCTGCGGCCCCACGCCTGCCGGGGACAGAGAACTCTGGGGCTGCAGGCTGTGGGCGCCGGTGTTCTCTGTCCCCGGCAGGCGCAGGGCCCACCTAGTGCCCAGCAGGGGAGAGAAGCCGCGGCCCTGCGCCTACTGGGGACAGAGTACTCCAGGGCTGCGGGCACCGGTGTTCTCTGTCCTCGCGGCTTCTCTCCGGCTTCTCTCTTCTCTCTGGATTCATATATTACGTAACATGAAATATGATTTTTTTGTATTATTTAATGTACAAATACAAAATAAGCCTTGAAAAATTGTTGGCACCCGCCACACTCTTCTGAAAACATGAATGTGCTACTGGCCACAAAAAGGTTGGGGACCCCTGCCATAAACTGTATTTACAGTAGGAGGCTTTGCTGGTATAGTTATTCCGGCAAACTTTTCTAAGGCCTACCTGGCCTATGGAAGCCTTTCAGTGCTCACTGAGATCAACAGAAGCACTGGCCTTTAATCCAGGCTGATTATTTGAGCGGACAAGTGTTATATTCCCTGATTTTTGTAACACAGCTGTTCTGCTGTGACATGCGAGTGGTTCATTGCACAGCTGCATTCTTACACCGCTTTCTCTCTTTCCTGTTCCCCAAAAGAACTAAACAAGCATCGTTTCCCCCTACAAGGATGAAGGAGACAACCTGCTGAACTGGGTGAAATTCTCTGGCCTGTTATACGGATCAGACTAGATTTATGAATCTAGGTCAGCCCCACGACTTGGCACATTTAAAGCTACACTGAACAAAGCTCTACAAGCCACACACGGAACAACGCTGCTCTGACAAGGCGATGGACTAGATCAGCATTTCTCAAACTGGGGTCCCCGAGGGTATTCCGGGGGGTCCGCGGGCCCCACTGATCAACTCCTTCCCCCCCTCTATCTCCTGGAGGCTACTGAAGCCAAACCGGGAGATTTTAGGCGCTAAAAGTCTGGCGGCGCAGCAGGGCTAAGGCAGGCTCCCAACCTGCCCTGACTCCGCGCCACTCCCAGAAGTGGCCGGCACATCCCTGCAGCCAACTCCCTGCCCCAGCCCAGAGCCCGCACCCCCTCTCGCACCCCAACTACCTCCCAGACCCCGCACCCCGTCCCGCACCCAAACTCCCTCCCAGACCCCGCACCCCCTCCCGCACCCCAACTCCCTCCCAGACCCCGCACCCCCTCCCGCACCCCAACTACCTCCCAGACCCCGCACCCCGTCCTGCACCCAAACTCCCTCCCAGACCCCGCAGCCCACACCCCTCCCGCACCCAAACCCCCTCCCAGAACCAGACCCCACACCCCCTCCTGCACCCAAACTCCCTCCCAGAGCCCGCAGCCCACACCCCCTCCTGCACCCAAACTCCCTCCCAGAGCCTGCAGCCCCCCCCCCCCCCCGCACCCCAACTCCCTCCCCGAACCAGACCCCACACCCCCTCCTGCACCCAAACTCCCTCCCATAACCAGACCCCACACCCCCCCCCGCACCCAACCCCCCCCCCAGCCCCCGCACCCCCCCCCCCCCCCCGCACCCAAACTCCCTCCCAGAACCAGACCCCACGCCTCCTCCCGCACCCAAACTCCCTCCCAGACCCCGCAGCCCCCACCCTCTCCCGCACCCAAACTCCCCCCCCCAACCAGACCCCACGCCCCCTCCCGCACCCCAACTCCCTCCCATAACCAGACCCCACGCCCCCCCCCGCACCCAAACTCCCTCCCAGAACCAGACCCCACGCCCCCTCCTGCACCCAAACTCCCTCCCAGAGCCTGCAGCCCACACCCGCTCCCGCACCCAAACTCCCTCCCAGACCCCGCCCCCCCTCCCGCACCCCAACTCCCTCCCAGAGCCTGCAGCCCACACCCCGTCCCGCACCCAAACTCCCTCCCAGACCCCTGTGCCCTCTCCCCCTCCCGCACCCAAACTCCCTCCCAGAGCCCTCCGCCCACACCCCCTCCCGCACCCAAACTCCCTCCCAGAACCCGACCCCACGCCCCCTCCCGCACCCAAACTCCCTCCCATAACCAGACCCCCCCCCCCCCCCCCCCCCCCCCCCCCGCCCCCCACCCCCGCCCCCCCCCCCCCCCCCCCCCCCGCCCCCCGCCCCGCCCCCCCCCCCCCCCCCAGACCCCGCACCCCCTCCCGCCCCCCACCCCCCCCCCAGCCCCCGCACCCCGTCCCGCACCCAAACTCCCCCCCAGAGCCCGCAGCCCACACCCCTCCCGCACCCAAACCCCCTCCCAGAACCAGACCCCACACCCCACCCCCCTCCCAGAGCCTGCAGCCCACACCCCGTCCCGCACCCAAACTCCCTCCCAGACCCCTGTGCCCTCTCCCCCTCCCGCACCCAAACTCCCTCCCAGAACCAGACCCCACGCCCCCTCCCGCACCCCAACTCCCTCCCAGAGCCCGCACCCCCCCCCACACCCAAACTCCCTCCCAGACCCTGCAGTCCACACCCCCTCCTGCACCCCAACCCCCTCCCCCAACCAGACCCCACGCCCCCCCCCGCACCCAAACTCCCTCCCAGAACCAGACCCCGCACCCAAACTCCCTCCCAGAGCCCGCACCCCCCCCCACACCCAAACTCCCTCCCAGACCCTGCAGCCCTCACCCCGTCCCGCACCCAAACTCCCTCCCAGAGCCCGCACCCCCTCCCACACCCAACCTCCCTCCCAGACCCTGCAGTCCACACCCCCTCCTGCACCCCAACTCCCTCCCAGAACCAGACCCCACACCCCCTCCTGCACCCAAACTCCCTCCCAGAGCCTGCAGCCCGCACCCCATCCTGCACCCCAACCCCCTGCCCCAGCCTGGTAAAAGTGAGTGAGGGTGGGGGACAGCGAGTGACAGAGGGAGGGGGGAAGGAGTGAGCGGGGGGTGGGAAGAGGTGGGGCAGGAGTGGGGCCTTGGGGGAAGGGGTGCAGTGCGGATGAGGCCTGGGGCTGAGCAGGGGAGTTTGGGGATCCCCAACATTTTTAAAATCAAAATGGCAGTCCTCGGGTTGCTAAAGTTTGAGAACCGCTGGACTAGATGACCGGACAGCTCTTTCGATATATAATTCTACAACAACGCAGGCCTCAGATGTACTGGTTCTGCTTCGTTCGCAATTGCTGCAATATCCCTTTCCAGATTATTGCAGTAACGAGCCCCAAACCTGCCAGTAAAATGCAGACAGGTCATTCGCCCGGCCCAGGCCGCTGGGAGCAGAGCTGCGGGGTCCCCCTGCTGATGCTGGGCTCAGGCGGGGTGACCAGATGTCCCGATTTTATAGGAACAGTTCAGATAGTCGGGGCCACCCCCCGTCACCCCGGCTCCGGGACACCCCCCTGCAAAGCCCCCCGGGGTGCCCGGGCTGTGTCCCCCCCCCGTCACCCCGGCTGTGGGACACCCCCCCGCAAAGCCCCCCGGGGTGCCCGGGCTGTGTCCCCCCCCATCACCCCGGCTCTAGTACACCCCCCTGCAAAGCCCCCCGGGGTGCCCGGGCTGTGTCCCCCCCCGTCACCCCGGCTCTAGGACACCCCCCTGCAAAGCCCCCCGGGGTGCCCGGGCTGTGTCCCCCCCC
>QXTE01000187.1:1287565-1318552 GCA_003942145.1 Platysternon megacephalum
CGCTGGAGGCTGTGGGGCTCGCTGGGGCCCGGGCGCTGCGGGCTGGAGGCTGCGGGGCCGGGGCTCGCTGCGGGCTGGAGGCTGCGGGGCCGGGGCTCGCTGGAGGCCGGGGGGCTCGCTGGGGGCCGGGCGCTGCGGGCTGGAGGCTGCGGGGCCGGGGCTCGCTGGGGGCCGGAGCTCGCTGGAGGCTGCGGGGCCGGGGCTCGCTGCGGGCTGGAGGCTGCGGGGCTCGCTGCGGGCCGGGCGCTGCGGGCTGGAGGCTGCGGCTCGCTCGGGGCTGCGCTGAGCCCGGCCGGCGCCCGCTGCTGCAGTGGGGAGCCCGGCGCCTGCGCGCTCGCTAAGCCGGGGGTGGGGGGAGCTCTGCAGCCTGGCCGCGAGCCCGGCGAGCTCAGCCCGGCTCGCAGGCGCCGAGCTGCTGCCACGCTCCGCCCCGGGCTCCCCCTCGCCGGGGTCTGCAGCACCAGCCCGGCCCCGCCTGCTCCCGGCACCAACATCCGAGCTCGCCAGGCCCGCAGGGGTTTAAGGGCTGGTCCCCGGGGCGGGTGGTTCCCTGCCCAGCTCAGCGAACCAGGTTCTTCGGGCTCTGTCGCTGTGCAGGGAGCATGGCCCGGGGGAGCTGCTGGCCTCGGCCCAGAGGTGCCCCCATCACCCCCTCCCAGGAATTAAAGTAACAGCTCCCTTCCCACTCGCTTTGGACCAAATCCTGCACCCCCGTTTTTACAAGTGACTCTGGTGCCCCCCTTTCAGACACGTCCCAAGGGCCGGGTTTTCAGAGCTGCTCTGTGCTTCCTGGACATCACACCCCTGCCCGGTCTCTCAAGCCGGGCACCCACAGGCCCTAGCCCTGGGAAACACAGGCAGTGAGGTATGGAGCCAGCTGGATAAAAAGGGGCCTCATGCTAGTTGGTTCTCCCTGCCCCACTGGCTTCATTATTCCTAAACCCTCCCTCGGAGCTCCTGTCAACACTGGTCTGGAGTAGCAGCAAGAGCAGCTATTTCAAACGGGGGAGGGATAGCTCAGGGGTTTGAGCATTGGCCTGCTAAACCCAGGGTTGAGTTCAATCCTTGAGGGGGCCATTTAGGGATCTGGAGCAAAAATCTGTCTGGGGATTGGTCCTGCTTTGAGCAGGGGGTTGGACTAGATCCCTTCCAACCCTGATATTCTATGAAAACACTAGCTCCCAGTCTCCTTGACCCACCAGTCCCAGCCTCAGCTTCCTTGCACAACCACATTGGAGTGTTTCTCTCTCCAGCCCCACCAGTCTAGGGTGACCAGATGAGATGAAGAAAATATCGGGATATGGGGGGCAGCGGGCAAAAAAAAAAAAAAAAAAGAGCCAAGTGCTGCCGGCAGAGCAAAATATCAGGACAAATTGTATCCTGACCAGAGATCGGTCGGGAGACGGGACAAACAGCTAAAAATCAGGACGGTCCCGATAATGTCTGGGCACCCTACTCCAGTCCCAATCTACTCCTTTCCCTCTCCACACCACCTGGTCCAGCCCTTGTCCCCCTCTGACTTCCTCCTACATGTTGCCCAGGTGCCAGCAGAGGAGAGGGGTCACAGAGCATCCGAGGGGCTCCCTGCTCTTAGTTCTGGTACCTGGCCCCATGTCAAAGCAGCTGGGAACAGGAATTAGAGGGAAAGTCCAGTTTTGACCTGGTAACCTGGGCTGGAGGGAGCACACTCAGTGGCTCTGTGACGAGTGGTGGGGATGGAGCATGGCCAGTTGTCTGTGGAAATGGCACACATGCAGTGTGGTGAACACGAGGAGCTGTGAAGGGATAGAGCATGCTCAGTGAGGATGGAATCTCTGGAGAACTTAGCTGCTAAAATCTAAGACTCTACTGAGCCCATACAAATGGAGATTTTTCAAAAGTTTGTAAATTGGCCAAATTTGAGCAGTTCTTCATGGGGATGGCAAAAAGGCACAGCTGTAAAACAAAGGCCATTCCCTGCCATATGTCAAGTCCTTGTTCGAAAGCAAGGGATTGCTGGAGATTCTGAAAGAAAAGGTCACCAGAGATTTTTTTTTTTTTAAAGTTGCAAAACATTTCCTCCCTAACCTTGTTCTCAGAAACTGTGGAATAGTTTGGCTGAAATTAAAACTACAAATACATAATTCAGTTTCAGACAGACCAGCAGACAGACCAGCACCATGGAAAATTTCAGCCCAAATAGTTAAAGTTTGGCAAAGTAATTAGCAACCAAAAACATGGTCTTAAAATCGGAAGTGTTGGGCAACCTTTAATATGCACTGCTACCAGCTCCTATAATATTAAAGGCACAGGAATTGCCAGACTGGGGTCCATCTAGTTCAGTGTCCTCTATGACAGTGTCCAGCATCAGTTGCTTCAGAGAAAGAGGAAAGACACTCCAGTGGACGCACATCATAACCCACAGGGAAATTGTTTTCCTAAGTCTTGACAGTGAGTAGTTGACTTATGGAAATGAAACCAAGCCCAACCCTTCTTCAGGTAAGCCCATCGGTATGATCCTGGTCAAAACAAAGATGGAAATACCATTCATGTATCACACTTACATAGCAACTTTCATCCCAGGACCTTGGTATGTATTCAGAAGTTACCATGTTGCAACAGAAGAGGCTAAGATGCAGTGTTTTCCCATTAACACAGTGAAGGTAAGCTGCTCTCAGTGCAATGACTTGTTATACAGAGACAATCACTCCACAGTACCACACATTAATCCAAATAGGAAACATCCCAATTTGTAATTAAAATTTTATTGCCAATAAAATGATTTTCAAATATTCATCGTACATTCACATACATGCTACTTTACAGTGAAAAAACCAATGACAAGCAGAGCAACATTTTAGAAAAATCTGATGAGTTTCCCCACATGGATTTTACACCAAGTTTGTGCTTCTCAGGCAGTGAAAATCTAGCTTTATTCATTTAGGGTCTAATCCAAATTCCTTGGACAGACTTCTAGTGACTGTATGGGGCTTTGGATAAGGCCCTTATAAAACTTTAAGAACCAGCTAGTGTCTATGCTGACTACATATTAACATGATGCAATCCACTACTTATGGATAACTTACAAATTGTTTCCCTATTGCACACTGTTAGGAACAGGCTTCACTCTGTATACAGTACACTGATAGAAGTGTTGCATTCAAAGTACCAACCACTTCTGCTATGCCTCCTCACAGGCCAGTCTTCTGCAATCCATGCTCAGTGCAGCAACAATACATTCATTTATCAAAGGAAGACAGAGGCACTCCAAGCACTGTTTACTAGAAACAGTCTCTTTAGGTTCCAAACCAGCCTTGTAAAAGCCACCCCAAACCTGGGTGAAACCCACAGATACTCCAGTCTCAGGATTTTTCCTGTGTGAAGTTAATTAACAAAGAACTACCCCTATTCAAGCACCAACAAATCTCAAGTATATGTGGACATGTGTTAGTACCGCCTCCCACAAAACCACATGACAGATTCTTCTCACCATCATTGAAGGTTAAAATACATGCCCTGATCCCCTCCCAACACACAAATCTAGGAACTACCTGTTTTACTATTTAACACTTCATGTTAGGGTGACTAATACCAACTGCCCAGGAAATCCAGCAGGAGGGGACCTGAGGAAGCAGGTGGTTGTGGCAGTGTGTCCTCCAAATTCTTCCACTTGGGAGTGGTGGTAAGGGTTTGGCCCCCCAAGCCCTGCAGATCTCAGGGGAGCAGCAGGAGGCTGCCACCCCTATAGGAGGCCTGTACCAACTGCAAAGCCCTGTCTCCCTTACAGTCCCAGTGAAGTCACGCTGCCAGGGACTCCCCTAAAGGACTGAAATGGAGTTCCACCACCCCACCTCCAACAGCAAGTGCCGAAAGTACCTCAGCCTTTAAAGGCCAACGAAGAGCTCCCATAGATTGCAATGGGCTGTGGCTCAGATCCTTGAGTGTGCCCGTCACCTCCACAATACGCCCGAGTTCTGCTGGAATGGGCANGCTAGGCCATGCCATTGTCTTCACTTACATTAATTCTCAAACATTTAAATAGTTAAAAATTCACCAAAGAAATACATTATAAATCAGAACCATAAAAGAAGAGGCCCATCTGGAGTAGCCATTTCTAACATTGACCTCAGCATATTACAAGCAAAAATGACACAGGCATGTTCCACAAAGGTGTACTTTTCTCATAGAATTTGTAGTTGCATTGGGAACAAAGCCCCTCAATGAATCCCAGAATTCTCACCAAGATGATCTAGTTTAACATCAAGTCTTCTACAGACACTGCAAGATCAAGGAGGTATTCTTTAGCTGCCATGCGCGACATTTTCATAAATTGGGCGTTTGGGTGCCCAACTTAAGATCACCTTTTAAAAGGGTCTGATTGTCACAAAGAATGAGCAAAATCTGTCACCTGTAAGCCACCTGAGGCTGGGTACCCACAGACTGAAGAACTCAAATCCTTTTGAGGGTTTAGGCCCAGAAGTCTTAGTACTGCAGCCTGTGAAGTGAATCAAGGTAGTGAAAGGTGGCTCCCAAAGCCCAGCTTGTTTCGACATTGTCAATTTTTTGGGCAAGCTAGAAAGAAAAAAGGAGAGAAGTAAAACCATTCTCGTGTGCGTACATCACTAGCAAGTTGAGAGGTGTCACAACACAGCGCTGACCAATATTACCTGAAACACCTGGCTTTTTGGGAAGCCCAGTTCTTGCAGTAGCAAACTGATATAGGTGAGGTCCATGCAAAGGAAAGGATTGTCTCCCAGCTTCACCTCCATGGTCTTACACACTAAGAAGAATGGAGAGAGAGAGAATTGATTCTTCAATTTATAAACAACTATTCAAATCCCTAAAACAGGTTAGTTTATCCTCCCTGTGAATGGGTGGAAGAGAAACAGAACAAGGAAAAACAGGCCAACATTTTCAAAAATGGCTGCCTGAAGAGAGTCCACATTTAGGAACCTAAGGAAGTAGCTTATTTTCAAAAGCGCCACAGTCCCAGATTGAAATTGACAGGTGCTCAGCACTGGTGAAAATCAGGCCACTTATTTAGGCACCTAAATATGGACTCAGGAGCCTAATTTTAGGCCCCCCAGTCTTAACACCCCTTTCATCAATGGAGGGTACGTCTACACTATGGAATCTGTCTGCATAACTCTGTAGTGTAGACACGATCTACACCAACAGACAGAATTCTTCAGTTTATGTAGGAACACTGCCCTCAAAACAAAGTTAGCTTGGCTATATCTACACAAGTGCTGCAGTGGTGTAGACACTTGCTACAGTGACAAAAGGGGTTTTCCACCGCTGTAGTTAACCTATCCCCTTGAGAGGCGGTAACTAGGTTGACGGAAGAATTCTTCTATTGACCCAACGATGTCTATACTGGGGCGTAGGTCAGTTTAACTACGTCTCTCAGGGGGGGGTGTTGAATTTTTCACACTCCTGAGCAACATAGCTAGGTTGTCCTATGTTCTAGGTGTAGACCAGGCCTATGCCAATGTAACCTCCAGCACAGAGGCAGCTATGTTGGCATAGCGACATCGGTCAGGGTGTGTTTTTTCATACCCCTGCCTGACGGAGCTATGCCGATAGAACTTTTCTTTGTAAACCAGGCCTAAGGTAGATATAGAAAAGAGTACGCATCTCAAAATCTGTTTATGCCTTGTTACGCAGCCATCCTCTCTCAAAAGCATTCTCTCTCTTCTCCAAAACATATTCAAAGTCTAGTAAAGCGGTCAAAGAGGCAGTGAGCCCTCTGCAAAAACCTTTAGTTCCTAAGAGTTTTACCTGACTGTACTGGCAGAATGATCCTGAAGGTGATGGGGCTCCACATGGGTGCCAGGATGCGACTGCAGGATCAGGAGGTTAATAGGATGTAGTCAAGAGACAAAGGGCTTGATTCTCCACTACGTTAAAGTGGTTCTGCTCTTATTTACACATCCCAAGTAACCAAATAGTAATGAAATGTCTTGGAATAGTGCACATTTAACAGATGTTTTTAGCAGAGAATATGTACAAACTGCTCATATGCATAAACATTTCTATTTATTTGATACGGATGTGTTTAAGCAAGCAGAGAGAAATAACTACTGCAATAATCTGCAACCCAGAAAAGCAACAGTTTATATCCACAGACAAATTCTTACCTATAGTGACTTTGTAGGCATTAAACATTTTATAATCAACCAGTCAATCAGTTTGTGATATTAGTAAATATTATTTGGGTATATAAACAAACTTGTGACATACCTCTGCAAGCTAAGAAAAACTGGCTTGTGCCTTGGGGTTTAAAACATTTTTTTTTTGCTTCTTTACAGATGTTTAAAGAGGGCCTGCAAGTTTTTTGTAGAATCAAACAAACAACTTTTTTCTGCTTGTTTAGAATCATAAAATACCAGGAATCTCAAGCCTGATCATCCCTGGTTTTTGCTGGAGAATTCATGAAAGTGTTAAGAGATGTGGACTGTGAACAATCTCAGCCCTTGCTTGACAGGGCAAGAATGCTGAATCTTTCACAAAGGCAACTTTTCTCTTGAGTGTTTCTAAAGCATTTGAATTAAATGTGAATCACCAAAACCAGAGAGAGGTAAAGAGTCAGAATAAAAATCGCTTCCTTTCCCAATTAATCAGATTTTACTTGAATGGTATTTCTGATGTCAAAACAATAACAGATGTTCATGTCACACACACAGTCTCCAGGGGGAGGAAGAGAAAAAAAGGTAGCCAGGTTTCTAACAAACACACACATTTACTGATTTTTAAAAAACCTTTCAGATCATCTTTACACAACAAAAAGAAGCCCCCGCCCCCAAAAAAGTAAAAATATTTTTTCTCCTCTCTCCAGATCACCTTTAAACATAAGTATAAACTTTAAGAAAAAATAAATTGGATAAGAGCACAATCCACTTATTTTACATTTATGATTTCAAGGTAATTGCTAAATGACATTTATTATTCTTATTATTGCAAGAGAGCTCAGACATCTATATTGCGAGATTTATTTTTTTTGCAGTCTTTGTTAAAAATAAGGACTTATTAGAAAAATTGTGGCCAAGACTTTCAGGAGTAACTAGTACTTTTGGGTACCCAATTTGAGACACTTTAGAAGGGGTCTGATTTTCAGACGGTGGGTGCCCAACGCTTTCTGACAATAAGGCCTCTAAGATCCTTCAAATTCACCCCCCAAAAGATAGACATCCCAAATCACTAGTCACTTTTGAAAATCTTGGCAGCATTTTTTGCTTTGCTTTACTTTACTTACCATACTTGGCTGCAATTTCAAAGTCATTAACTGTTAGGCTACCTCCTTTTTCCTTATCTAGAAGGGGGAAAAACAGGGCATGTTTTACAGTGTGCATGTGAAGTCAGTTTTAAATGCTGGATGCTAAACACTTCTGGAAATTGGACCACTGAGGGCTGGATCCTGCACTCACTGAAGTAAGTGGGAGTTTTGCCACCAACTTCACTGCTGCAGGGTCAGACCTTTATTTAGATGCCTTAATATGGACTGTGAAGCTGAACTTCAGGCAGTCATTTTTTATAAAAGTTTGTTTAGCCTTAATGGGACACTGTCTACTTTTGAAATTTAGTCATTAAAAATAAAAAGGCTGAAAACTGTTTCAGGTCAGACCTCCAAGTCCCTGTGCCTTTTTTCCTAACAATTTTATAGTACCCGATCTTCAAAAAATAATATCACTGTACATTAATATAACCAAGGACATAATTCCTTGTAGCTTTGCGAAGAAACTGGATATTTTTAAGGGGCACAAACTCTCCCATTAGCTACCCTTGCATTACAAAGAAAATCAGAAACAAACGTACCTATTAGGCCAACCTCTGCTGCACAGTCATAATAATAGGAGAAAGCATAAAAATCCAAATCCTTTACTACTTCTGTTTTATGCACCTTCTTGTAGAGCTGTTCTGCTACTTTGTTAGCACAGGATTCATACAGAGGCTCACCTAAAAGAAAGAGAGAGAGACCCAACAAATCACATGCTGGTGATTAACCACCACCACCACCGTTTAATTTCTTTGGGGTCTGCAAGGCCTCTGGTCCCCTTAGGTCAGCAATGCTCTCTAATTTACTAGAGACTATCCATGGAAATAAAGGACCGGATCCTTTTCCTGATGAAGCCAACGGCAAAACTTACTGGCTTCAGTGGGAATTGGATGGGTCCAAAGTACGGACTAGATCATCAGTGGACAAAAGAGCCCACGGTAAGAATATTGCTGAGCTGCTCCTGCAGCAGCCCAGAAGGAGACTATGACTCAGAGAGCTACAATCTCTTTCCTGCGCTCTCTGGTGCTCCAAGGAGAGCAGCATATGCTCTCCAATGCACTGGTATAACTACACGGCTGGGAAGGGTGGGATCAAGTCTCTGCTCACTCCCCCCTCCCATTCACTTGAATAAGTTGGGTACTCGCAGGTTTGCACAGCAGAGCCTGCTTCCCCCCCATGTGCAGGGAGTGGTGGACTGGCACACCAGTGCAGGGAAATACAGGGGTTCCCACACCCTCTTTATTCCCTCATGCCAGCACACTGGATGGGCCCCCGTTTGGTCCCATCTAGGTTACAATATAGCTTTTAGAGAGGATTTGTAGGAATGGTATGACTGGGAGAATAAGGGTTAGTAATAGGGCTGTCAAGTGATTAAAAAAATGAATCACGATTAATCATACAATTAATTGCGCTGTTAATAATAGAATACCATTTATTTAAATATTATTGGATGTTTCCTACATTTTCAAATATATTGATTTCAATTACAACACAGAATACGAAGTGTACAGTGCTCACTTTATATTTTTATTACAAATATCTGCACTGTAAAAAACAAAATAGTATTTTTCAATTCACCTCATACAAGTACTGTAGTGCAATCTCTTTATCATGAAAGTTGAACTTACAAATGTAGAATTATGTACCCAAAAAACTGCATTCAAAAACAAAACAATGTAAAACTTTAGAGCCTACAAGTCCACTCAGTCCTACTTCTTGTTCAGCCAATCGCTCAGACAAACAAGTTTGTTGACATTTGCAGGAGATAATGCTGCCCGCTTGTTGTTTACAATGTCACCTGAAAGGTGAGAACAGGCGTTCGCATGACACTTTCATAGCCGGCATTGCAAGGTATTTACAGGCCAGATATGCTAAACATCCGTATGCCACTTCATGCTTCGGCCACCATTCTAGAGGACATGCTTCCATGCTGATGACGCTCATTAAAAAAATGTGTTAATTAAATTTGTGACTCAACTTCTTGAGGGAGAATTGTATGTCTCCTGCTCTGTTTTACCCACATTCTGCCATATATTTCATGTTATAGCTGTCTCGGATGATGACCCAGCACATGTTCATTTTAAGAACACTTTCACTGCAGATTTCACAAAACGCAAAGACGGTACCAATGTGAGATTTCTAAAGATAGCTACAGCACTCGACCCAAGGTTTAAGAATCTGAAGTGCCTCTCAAAATCTGAGAGGGACAAGGTGTGGAGCATGCTTTCAGAAGTCTTAAAAGAGCAACACTCCGATGTGGAAACTACAGAACCCGAACCACCAAAAAAGAAAATCAACCTTCTGCTGGTGGCATCTGACTCAGATGATGAAAATGAACATGCGTTGGTCCGCACTGCTTTGGATAGTTATCGAGCAAAACCCCATCATCAGCATGGTGGTTAAAGGATGAAGGGACATATGAATCTTTAG
Organism: Platysternon megacephalum; assembly: GCA_003942145.1. Taxonomy (NCBI): domain Eukaryota; kingdom Metazoa; phylum Chordata; order Testudines; family Platysternidae; genus Platysternon; species Platysternon megacephalum. Next base: position 1,297,251 of record QXTE01000187.1, read on the forward strand.
TGCATCTGGCCTGTAAATACCTTGCAATGCCGGCTATGAAAGTGCCATGCGAACACCTGTTCTCACTTTCAGGTGACATTGTAAACAACAAGCAGGCAGCATCTCCTGCAAATGTAAACAAACTTGTTTGTCTGAGCGATTGGCTGAACAAGAAGTAGGACTGAGTGGACTCGTAGGCTTAAAAACAAAACAATGTAAACCTTTAGAGTGCAGTTATGTAACAAACGAAAAAAATCTACATTTGTAAGTTCAACTTTCATGATAAAGAGACTGCACTACAGTACTTGTATTTTTCAATTCACCTGATACTATTTCTTTTAGCATTTTTACAGTGCAAACATTTATAATCAAAAATATAAAGTGAGCGCTGTACACTTTGTATTCTGTGTTGTAATTGAAATCAATATATTTGAAAATGTAGAAAACATCCAAAAATATTTAATAAACGTCAATTGTATTCTATTGTTTAGCAGTTCGAGTAAAACGGTGATTAATGTTTTTAATCGCAATTAATTTTTTTGAGTTAATCATGTGAGTTAACTGCAATTAATTGACAGCCCTAGTTAGTAATAAGGGAAAGGTAGGACTCTGAGTGGCATGTGAATAATTTGATAAATACTCTCGAGCCCAAATTGAAAATAGGGCCTCAGGCAGGCAAAGAGGCTGTTTCAACTGAGAAGAGCACTGTGGATGAAGAAAAAGGTTTGGGAATATAGGACTGAACATCACATCGAGAGACAAGACAGGATCTGGGTTTTTTCAGATCCTCTGTACAAAACCTATGCCTCCAACGCAGGAAGTTTGTGGGAAGGGAACAACAGTTTCCACAACGAAAACTCATTCGCTATTGCAAAAAAGGCTAACTTTCTATTTGAAAACCCTGTAAAAAAGATAGATTCGCTGTGAGCACAAATGGCTTGAAAAAACTCGGACAGACAGACCTCCAGCTGGTGTGAATCAGCCTAGCTGCATAGGTTTCAATAGCGGCAGGCTGATTTGCAACAGCTAGAATCTGGCCCCAAGTGTCTGGACCTGGTTATGCTAAATTTTTCTTAGAGTTTCCCACTGTTGCAGACACGATGGAAGTGCTAGTGTAGACAGCGCTCCAGTGGCTCTTACTGTAAACCATCATGTTATGTAGACGTGCTCTGACCTGGGTTTGACAGCATGGTTCTTAAAATGCCATTGACTAATCTACATTAGAGCTCCCCCTATTACACACTGGAGAAGATGGGGTGTGGACGAAGGGAGGAAAATCTCTTGGGTAGGAATAGCCTGAGGTCAAAGCAAAGTTAGACAGTGACAAAACAACTGAATACCTCAAACAGACAGATCCAGAAAGTGCATGCTGTTTGTTCTGATTTTAACATGCAAATCTATAATACAACAGAAAGAAGTTACTATACCTGCCTTCTGCCCTTTAATTCTGTACACTATTTCAGCATGTTCCCACTCACACTGGAAGCTGGGTGATAAACAGGGACTAATTAGCTCCTCTCCTTCCTTTACTGTAATAGAAAGAAATAGATCAAACAGCATTAAGACACATGCTAAGGAGTCAACTGCCAATCCCTCCTCCCCAGGCCACAGTCCTGCTCAGCATCCTCCCACCTCCCCAGCAGTTTCTAACCCACTCATGGCCTGAACACCCCCATATCCCCACATGGGCTGGTAATGGCCCATGCCTTCCTTTGACAGCACCACCCTCTGCCCACACCCATTTCGCTGGCAGATGTGCCCAGAGACATGCAGTGGTCCCATCTATGGCACAGGCAGGCTGAGAATGGAGAGAGTAGCGAGTGAATGAACTACCACTTCCCCTTGTAACAGGCTCTGCTCCTATGGCCCACAGAATGGGTTTTGCACCCAGGGGGGCAGGACAAAGTTGCTGGGAGTGCACGAGGACCTGATGTGAAGTACAGCATTCCTGCATTCTTGCTACTTTCTGAGGAGCAGGAGCCGGTGGGGGCACCTCCCTTCTGCAGGCAGGAGCAGTGGAGGCAGCCGGTGCATAAGGGGAGGGGTTGGAGAACGAGCCTGCCCCTGGAATGCCTATTACTGCCCCTCCCCCATCTCACACCCCGCCACGCCCATGCCCCGGCACTGGGCCGGTGGCAGCAGGCAGTAGTGTGGGGAGCAGGGTCCAGGCCACTGAGGGGAGAAAACGGCTGGAGCCAGCGAGTGGAGTCAGCAGGTGCAGCCTGGCCACGATCATGGCTGGGCTGTGGGGAGAGAAGGGGGCAGCAGGCCAGGAGAGTGATTGCAAAGGGAGAGGGGGAGCCAAGCAGGAGAGGGGAGGAGAGGGAAGAGAAGAAAGGGGGGTCCACACAAAAAACATTAATCTGCAAAGAGGGGGGCACAGCAAAAAAAATTTGGGAACCTCTGCCCCAGAGGATCATTTGGCCTATAAAAAATTATCCTACAAGTCACTGAAATGCAAGAGCTCGGAGTGGGATTACTTACAGGCTTGTCCCTCGATGCCGCCTAAAATCGCAAGCCTTGCTGACATTAACCCGAGTCCCAGGTAACTGTGAAGGAGAAAAGCCTCTGTGAAAGGATACACTTCTACTGGCATCACGCTGGGACAAGCGAGTCATGTCTATGTGCAGGACGGTTCCAGCAAATCGTCATGACTCAGCAGCGAATAGCCTGTGTGTGGTTCGAGTGAAGGTTGGGCTGTCACTTCCATTAACAACATCTCTCTTCCATGGTCTGACACTAGCAAAATCATTTCTTCTCAAGTGGAGGATAGTGAATGGACTGTCAGAGTGAAATCCTGCTCGTTCAGATTGCAACTAAATCAGGCCTGACTTCTTTTGTAGGAGGGCTGGGAGTGGGGGTGTAGAAAACCAGACTGCTGTGTGTGGCCGAGGAGGAGGAGCCCTCCAGGATCTCCCCTAATGCTCCTCCTACCATCTCCCAACAGCTCCACATTGTCTCAGCTCTTCTTCCAGCCCAGAATAACATCACTCCACAAACATCCCACCAAGCACAAGTTGGAGGGAATCACGGAGACGTGAAACACTCCCTCTGCCCATGGGAACGAGCTTTCCCAACCCCTTTCAGCCCAGCAGCAGGGGCCAAATCACAACCCCCTATCTGTTGTGCTGCCATTAGAGCGTGTGTCTGACATTCTGTGCACTGTCATGGTACCCATGGAATCAGACTTCCTACGCCTTGGAGACAGAATGATCATAATGGTAACTAGCTAAAGGACTCAATTTCCTTCAGCTTTGCACTGGCTAAACAGAGGTCGGCAACCTTTCAGAAGTGGCGTATCGAGTCTTCATTTATTCACTGTAATTTAAGGTTTCGCGTGCCAGTAATACATTTTAACGTTTTTAGACGGTCTCTTTCTAGAAGTCTATAATATATAACTAAACTATTGTTGTATGTAAAGTAAATGAGGTTTTTAAAATGTTTAAGAAGCTTCATTTAAAATTAGATTAAAATGCAGAGCCCCCCGGACCAGTGGCCAGGACCCGGGCAGTGAGAATGCCACTGAAAATCAGCTCGCGTGCCAAGGTTGCCTCCCCCTGGGCTAGAGTGTTAGGATTTCAGCTGTGGTTTTCAAATGGGCCAAAGGGTTTCAGGAAGCAAACCTAAACTCCAACATAGCAAAGCACAATAAAGGAAAAAAATTAAGGTGGAGTCTATTTGGCTGTAGCTATATGAGAATATGTGGTATGATTCCTCTGACTGGATCTTCTTCCCGTTGTCAGTGTGTCCATCACTATAATAAACTTGTGTGAATATTAGGAGCAGTAATTTTGCCAAAGTCAATCTCTCCAGTTTCTGTATTAGAGGTAAACACTGTTACTCATGAGATTCTCAATTCCACAGAGCATGTAAATGCTTAAAGTTAAGCACATGCGTAAAGTCACACTCATCCAATAATTGGCTTTCATCTTTACCTGACGCTTTCTTTTCCCCACAACTAACCTGTATGAATACAGTTTGTATGTGTTGTTAAACATTTGAAATGAAGTGATATGGCCAGCTGGTGATGTCCGGAGAGTTATCTATAAGGAGAAACAAAGTCGTCATTGTAAGATTTTTTTTGGAACTTCCAGGAACAGCAAGGAGTAACAATACCGTATTTGAGCATATGAACAGGTTACCATCCGCACAGAAGTCCTGTTTGCAACATGGCTGGCTGTGGAAATAAGTGATTTACAGACTAGTCTCAGACTAGCCCTGGATCCATTAGAGATGACCAGAACATAAGAACAGGAGCTAAAATAGGGACCTGACACTACAGAGTCATATCAGCTCAAACATTTATATTGACACCAAACCAATGCAAATAAGGATTTTAAACAAAACAAAATACACTTCTTTCCATGACCTCCATCAATGCACCTCATTCCTAACCTGCAATGGCCCCTTATTCCAGTTCTGAACCCCTTTGGATGAAAAATCAATCCTGCCCATTGCATTGTAATTTTTTATGGACACAAATGGAAACTACAAAGAGATTGTGATTTTCCTAACCAGAAAGCAGCTCTGGTAAGACTTGTCTTCTCTTGATCACAAATCATTGACACCACCATCATTGTACCATGGCAACTATGAGGAAGTGACTCCAGATTTGTTAAGAGACAAGTAGGAAGCATGCCTTCATGTAACAAACCGCCTCAATCCTTTTGCTAGAAAAACAGAATGCCTATTCATTAAAACCAGTGTTTCCCTGCAGTACGTGTGTTCAGTTTACCTCAGTGATTGGAAGAAATGTCATTTGTGTTGATCCACCTCCTAAATCCAGCATTCCTACACTTCTTTTTCTTGGAGCATTTAAGCTACCTGAAATGCATCATGTGATATAATGAAAGCCATTGTGTGTTCAGTAATAACTCAAAGCCATAAAGCAATAAAAACAAACAAATGGCTAAAAAAGAGGGGGGGGGGAATCCATCCTCCCATAGACAATAAGAGATGAACAGCATACACAGTTACAATTAGTTTTCATATAGCAGAAAGCAAGTCCGTAATTAACTACCTGGATTTTTGCCCAGCTATAAAAACAAGCTGAAAAGGCAGACTAGTTGAATGGAGTGAAACTGCACAGAAATAACCTTTCATAGTATGGAAATAATTGTATTTTTCCCCCTAAGATCCTTAAACCAAGAAGGAAAGAAAGAAGGAAAGAAAACACGAAAACCCAAACTACAAATATTAGGCCTTAATCCCGCCAAGACTTAAACACATACTTAACTTTTAGGTATGTGAGTAATCCCTTGGACTTTAAGACTTTGTAAAATGGGAGCCTTAAATACTATTCTTCAAAGAGAAATTTAGGCCTAGTCTACACTGCCATCTCTTGGGGAGGTGGATTAACAACATCAACAAACCCCCCCCTTCTGTTCATGTAGGAAATGTCTATTCTACAGCAGCATAGATGCAGCGTTGCAGCTGTGCCACTGTACCATTTGTAGTGTAGACACAGCCTTAGTTACAATCATGTTACCACTATTTTAAGCCATTTTATTTTCTAGCTGTTTAGAAAAATTTATATCCCATGTCTAAATTTTAATTTCACAACACTGAAGCATATGTCTAGATGCACAGGAGCACGCTTGCTTCTGTAATTTTCATTCTTTTCTTGTGTACCCACAGTACACATGCGCACACATTGTGCAAGTGTCCGGCCTGCTTGATGATAGCAGCACCTGCAGTATAAATACTAGGAATTAGGGCTGTCAATTAATTGCAGTTAACTCAAGCAATTAATGCAACACAAGTTAACTAGATTTAAAAAGTCGTGATTAACCGCAGCTTTAATTGCGCTGTTAAATAATAATAGAATACCAATTTAAATTTATTATAAATATTTTTGGATGTTTTTCTACATTTTCAAATATATTGATTTAAATTACAACACAGAGTACAAAGTGCACTGTGCTAACTTTATATTATTTTTATTACAAATATTTGCACTGTAAAAAACAAAAAGAAATTCTATTTTTCAATTCACCTCATACAAGTACTGTAGTGCAATCTCTATCATGAAAGTGCAACTTACAAATGTAGAATTATTTTTGTTTCATAACTGCACTCAAAAACAAAACTATGTAAAACTTTAGCACCTACAAGTCCACTCAGTCCTACTTCTTGTTCAGCCAATTGCTAAGACAAACAAGTTTGTTTACATTTAGAGAGAACGCTGCCTGCTTCTTTTTTACGTCACCTGAAAGTGAGACCAGGTGGGTTCTGCTTGATAATGATCCAAAGCAGTGCATACTGATGCACCTTCATTTTCATCATCTGAGTCAGATGCCACCAGCAGAAGGGTGATTTTCTTTTTTGGTGGTTCAGGTTCTGTAGTTTCCACATTGGCGTGTTGCTCTTTTCAGACTTCTGACATGTTCCACACCTTGTCCCTCTCAAATTTTGGAAGGCACTTCAGATTCTTAAACCTTGGGTTGAGTGCTGTAGCTATCTTTAGAAATGTCATATTGGTATCTTCTTTGCATTTTGTCAAATCTGCAGTGAAAGTGTTCTTAAAATGAACAACTTATACTGGGTTGTCATCCGAGATTACCATAACATGAAATACATGGCAGAATGCGAGTAAAACTACGGAGCAGGAGACATACTGTTCTCCCCCAAGGAGTTCAGTCACAAATTTAATTAACACTATTTTTAAAGGAGTGTCATCAGCATGTCCTCTGGAATGGTGGTTGAAGGATGAAGGGACATATGAATCTTTAGTGCATCTGATATGTAAATATCTTGCGATGCGGGCTACAACAGTGCCATGCGAACGCCTGTTCTCACTTTCAGGTGACATTGTAAAAAAGAAGCGGGCAGCATTATCTCCTGCAAATGTAAACAAACTTGTTTGTCTTAGTGATTGGCTGAACAAGAAGAAATAGGACTGAGTGGACTTGTAGGCGCTAAAGCTTTACATTAATCGCAACTTAAAAAAAAAAAATCTCACAATTAATTGCGGTTATTTTTTTTAATCGTTTGACAGCCCTACTAGGGATCATTACTGTGATCTAAATAGATTCTAATATCAATATTCTATTATTTTCTCTCTATTTCTGTGCAATTGCCAAGAAGATTTAGAGTACCTGAGTTAGAGACTTGCCTGGGGCTAATGGTACTCCAGAGATGGAATCACGTGCCCTGGTCTCTCAAGAAAAAGGAGCATGTAAAAGCTTAGATATAGGAGGTGAACCCTTGGCACCATGAAAGTCAACAGCAAAGCTCCCATAGACTTCAATGGGGCCAAGATTTCACCCACAGCCAGAGGCGGTTGCTGGCCACCCCAAACCTCCTCACAGCCCACCCATTATATATAAGCTCAAGGGAGGGACACTGTGAAGACAGGAAAGCTGCAGGGTATCAGGCACAGCTACACACACACATACCTGTTAAAAAGTTGATCGTGATCCAGGCCGAAATTCCTGATAAGAGAACATTCCAGAAAGACGCGCTTTTAGACACTGTCATCTGTCCATGTCAAACAGCGAGTTAAACCATAAACATTTTTCTTGATTTAGATTTTGTCACTGGAGATTTAGGGTTGTTTTTTTTAAATTATTTTTATTTAAATACAGCTGTCTTTTTCAACAGTTCAGCTACAGATTTTAGATTAAACGATCAGCAAATTGGGTCTGTCACCCTACACCAGACTAAATGCAAAAAGACCATCAGTCACATGCCCCCTTTAGCAAGTAGTTTTCTCTAATGCAACCCTCAAAAGAATGCTTGGTTTACAATTAGAAATGAAGGGCCAGATCCTCAGCTGGTGTAAATTAGCATAGTTCTATTGATCTCAATGGAGCTATGCAGATTTGCACCACCTGAGAATCAGACCCCCAGACTTTAGAAATAACACTTCCATAAAAATCGAGAATCTTAAACGTAAGTTAGGGACCTTAAACATGGAGAACGTGCTTCTGCAGACAATATTTATATTATTACTAATTATCTGTAGTGCCTCGGAGCTCCAGACCAGGACCCCCTGGTACTAGGTGCTGTACAAACATAGAACAAAAAGACATTCCCTGTTCCAAAGCGCTTATATAACATCCAAGCCAACTGGCAGAGTCCCTCTGCATGAAGTGGCTGGCAACCACTTTACTTTACATATCAAACACATCAGTGGATAAGCAGCAACGGCTTTGTTCTAAAGGTTTCATTTTTTAGCTAAAAGATCAACAAATAATTAATCCTTCATGCTGTAGAGCAGTGGTTCCCAAACTGTGGTTTGTGAACCCCTGGGAGTTCATGAAATGTTACAGGGGGTTCTTGGGAAAAAATTCCCTAATGGTGGACAGAGCTGTCCCTAGGAGCCGCAGGCAGCACGGGGCCAGCAGCCCAGAGCCCCTGGACTTCCAAGAGCTAAGCAGATCAAAGCAAGCATCTCTATCACACTGAGGAGATTTAAACTTCAAGACTCCTTATAAGAAATGGAAAGGGAGGTGGATATTTTTTGCTGTTTTTAAAATTAAACAGGCAGCTAATATTGTTTTTTAAAATTATGAAGAACAAGTTTAAGCTTTGTTGTAACGTGCGTTGTTTGCCTGGACTGCTCAAGAGCTGAATGCTTGTGTAGAAGGAACTCTGAGGTGGCTTCTTAAATACCTTCCTGCTGTTTCACATCTGACACTCCTTCATGAAACATAGGAGCCTTGTCTTATAACAGGCTTATTCAAAGTGATACAAGCTATGAAAGTGAGATCTTGGAAGAGTGTTGCCGTTTTCATAATGTAATAAAAATACTGTAATGATAAATAATAATTAATAATAAAGAGTGTGTAATAAGCATGTCATAAAAACAAATTTTATATTTCCAACATCACTGCTTTTATAATTTATAATCAGGTAAAGGAGAAAATCCCTGGAAATATTCATTTTTAGGAGGGGGTTCGCAAGACTTGACATTTTAGTGAAAGGGGTTCACAGGTTGTTGAAGTTTGGGAATCACTGCTGTAGAGCAACTCCTGTCTGGCATCAGAGCCACACTGACTGAATTTTGTTACACTTAAGACATTTTAAAGTTATTCTCTTTTTAAATACCAAGAATTTGGGTTTTCTTCATTTTCCTATTTTTCTCTCCCAAGAACTTTGGAGAACTGAAAATTTTGTCCTTTTCCCACTTCACAAACATTGTCTTTTCTATTAATAAAAGAAATTAATAGGCCTAATTAACAAACATAATAGTTATCAATGTTAAAATATCAGCACACCTCAGGGAATAGGCCCAGTGCATGTGTTAGTTAACTGTTGTTACAGACCAAAAAAAGGGAGCTCAAAACATTTTTTTAATGATGAAGAAGTCCTGCAAACAAGGTAGTTATTTTAAAGTTTACTATCTGAGCAGCATTAACAACATTAGATATTTAGAATTTGGTAGATTTTCCTTAAAAATTTATAGTTAGATCAAATTTTGGACCCAACCTCAGCATTCTTTTTATTTTAACCTCGTTAATCTCAGTTTGCATTTTCTCTTCCATAACAGTTTTTCAACTTTAATTCACATTTACAGACTATTAAAAAAAACCCCAAACCTTTGTACATTTACAGTTAAGAACTGGACTACATAACTTGAACTAATACTGTCTACGTAAGGCAACTCAAAGCCAAGATTTTCAAGAGTGGGAGCCTAACTTTAGGCTTCCAAGTCTATTTTGGCCCCAAAAATGTGGCTTGATTTTCAGAAGTGCTGAGCACATAGCAGCTCCCATTAACATAAGAAAAGCCGTACCGGGTCAGACCAAAGGTCCATCTAGCCCAGTATCCTGTCTACCGACAGTGGCCAATGCCAGGTGCCCCAGAGGGAGTGAGCCTAACAGGTAATGATCAAGTGATCTCTCTCCTGCCATCCATCTCCACCCTCTGACAGAGGCTAGGGACACCATTCCTTACCCATCCTGGCTAATAGCCATTAATGGACTTAACCACCATGAATTTATCCAGTTCTCTTTTAAACGCTGTTATAGTCCTAGCCTTCACAACCTCCTCAGATAAGGAGTTCCACAAGTTGACTGTGCGCTGCGTGAAGAAGAACTTCCTTTTATTGGTTTTAAACCTGCTGCCTATGAATTTCATTTGGTGACTCCTAGTTCTTGTAGTATGGGAATAAGTAAATAACTTTTCCTTATCTGCTTTCTCCACACCACTCATGATTTTATATACCTCTATCATATCCCCCCTTAGTCTCCTCTTTTCCAAGCTGAAGAGTCCTAGCCTCTTTAATTTCTCCTCATATGGGACCCATTCCAAACCCCTAATCATTTTAGTTGCCCTTTTCTGAACCTTTTCTAGTGCCAGTATATCTTTTTTGAGATGAGGAGACCACATCTGTACACAGTATTCGAGATGTGGGCGTACCATCGATTTATATAAGGGCAATAATATATTCTCAGTCTTATTCTCTATCCCCTTTTTAATGATTCCTAACATCCTGTTTGCTTTTTTGACCGCCTCTGCACACTGCGTGGACATCTTCAGAGAACTATCCACGATGACTCCAAGATCTTTTTCCTGATTCGTTGTAGCTAAATTAGCCCCCATCATATTGTATGTATAGTTGGGGTTATTTTTTCCAATGTGCATTACTTTACATTTATCCACATTAAATTTCATTTGCCATTTTGTTGCCCAATCACTTAGTTTTGTGAGATCTTTTTGAAGTTCTTCACAGTCTGCTTTGGTCTTAACTATCTTGAGCAGTTTAGTATCATCTGCAAACTTTGCCACCTCACTGTTTACCCCTTTCTCCAGATCATTTATGAATAAGTTGAATAGGATTGGTCCGAGGACTGACCCTTGGGGAACACCACTAGTTACCCCTCTCCATTCTGAGAATTTACCATTAATTCCTACCCTTTGTTCCCTGTCTTTTAACCAGTTCTCAATCCATGAAAGGACCTTCCCTTTTATCCCATGACAGCTTAATTTACGTAAGAGCCTTTGGTGAGGGACCTTGTCAAAGGCTTTCTGGAAATCTAAGTACACTATGTCCACTGGATCCCCCTTGTCCACATGTTTGTTGACCCCTTCAAAGAACTCTAATAGATTAGTAAGACACGATTTCCCTTTACAGAAACCATGTTGACTATTGCTCAACAGTTTATGTTTTTCTATGTGTCTGACAATTTTATTCTTAACTATTGTTTCGACTAATTTGCCCGGTACCGACGTTAGACTTACAGGTCTGTAATTGCCGGGATCACCTCTAGAGCCCTTTTTAAATATTGGCGTTACATTAGCTAACTTCCAGTCATTGGGTACAGAAGCCGATTTAAAGGACAGGTTACAAACCTTAGTTAATAGTTCCGCAACTTCACATTTGAGTTCTTTCAGAACTCTTGGGTGAATGCCATCTGGTCCCGGTGACTTGTTAATGTTAAGTTTATCAATTAATTCCAAAACCTCCTCTAGTGACACTTCAATCTGTGACAGTTCCTCAGATTTGTCACCTACAAAAGCCGGCTCAGGTTGGGGAATCTCCCTAACATCCTCAGCCGTGAAGACTGAAGCAAAGAATCCATTTAGTTTCTCCGCAATGACTTTATCATCTTTAAGCGCTCCTTTTGTATTTTGATCATCAAGGGGCCCCACTGGTTGTTTAGCAGGCTTCCTGCTTCTGATGTACTTAAAAAACATTTTGTTATTACCTTTGGAGTTTTTGGCTAGCCGTTCTTCAAACTCCTCTTTGGCTTTTCTTATTACATTCTTGCACTTAATTTGGCAGTGTTTATGCTCCTTTCTATTTGCCTCACTAGGATTTGACTTCCACTTTTTAAAGGAAGTCTTTTTATCTCTCACTGCTTCTTTTACATGGTTGTTAAGCCACGGTGGCTCTTTTTTAGTTCTTTTACTGTGTTTCTTAATTTGGGGTATACATTGAAGTTGGGCCTCTATTATGGTGTCTTTAAAAAGCGCCCATGCAGCTTGCAGGGATTTCACTTTAGTCACTGTACCTTTTAACTTCTGTTTAACTAACCCCCTCATTTTTGCATAGTTCCCCCTTTTGAAATTAAATGCCACAGTGTTGGTTCTGGAGCTGCTGGGTGCTCAAGCACTTAAATCAAGCCACTTATTTAGGAGTTAAACATTAAGCCTCAAAAGCTTTTTGGTTGGCACAATTTTGGAACACAAATTAAAAACAAACATCGGCCTCACTCCATCAATGAGATCTGCTAGCAGAGATCCACAATCATGTGGATTTCCACTGACGCTGGTGGAGACTCAGCTTGGACGCAAAAGTCTGGACTAGAGGATCCAGCTGCAGGATTGGGGCAATTTTGTCAACCCATTTATACAAGTGTTCATGTGTAAGACTATAAAAACCATGCCTTGGAAATTCAGCCTACCTTCATCAGTTCCATTCATTATAGAGACACAGTCATCCCTTACAAAGAAAGGAGATGCCTGGAAAATTTCTTTTACCTAAATGTAAAGAAAAAGATAAAATCAGTGGAGGTTTTTTGCTAGACAGAGATGGGTGTGTGGTATAATATTTTATTGCCCTAGAGTCAAATCCAGAGTGCAGCTGAGCATCTGCACTGAAGTCAGGAGGAGTTTCATGTGCTGAATCCAGCTTGTAATAAACACTGCTCAGCTTTTTAAAGAAGTTGTCAATCTAGTCAATGGCTTTGTACTGTGATGCAGAGACAGGGTTGGTAGCGGCTGCATGGCAGTGCTCCACAGCCAGTGGATTCCACCCCAGGACGATACCTTGTGTTGTTCAACAGTAACCAATCTGGACAAATAAGGACAAACGTTGATGGGGTCTTGAAGGGAATCTGGTTTAGTCTGCTTTAGCCAGAAGGAATGCGACTGCAACATAGAGCCCAGGGGGGGTGTAAAGAGGAAGGCAGGAGAAAGACACTTTAAAGAACACAAACATTACTAATGGGCACAGTAATGCCTCATGAGTACACTGGAAGTTACAGCCAAAGTCCCACATTCTCTAATCTAGGTTCTGCAGCAAGGCCCCCCCGGCTTCTATGGCTTCTCGTGAGAGTCAAACTGGAAATTCTGCAGCAGCTTTAAGTAAATTCAATATAGAAATGAATGATAAAGTCAGTTTCTTGTGTTATATACTTTGATATTAAGTTCAATTTCACATTGCCCTAGAATTGTCACTTTCCAGTGTGCTTCCGATTTTTGTATTGCTAACTCACAACTTCCAGGGTGCAGCTGTCAGGGAGAAGCTAGAGGTTTTGAAGCCAGTTAATTTTCAAAAATACAGGACCCTGATTAAAACCAGGAAGAACGGACATCTAAAGTACTGAACAAACCATTGACAATAGCTAAAAATGCCTCAAACTTACATGTGACATATTTATAATGAGTTTTAACTCAAACACATTTAGGATGCCCAAAAATATTCGTTTAAATCAAGTTTCATACATAGACTAATTACTCTATAGCTGAAGTTAGTTGTGGATAGACTTTTCTGTAGCTATCATTAATCTGTTGTTTTTGAATAATGTACTATTTCATTTTAATTCTGATAACACCTACAATCTTGACTCCAACAGTATCAACTATGCTGAGAAAAATATTACTTGCCAAGAACATTTTTGACAAATTCTTTAAAATACCTACGCAGTATTAATTCATATTAAATATTTTTTTATTTTTAAATATGTTTACAAACAGCTTTTAGATATAAAAGGCTGAACATTAGAGGCTAGTCATACAAACCTCGTATCATGAAGTCTTCACCCTTTTGTAATGGACTGATGTCTTGTATTAGGATTTACATACAATGTACTATGTGATCAAACAACTGAGCACTGCTACACAGTCTAAATGGTGAAAATGGAATATTTAAATTACACTGAAAGCAGCATAAGAAAAAAGTATATGTATTCTATACTGGACCAAATTCTGCTCTGAAGTGTAAAGAAAAAAAATTTACCTTATCCAGCAACTTCTGAGCTTTATCTCCTGGCAACAGCCGTAAACCAGCTGTTGCTTTAAGGACCAAAGGAGTAAACTTCCACAACTCCATAGGAACCTCATCCTTAGCAACTTCTAGAAGTTCTTGTATCCCCTGAGCACTCTGTGAGGAGAGAGGAAAAAGCAATTCAGCCATTTTGTTAGCCGTGCATAGGAAAATCTCAAGAGTAGAGAGGTTATATTACTTATGTATCCAGCACTTGCTGCAACCACTACTGGAATATTGTGTCCAGTTCTGGTGTCCACAATTCAAACAGGATGCGTAAATTGGAGAGGGTTCAGAGAAGAGCATGAGAATGATCAAAGAACGTGCCTTATAGTGATAGATTCAAGGAGCTCAATGTAACAAAGAGAAGTTTAAGGGGTGACTTGATCACAGTCTCTAAGTATGTATATAGAGAACATATCTAATAATTGGCTCTTCAATCTAGCAGAGAAAGGTATAATCAATTCAATGGCTGGAAATTGAAGCTAGACAAATTCAGACTGGAAATAAGGTGTAAATTTTTTTTAACAGTCAGGGTAATCAATCAGTGGAACAATCTACCAAGGATTGTGGTGGATTCTCTATCCCTGGCAATTTTAAAATCAAGACTGGATGTTTTTCTAAAAGATGTGTTTTAGGAATTACTTTGGGGCAGTTCTCTGGCCTGTGCAATACAGGAGGTCACACTAGATGATCACAATGGTCCCTTCTGGTCTTGGACCCTAAGGACAGAAAACTATGCAGAGACAGGAAAAGGCCACAACATTCACGCACTAATTCAAGAAAGAATCCCTATCCAGAACACATGCATATGCTTATATGCAGTCTTGAACTGAGGCTTAACTGCCTGTTTAGCTCATTTGATAGACTTGGGAAATTTATCAATCATGACAGTGATGAAACATGAAACTTGTTTCCATCCTTTTCCAGGAAGACAATAACATTGCTTCTATCAACCTAATCATGTTAGTCAATCAGTTAGTAGAAATATTTATGCTTTTAGCACATGGGTTTGACACTCCAAGATGCTGGGCAATTCTTGGAGACACCAAATGCCCCAAATTCCCATTGAAGTCAATGAGAAAGACTGATACAAAGAGGAGTATACTGTACTATAGCAATCTTCAACACTGCTTCATTTGCAAAGCATATAAAGAGTGAGTTTCTCTCTATCAGACATCTTTTTACAGTTAGAAAAAAGCATAGTTACCTTATCAACATCATCAGCATAAGCAGAGAGTCCTGGCTTCAGTGCTTTAAATGTTTCATGGGTTAATTTGGGAGTCTCTGTGCAAAAGCAATAATTGTTAAGAGTAAAAAAGCATAAATCTTGATATACAAGATCATTTTGCAAGTTAAACCTTTATATGCTAATTTTGCATAATTAAGGCTAATGGGAATAATCTGAAGCCTACTCTAAAGGGGAAAATCAAAGGCAGACTTACTATTAAAATGCACCTGTCATTATGGGGGTCAATCCTTGCCACAATGTTTTTTAGGAGTCACAATTAATTGGTAGACAGGTGCTGGTTTCTGCTAATATCCTGAACAGTAAGAATCCAAGTTTCTCAGAATTTATTTCATCTCCTCACTTTTCCTATTACCTGGGCTAATCTACCTTCAAAACAGTCCAAGTAACAAGGGTGGAACTTTTCGAAGTGCTTAGTATTGGCCTAACTCTGCTCCAATTTACGTCAATGGAAGCAGAGTTAGGCCAATGTTGAGCACGTTTGAAACCACACCCATAATGTTTAAATATGGTCACAGCCCAGTTTCTGTACTCAAGGACACTGCCAAAAGTTATTTACGATGCAATTAAAAGGTTTATTTTCTTTCTGTAAAAGAATAAGATGTTTAATGATGAACTGATATGTGGAAGCCAAGGTAAAATTACACAGTTCAGATTAAAAAAAGGAATTAATGAACATAGGTGTGAACTGTGGAGGAGTAGGGCAGCCCTTACTCACATGAGCAGTTCTACTGATGTCACTGGAATTGCTCGCGTGAGTAAATGCTCACCTAGATGAGCAAGGACAATCTGTCCCTAAATAATATACTGGGGAGTCCTGCATTTTTTAACACGTAGCACTCATACATCTTCCACCCAAGTCTCTTACAGAACTTCACAAACCAACTGACTAAGTCTCACAACATCCCCGAGAGATGTGGGATCAGTGTGAAAGTACAGATCGGCAAAGAAGTTGAGCGGACATTTCTAGTGAAACTCAGCAAGTCAGCAGCAGAACTGGAATAGAACTTAGGTCATCTAAGTACAGGTCCCACTCTCTATCTACGATGCCTCCCTGACATCTATCTATCTAGGTTCATTTTGAAAGCACTGCTTTGTACATGCACCAGAGAAACACTTAGAACAATGCTATGATTCAAGCTTTGAGTGTGATTACATTAATTATTAAAACATTGGGGGGGAGGAGGGGGAGAGAGAAAAATTCTCGGTGTCTTCACTAACAGACTGAAGAACAAAATCCTTTGTTAATATTTAGGCCTGGATCCTCAAAGATATTTAGGCATCTGACTCCCACTGAAATCAATGGCAGTTGGCTACCTAAATACCTTGGAGGATCTGGGCCTGAGTAGTGTAGGCAAGTAACTCTGGCATTTAGTGACCGAAGTGCTTCACTTTCCATCCTTAGCATTCTCTTTGTTTAGTCTTTTAGACTGGATTCACTGTGCATTACAAAATTTAAATCACTGACGCTTGTTACTACAAGGTAGAACGAGTGTGTGGCAACTGGTGTCTTATTTCTCACAAATGCTTTAGGCCCAGATTCAGCACAGTATGTAAACACGTTTAATTTTAAGCATGTGCTTAAGTCCCATTGAAATCAGTATGATTTCAGCATGTGCTTATGTACTGTGCTAAATTGGAGCATTAGAGGAGGCTATTGTTTCCAGGAAGTTCAGATGAACGAATGTCCAGTGGCTAAGTCACAGGTCTGGAATACAGGAGATCAGCCCTGCCACAGATTCCCATGTGTAACCTTGGTCAAGTCCCTTAATCTCTCTCTCTCTCTCTCTCTCTCTCTCTCAGAGCGGTGGTCTGAGGACTGAGGCGCTACTGTTTAATGAGGACCTCAGATATTACAGTAATGGGAGCTATACAAGTACAGCTGATCAGTCACATTTGTCTAACAGTGATAATCACCAACTCAGGGGCTGAGATGAACAAATTGGTTTTAAAATAGGATGGTCTCCAAGAAACTTTAATTAAGATTTAACTCATTTCTTAAGGGTGCCTGGGGAGAAATTAATAAAATCGTTAATTTAAAGAGCTTGTCATACCTTTTGATTTCTGTGTAAATTTAAAAATATGTATTCTAGTTCCAGTGCTTCCAGCATCAAACATAATTCCATAAAACACTGAGTGATCAGTCGTCAATGTCTGATGGTCTAGTTTGTCTCTCCTACTTTCAGTAGCACATTCTGTTGTACCTGAGATCGGTTTGGAGTCCAAATGCCATTTTATATAAACAACATAAATAGCTATACATGCAAAAATCCCCAAACCATAGAACAGTTTTGATATCTTCATGGCTTCCATTTATCAAATGTCGCTTCTTCTCTTTCACTCCACGAGTGTGGATTCCATGTCACTTCTACAATCAAAGAAAAAGGAAAACATATTTTAATCCTTTATACATTAAGACACACACAATACATTCTTACAAGAATGACATAAAAGCAGAATGAAAATAAGATAACAGGGTCACTCCCACGCATACACGTGCAATCTGCTTTAGCTTAGTGTTTGTTCAGAAAGATTGCACAAATGCAAACGGATGGACCTGAGAGAACGTTACCTGTTGTAGTAGGAAGAGGGCCTGAAACAGAAGGCCTTGTATTAGAGGCCTTGTATGAGGCCTGAAGCCTGGGTTAAAGTAATGGTCAAAACTTGCTAATATAAAGCAAAGTTAAGTTGTGAGCAAGAGGCAGGCCCTGCTCACAGAATCTGGAAAGAACAGGGCTAATATTGCAGAAACACACAATCCTAAGTAGAGCTAGGCATGAGAATATATACGCAAACACATTCCAGAAAGGTGGTACCAGAACACCTTGATACCAGCACATTCCCCAAAGATAATAGGAACATACTGACCCATCCTAAAGATAAGGTCAGGATGACAAGTGTGACGAATATAGATGTTTTAATCGAACCTACAGGTACAAGGCAATGGGTGGCACCCTGATACGTCAAGGGTGATACGTAACTTGTTTGTATTGGTGTATAAAGCTGTATCTCAGAGGGAGTGTCTTTGGCCAGCCTAGGGAGCAGTGGAAAGTCCTGCCACTGACTGAGCTGCGTCCATTGTCACGAGCAAACATTTCTTAGTATCCTCGTAAAGTCTGCCAGGTGCTATTACTGTGCTTCGTCAACAATAAACCTGGCCGGGCGCCTTTGCACCTTAATGGATGTTGTGGTCATTGGGCAGTTCGCTCGAGGTCTGCTGTGCCAGCTGTCTGCACAGAGCTGGGACAGCACACAGGGAGAACACACGCAGCCAAACATCTGACGACACCTGTGCAGCGTGAATCATGTCAAATACTGCACAGAATTTGCTCAAATACTACAGGAAAGCTTTGTATAAAAACCTACGTTGAGAGAAGATAGTGGCAGTTCAATGTTGGTAAGCAGAGACACCTGTGCTTTCCAAACCCACCAGTAACCCAGGGTGAAATCCTGGCCCTACTGAAGTCAATGAAAGTTTTGCTGCTGACTTGAATGCAGGATTTCACCCCATATTTGATCTCAGATAACGCAGGGTAAGTTTGCATCTAAATACTTGAGAAAACGTGTCACTAAGACAAGTGCATAATCTGCTGATAAAGGCTACAATCAGGATCTCCTTAAGGCTCCTCTGTAATAGGGAGTTTTGTTTATAAAGAACAAACAGCAGCTACCTCCTTCTCTTCCCAGTTGTTGGCCCTTCACACGCCATCACTGGCAAAGCCAAAGTGACAGTGCATAATAGCTGAACCATAGCATGCTGTTCTCACAAAATGTTAGCAGGAAACACCCCAGCTCCTTCAGGGTGCACTTGGATTCTGGGTGGCAATTCACACCCACCTCTAACTTATAAGACATGAACAGTATAAATCCTTTATTAGATACATAAACATTTTACTACACACAAGGGTTAGCGAGACAGAAATATGGCATCAGTACACAAGGAGGTAACCCTTGGCAACATTAGGGAACATGTCAGTGACTGACAAACTTCATTATGCAACGTGTTTTACATGTACTTATTGCCCTTGCAGTTCTGGCTGGAGTTTCCAACAGTCCCGTGTTTTAAGGGACATCCCTTTTAAAGAAAAAGCTGCTTGTTTCATACTAAATTAGTACGGAACGCCTTTTATCCTGTATTTCGACCTGGCATGTGGAGACGCAACGCCACTCAAGTTTGGCCTGGCCAATCCTCTGTCACATCTGTCCCGTATTTTTGAAAGACAGTGTTGGAAACCCTAAACTACTGACTACTTCTATTGTGCAGTCAGCCTTCTGCTAGTTTAGAATACACTGTGTTGGCTCAGTGATTGACTGAACAACTGTATCTGTTCTAATCTGGCAAACTGATGTGCTAGGCAACTTCAAGATCCATGAGGATCCAAGGTTCATCCAAGGAGGTTTACAGGTTGACTAAAGAGCTCCTGGCCACCATACAGAGATGGCAAGAGGTTTCTTTCACAACACAGAACTGGCTGTACACCTGGGGAGGCTGGGAGCTCCAGAAATGCTTCACCCACACACCAGCCTCCCAGGCTGCTCCCACTTCAGACTCCCTTTCCAGATGTATCCTAGCATCACCCACCAAAGAGGAGGGAACAGGGCCTCTCTATGCCCAATGTCACACTGCACGAAACTGCAGAGGTTACACAAGTGAAAAAAAACAAAAACCCAAGGAAAGTTCCTGGAACGGATCACATGATGATTACCTGCCCTGTTCACTCCCTTTGGGGCACCTGGCATTTGCCACTGTCTGAAGTCAGGATACTGGGCTAGATGGACCTTTAGTCTGACCCAATAGGGCTGTACTTATGCCCTGTACCTGGTATAGTAATTTACACTAGTGCAGTGTGCAAAGGAGTGCAAAGCACTGCCAGATCAAAGTGGTAAGATTTTGCACCACTTTTCACTGATGTAAATGACTGCACAAGGACCAGGGCAATGAGTATTTAGGCGCCCAGTGTAGACAAGGCTTTATCTGTATGAGGAAGGTCAGTGGGCCTAACCCATCATGGCCCTGCACCTTATACAATCATTTACACCAGTGCAAAGTAGCGGCAAAACCCTACCCTTCTGATCTGGCAGTGTTTTAGACTGACGTAGATGACACAAAGTGCAGGGCCATGGAGAATCATTTTGATGCACTAAGCTATATATTTTGAAAACGATCAACAAGGAACCGATGAAGTGGGCTGTAGCCCACGAAAGCTTATGCTCAAATAAATGTGTTAGTCTCTAAGGTGCCACAAGGACTCCTGTTCTTTTTGCGGATACAGACTAACACGGCTGCTACGCTGACACCTGTTCCTGTTTAGGAAATTGTCTAAACTGAAAATAGCCAATTAATACACTGATCCTACAAGTACTTACACTCATGCTTAACTTCCAGCATGTGTAACCCTTTGTAGGATTTAAAAACACACAAAAACCCAACCACCCCCCTAAGGCTGCGAATTAAGGTTGTGGCATTTCCATGTGCTGTAAAATTACACGAAATACAGGTCCCGCCTCAAGCTGCACTGGCCCTGCTGCAAGGACATGTTAATTGATGGTTATCCTCATTACACCCATTTTAAAAACCGATCCGGTTAGACCGACTGCAGCATTAATCCGGAACAGCGACGTCCCCACGAGGGATATTTCCAGGCAAACCCCGAGACATTGAACGTTCCCGAATCTCATTTCCGCGCCATAAACGCCTCGTTCTCCCCCACCCGATAATTCCCCTCGGCCCGCCCGCCCCGGCTCCGCGCTAGCTCCGGGCGCGCCCGGCTGCCAGGGGCGGCTTCCCCCGGCCCGTCTCCCCGGCCCCGGCCCGAGCTCCCGCCAGGCTCCGCACGGGCCGGGCCCCTCGGGGACAATCCCCGCCCGGAGCGGGAGCGGGGCGCGGACCAGTGTCCACGAGCGGCCCCATGGCGGGGGCCCCCCACACACTGACCCCGGCCCGGGGCGGCCCCCCCGGCAGCGCTCACCGCGGGACTCCCCGGACACCGCCAGGCCCGGCCGGCGCCGCGTCCCCAGTCTCCGCCCGGCGGCGGCGAAGAGCCAGTGCGCAGGCGCGGCCTGAACCCTCCACCTGGCCCCTAGTCTCCGCCCACAGCCCCCTCAACCCCCCCCCAAAACCCCTCTCATAGCCCCCCC
>QXTE01000187.1:1321839-1352058 GCA_003942145.1 Platysternon megacephalum
CCCCCCCCCCTCCCGCCCCCCCCCCCAGCCTCAGCCCCCCTCACAACATCCCCACCTCCCCATAACTTATTGGGTCAGGACCCTACAATTGCAACACTGAAATTTCAGATTTAAATAGCTGAAATAATGAAATTTATGATTTTTAAAACCCTATGACCATGAAATTGACCAAAATGGACTGTGACTTTAGTAGGGCCCTAGCAATGAGTCATGGGGCCTGTCCTCAATTGCCACAGGCTCTGTGTATTTGCAGTATTCCTTAAAGCCGCACCTGCTGGCATTGTTCTATTGTGAGAGAATTTCAGCTTTCAGTTTTTAAAAAAAGGGTCCATTTCTAGTCCTCCTGGTTGCAGAGAAAAGCTCGAGAACACAAAACAAGTGCCTGCAAAAGGCTAAAAAAACCCACAAGGCAAATAAAAAGAACTCAACATTTTTAAAAACTCTCCTGATTTTTAAGCTGATCTTGTGATTTTGGGGATCTGGACTCATGACTGTTGAACATTTAGGGTTAGCAATGCTGTGTTTCCATGCTGGCTCTAGAATCCCAGTATCCCAGATATCCACAGCCAATTGGCATGCAGGGAACTTGCATAATTGGGGGGAAAAACCTGTGGTGTTATATACCAGTAGCTAGTTAGTGTCCTTGCATGCTAATAGGCCGAGGCTAGGCCATTTCAATGTGTTTGTATTTCATCAGTGGGCCAGATTCTGTGTGTTTTTTGCTCTGTATATTGCGTACAATTTCAATATTTCTTTGGACTTTTTAAAATATAATTTTCAACCTGGAAAATACTTGAAATTAAAAAAATAAAAAAGGTGCTTAAGTGAAAGTAGCATTTAAGTGATCATGTGACTTTTCTTGAAAGAGAGAGATTACAGAAAAAGTAAACCTTGTACACAAATGATAAAACTAGGATGTAAGGAGGGTCAGAAGGGAAATACCAACAGCGTTTTATGCTGGAGGGGAGAGAGAGACTCTGCTCAGTGGGATTGAGGAACATATCTCCCACAGGCTGCTTTGAAAATCCCAACCTAAAAGCGTATTCCCTACCACCCAGAGCACTGTTTTGATCCCTTGATTTTGAAGGTATGTCCTCTGATTGAGAGCATTGGAGACATGAGCACACACCACTAAGCAGGCCACTTTTTATTAAGATTGCAAAGGCTTTTATTATTCTCCAATAAAACAAACCCAACCCAACCCCAGTTAATATTTAAATTCCAGAAACTCAGGTGTCAAAAGTTAAGCCACAGGGAGCATCTGCCCACCAATGATCTCATTTCTGTTTATTTGTTTTCTTTCAAGATGGACAACAAATTGAAAAGGCCCAGCCAAAGCTCAAGGTGTAGAGTGAGGACAAAAACCACAAGGGAACTCTAGAACCACTCCACACTAGGTGGCCCTGCCTTAGGTTACAAAAACAAATGAAATGAAACACCCAGCAAAACACAAAACTCTTCTCCACTCCTCACTGTGGGAGCTGGGTTCAACTTGCTGTGGAGTGACTCTTCTAATCCATGGGTGTCCCTAGTTCTATAGGAAACACCCTTGGGTGTCACAGCATCCCCAGAGGTGCCAACTACGGGGAGGACTTGTTCCCCACAGCAGCACTGATCTCATTGGTTGCCCACCCATGCAAGGAGTAATCACTTGTGTAAGATGATACAGACTAAATAAAACAGCTGATATGAGATTAATTGCTGTACATTTGGATGGAGATGATTCTCCCCGGCTCTCACTTCTCCTTAGCCAGCCATAGGTTTCCCTTGAAACCACAGTTCCCAAATATACAGAGACTGAGTGAAGCAGAAGAGTGTGTGTGTGTGTGTGTCTTGTAGGGAGCCAGGGAACTACCCTTCATCACCCCTGGGCTGATATGGCACAGAAAAGTGATCTAGGAGTATTCCCTGACAATGTCTAATATAGTTAAGCCAATAGGGGGCAGCATTTTACCAGAAACAGGCTTTCCCAAGCTGGGTGACTCTCCCCCACCCCCAGTTCTTCTGCAATTAATTTTTTTTCCTGCTATTTGAAACATCTTGTGTATAAACATATTTACCAATCTGCATTTGTAATTCTCGTGATTTAATTGGGCTGCACTGTATATTATGGACTCCAAAATCACCTTCTGGTGTTGATTTCCTTTTCTATGTAAACTGTTAATTACATACAGGCAAACTAGATCCTGATTCTATTCTCGGGGATACGCTCGTGCATCATCCAGGCCTAGTGAAAGTGTATTGAAATTTTGTAAAAAGATCATAAACTTGCTTTTAAGACACATGCGCGCTGAATATCACACAAACCCTTGAATTCCGCAGTGCTGCTGCCTACAACAAGCGTTGCCGTCTCTACCTTGTGCTGTGAGGGCTAACACATTTCGGGTATGACACCTGCCACCTTGGTAAGTGATTCTGCAAGTCAGATGGAGACGTATAGCTCCACATCTGAATCCATAGATTAATGCATCATGTACAGTGCACCTCAGTTAATGAGAACAGAATGTACTGGGAAATCTGGTTAGTTGGGATGGTTTCCAAGGAAACTGACCCACTCACTCCAATGTTATCCAGTGGAAAGCACTGCTATTTAATTGGGACAGTAGGGCCTCCTAATTGGAATGGTCCATAACATTGGATGAACATCTTGATTAGAACTGATGCTGCTGCAAATTTCCTAAAGTCTATCCCAGTCCCTGTCAAGTTTATGGTCTCTCCAGTGATGGCTACATTGGCAAAGAACCATAATGTGCCTTTGGGAGTTAAAGGTGCTCCTCATTTGGTACCAATCCCGACAGCACAGGGGGTCTGCATGGAAGTAGGCATGAAGAAAAGCCACCTGTCTGGGACAAGAGGCCGTTTCTCGGTGTTGTCCTGATTAAGCGGCTTCTCCAGCATGCGCATGCAGATGTGTGATCAGCTGACAGCCCACAGGCCGGATTCCGTCCAGCCCCCAAATGCGTCTGCCCCCAGAGCAGCAGCTGCCCAGCACGTTGGCAGCTGTCGAGCATTGCAGTGACAGGCTGCACTTTTCTGAGGCCTGCTCTACAAAATGGCCTCCTCCACGCCTACGTGCAAGGTCACATGCATGGAGGGCGCCATTTTGTAGAGCACGTGACCTATGGAGGTGCCCACAAACTAGCATCCGGCCCATGGCCTTTAAAAAGTTGGCCCATCGACTACCTCCAGATCAGCAAAGCCTATAACTATGTGGATAGATCCATTGACTTTCATGAGACTTAAGTACCTGCTCAAGGGCTTTGCTGAATTAACATAAGAACATAAGAACGGCCGGACCGGGTCAGACCAAAGGTCCATCTAGCCCAGTATCTGTCTACCGACAGTGGCCAACGCCAGGTGCCCCAGAGGGAGTGAACCTAACAGGCAATGATCAAGTGATCCATCTCCTGCCATCAATCTCCATCCTCTGACAAACAGAGGCTAGGGACACCATTCCTTACCCATCCTGGTTAATAGCCATTAATGGACTTAGCCACCATGAATTTATCCAGTCCCCTTTTAAACATTGTTATAGTCCTAGCCTTCACAACCTCCTCAGGCAAGGAGTTCCACAAGTTGACTGTGCGCTTCGTGAAGAAGAACTTCCTTTTATTTGTTTTAAACCTGCTGCCTATTAAATTAGGACCTACATCATATTGATTCTTTGCTGATCATATTGAATGTTAGTAAGAGGGTCAAATATTTTATAGTCACTGCAGGCTGATGGGCTGCTTGAATCATCCATCTTAAAAAGGTCACACGTGGAAAAGCTTGCAGAAAGTAAAGACTGTCAAATATAAAGGGGAATTATAAATACATTCTTAAAAATGCACTGGGTTGTAGTTCATAATGCTTTTCATGGTTTAGGACGGAATTTACTAGCTATTTTGAAACTCTGGTCTTAACTAAGTGATACACAGCAGCTCTAAATAGATGTTATAATCCTAATTTCCGCCTTTAACTTGAACTTTTATTACTCACATATCTTTACAAGTATCTAAAAAGTGTTTTTCATGGTAGTCATATGAAAGTAATGCAACAGTGCCTGGTGCTTGCTTTTACAAGGCTTTTATCTGTAAACATTTGTGCATGTGCTTTATACTTTAAGCATGTGAGTAATCCCATTGACTGTGCATGTCCTTAAAGACAAGTCAGTGGCATTACTCACATGCTTAGCATTACAGGAATATTCATGTTTGCAGGGTTGGGGCCTAAGAGTACCGAGTCTAGGATACAATGCAAACACGATGCCGGCTCCATCTCTTATTGGAGCGTAGCACTTGGGGGAGCAAACGTAGGATGCACGTTTAAGGGATGGATCTGTAATCAACTGCAGATTTACACCACCGGTGGTAACCGAAGAGAGGCAAAAAATCATAGGTAAGATCTAGCTGAGAATTCTAACGGCGCGCAGTCTGCATGTATCATTTACTAACTGTTAGCTAATGCTATTGTAATAAACTCTATTGGGCCATATCCAAGTCTCAGGGTTAGGGAGTAGAGGGGCCCTAGGAAGCTCTGGGAGGTGACTCTCAGAGCTGAATTCTACCAAATGCTACTTGCAGAAAAGAGGGGCTTGGGGGTGGCAGAGGAGACAAGGCTGCCTATCCACATGGAAACTAGGGATCCATAGGGAAAGAGCTCCAACCCCATAAGAGTTACCCCTCTGTGGTACCCAGCTGGACCCCCTCCCTGAGAAACAGGACTGTTCTCTGCCCACTTCAACCCCTTTGCCTGCACTCTGAGCCCCTATGCAGTGAGTTAATGCTGCTTTGGTCACCAGTGTTTCCACTGGCTTGAGATGGGAAATGCCAAAGAGAGCAGCAGCTCCCTGGCCTCGGGCCCAGTCAGCACCTGCTGCGACAGGTCACTCGCTCATCCTGCAGAGGGGATTCCGAAGGCTGAGGAGGAGCATGCAATAATTCTACATCTGCACCCCCAGTGTCATCGGCTTCTATTGCCTGCCACCCGCAGAAGACGGAGTAGCATCTGCTGTGACCCCTTACGTCAGTTTCCGGGCCAGTGGATCAGCAATTTCAGCACATCCACGAGCCCTACACCTGGCCCACCATCTACACCCTGCTGGGGTCCTGTGCAGAGAGCTGGTGCAGTGCACGGGCCTAGGGTGACCTGAGGGTTGTGGAGTCCCCCTTTGCAGGCTCCAGTTGCATTTCCTCTGAGTGATGTAGAGGGGGGCAGGGTTTGTTCTCAACCTGCACTCGGTGGTGTGGCTCAGTACTTTTACTGATTCCCCATTTACCTTTTTGCAGGAATAATCTGCACCCACCAAATGAACTGTGGATACAAATCAGAGCACTTTGGGCATCTCTCCCCTACCTGTTCTGCATCCCCCGTGGCCGGAAGTGCACAGACCGAGATTTGGGCCTGTCACTGAACTGCATATACAAACTGCAACTGCGAGGGGCAAGCTGCATTTTTAGAAATTGGGCCTGTCTTGCCCTCAGTAACTCTGACTTGCAGGCTGCATTTAACTACTGAGTCATAAGACAGGGCTGGAGCCATCACATAAAAGAAGAAATGTTCCCATAAATAATGTAACAAGGGTAAATACGTACAAAGCAGAAATTAAATAATACAGAAACTATTTCAACAGCTCAGACATGACTATTGCTAGGATTTACAAGGCCCTATTACATCCATACATCTTAGGTCTGGTTTTCAGAGCAGTGTGCCTAATTTGCATATGTGGTTACTGTGCTCTTTCATGCAAATCAGGCAATTGCAGCCTGGTTAACTGGCCAGCTAACTGGCCATTTACATGCCCAATTTCCTGATTTCCACATGCATCAATTGAACATGCAACTGTCCAGTTAGATGCTTAATCAGCCACATGTGCATGCAGTTACCCAATTTACCTGCACAATTGAAGTGAGTGCATGGTAATTAGCATGTGCAAGTTAGGCACACAGCTGCATGACCGTAGTGTGCCTGACTGCACGCGTGCCATTTTGAATATCTGTTCTTTGATTTCTCCATGAAACAATTCAATGTGATTAAAGAATAACCAGCAATGGTATTTTATTTAAATATATTGGGCTTGATTTGCAGTAACACCAAGCACTCAAAGTTCCCGTTGACCTCAAGGAAAGCTCTGAGAGTCAGGCCTGTTGTCCCCAAAGGCGAGGGCTGACTCCAGCCTTTTTGCCGCCCCAAGCGGCGAATAAGGGGAAAAAAAAAAAAAAACACGATTGAGCTGCCGCCGAAGAGGAAGAGAGGGAGGGAAGGACCCGCCGCCGAATTGCCGCCGAAGACCCGGACGTGCCGCCCCAACAACGGAGGGAGTGCCGCCCCTTTCTATTGGCCGCCCCAGGCACCTGCTTCCGTTGCTGGTGCCTGGAGCCAGCCCTGCCAAAGTCAAAACAAGTTTCTGTACAGAAAAGCAGCAGGCTCTGGAGAGTTAAATTGCACCTCCGATTCCATTCAAAGCCTAATTTTGGCCCCTCTATCTCTTTAAAAATGGACCCAGGAATAACAATTTTAGTGCTAAGCTCTGAACAGAAATTACATTGCTAAAATGGAAAAACATGCTTTCCATACACTGGCATGTATCATCCACCCACAGACTGGGTCACTAGAGCAGAGGCAGCCTTTCTAGAGCTGATGTTATTTTTACAGTTAAGGTGCCCCATTGATTTTAAGGTCTAAAATAGATTTTTGTGAAGCAGCAAGATGCTGATGGTAGTAAATTGTATTTGCTCTAGTTTTGAAGCAACCTGCATTCACTGCGCCCCATCCTGCGTTCCTTGTTGACTCAGAGGGCTAGGTCCTCAGATGCGGTAAATAGATGTAGGTCCATTGACTTCAGGGCAGCTACCCTGATTTGCACTAGCTCTGACTGGGTCTGGAATGCCTGTAGACTTCAATGGAGTGGGTGTACACTTCTCACCTAGTAGGAATGGCCCCACGGTGCTTTGTGATTGCTGCCTCAATTCTCTCTCTGTATCTCTTGTTGACAGTGTTTTTGGCTGTAGCAGTTACAGTGCCGCAAGATGAGGGGAAAGAAAAAACAATCAAGGAAGGGCTAACGATGCAGGAGTTTGTTGTATTTTTCCTCCCCAGCTTTTGCAACCCAAAATGTAGAAATATTTTGAAACTTTGAAAATGCTGCCTCAGTTTGGTCTTCTGATGATCCAGAGTCTGAAGTTCTTCCCCACAAATTTATCATGACCTACATACTTGACCTATATTATGCATCTATTTGTTAAATAGGTTGCACTAATTAGAAACATGAGTGAGGATGGCTTAGCAATTTTATTTAGGTGTGAGTGTGTTGTCTGCAATGAAGGACATGATGATGATTTTCAGAAAAATCCGTATTTAACCTGTGCGTTTGGATTAGCACAAGAAAACCAGGGCAGGTGGGGGAACCCCTGCCAGTCAGTCATTATTGCTTTTTTATGCAAAGACATTTGTAGGGTCCATAAACCCCTCTGTGTAAAGAAAGAAGGGCGTGATAGACCCGATGCGGTAAGGTGCTGTGCTCCTTGACTCCCATGGCAGTGGGTGGGAGCGGAGGGAGCTCAGCATCTGATCTAAGTGAGTGTGCACACCTACCTTACAGCATTTGGAGAGAATCTTAGCACATAAAAACGATCTTTGAACATGTTGGCATGACTGGGTTTATACGTCTGCCTCAATTGCTGCTTAAATATCTTCTCAGAGCAGTAGGAATTATTTTCTCACCGACCACGTGAATTAACTCCACCTAGGGTGACCAGATGTCCCGATTTTATAGGGACAGTCCCGATTTTGGGGTCTTTTTCTTATATAGGCTCCTATTACCCCCCCACTCCCGTCCTGATTTTTCACACTTGCTATCTGCTCACCCTAACTCCACCTAGTAGATAATTAATTTCCTAATCAAAAGGGTAATCTTCTTGCGGTGAAACTCAGATTGGGTTTGAACAACTGTGATTCCATTGAGGTCAGTGGAATTGCACCTGTTTAGAGCAGGTAGGTTTCTGGCCCTTGATGTTCCAGGGCCCAATCCAGAGCCCACTGAAGTCAATGGAAAGACCCCCCACACACACACACACACACCCCATTGGCTTCCATGGGCTTTGAGACAGGCCTTCAATCATTAAGTACACATCTACCACACTAAACCCTACAAGTCATGTAAATAACACCAATCATTTCCCATCCTACTGCAGGTCCCTGCCTCACACAGACAGGCTGCACAAAATATACAATTAAAACAAAATCCAGACTCCTGTTTCATTTCCACTTTATCAGGAAGTTCTGAACGTTCAGAAAGACACCATTTTCAAAAATTGCCAACAGTTTGGAAACATGCAGACATTTCCCCATTGATGTAGGTATCTGTCTGTAGAATTACGCCGCACTGCGTGTTATCTGTCATGACTTCTAGAAAATCATTTTAATTAAAAATGGAGGGAGGAGGAAAAGGAAAGAAAAAATGAAAACTAAACAGCAGAGATTTCTAATCATTTCACTCGTTTAGGATTTGCCTCCTTGGGATTATACTAGAAATGAGTCTCCAGGTGCTGTAGAGAGAGACAGAGCCTGGAGCACGGGGTCTGGGGCAAGACCTGGGGCCTGAATCGCAGCAAAGCCAGGCCAGGCCAAGCTAAGAGCAAAACTCAGGCCCTGTCATAGAGCAGACGCTTGCTCACAACGTCACTGTCCGGTAAAAGGCATGGCTAGCGTTGCTAAAACACAGGCACGCCTAAGCAATACTCGGCACTGGGTGTTCATGGAAACACATTCCAGCAGGCTAGCACAGGTCCACTCCAAGCTAGAGTTCTCAAGTAACAGCACCAACACAATCCAGGGAGATGGTACAGGAGCACATGTATCCCCAATGAAATAGGGATGGGATGACAGGATAATGAATGGGGATGTTCTGTTCGAACCAGCAGGTATAAGGTATAGCTCCTCTGTGTGTAAAAGAGAAACCATCGGGGGGGGGGGGGCAGCTTTGTGCAGCCGAGGGGGGCGGGGGCAGCAGAGACTCCCGCTGCCGACTAAGCTGGTCCCATTGGCGCATGGGTTAGCGTATCTGTAACCACAGAGCCAGGGTGCTAGGACCGTGTCGACAATAAACCTGGCTGAGTCTGTGGTCTTTCTGGATAGTGCTATCGAGGTCTGCGCAACCAATGGCCTGTGCAGGGCTGGGACAGCGCACGGGGAGAAAACACGCACGTCAGCTGACAACACCAGTCAGCTGAAAATAGACATACTTCAAGCCAATGTAATGACACAAGTTATACCCAAGGAAACAGTACTCATTAGTATTACTTGCTGTATATTGCTTCCAAGCCATTTAACGGCTTTAGGGCTCTGCATGGACTTTAATGGGCTTCGCATCAAGCTTTTGTTGCTAGATGTTTTTATACAGATGCCATAGTTCTGTCGTCACCTTTGTATATACTGATGGGCGGCGGGGTGGGGTGGGGTGGGGTGGGGGGGGGGGAAGTGGTGGTTCTATTCTGTGTTCCTAGTGCAGATCGGTGTTCCTAGTGCAGATTGTCTGAGTCCATGTTCATGTGAATATCAATGCCAGGAACTGATTATATTTAAAACTGATTCTAAGTTTCCAGTGGGATGCACCTGTCTGGTATATGAATCCGTTTGCCTACATGCTTAGAGCACTGAAGAAGAGTTACATTGTGACAAGGCACTTCGAGAGGCAGTATGACCTAGTGAGTAGTGTCCTGGCCTGGGGCACAGGAGACCTGGGTTCAGGTCCCAGTTATGCCAAGGTCAGCAAGCAGACAAGTCACTTCCCTCCCTAAGCCTCCATTTTGCCTTCTGTAAAATAGGGATAACACTGACCTCCTTTGTAAAGCACTTTGAGATCTACTGATGCAAAGTGCTAGATACTATTAGAACTAGTTAAAAAAAAACTTGAATGAAAAGATTTTCAATTAAAAAGGCCTTTCAAAGATATATTGCATGACAAGTTGTCCCACAGATATAAGACGTATAAACATTATTGAAAGCTGCTTTTTGGTACATGAAAGTTTATTGAAAGTGTATCAAAATAGCCATTGAAAATTTGTAATTAATTTTGATAATGCTCCAATGCCGAGTGGTCAGTGTGGTAGAGGCGAATTCCACCCCCCTCCCCCAAAAGAAATTCACAAGTACAGTATGACCATATTTTTTCCTCTGTGAAAACGCTATTTTACTCTGTGGGAAAATAGGTTAAGTCCATGGATCAGCATTAAAGTTCGTAAACACATCTTAATGGCCACTCTCAACCAGCCAGTGCTATGTAAGGAGCTGGAAATATTTAGTTACAAATCTAAAGAAATTCAGATTCCTAATACATCTTTAAGCTTTGCATCCATTGCCTCTTTCATCCTGTGTCATAGAGCCTTCCGCAGAGTGATTGCTACAGGAGAGTGAGGTAACTCCTCCCCTGTTGTTTCAGGCAGTCAGATCACCCTTTCTGGGTATTCTGGCAATGATTCCATGTTCAACTTTCCACTGGTCAGGAGGGGGGGTCTCTTTTTTCCAAACTTCATTGAACAGCTCTGTCAGTTTCATTAGGAGGGTGGTATCAAGAACTTTTAGCATTTCTGCAGTAATTTGATCATCTCTTGACAAGTTATTTACCTTGCCTTGCATTGCTTTGTTGGCTTTCTTAGGGCTAGTTGACACTTAAAACGCTGCATCGGCGCCACTGCAGTGCTTTAATGAAGACGTCGTAAACCGATGGGAGAGAGCTCTCCCGTTGGGGTAGTTAATTCACCTCCCTGAGCTATGTCGGCGGGAGAAGCTCTCCTGTTGACATAGTGCTGTCTATACAGGGGGTAGGTTGGGATAACTACGTTGCCCAGGAGGGTGGATTTTTCACACCCCTGAGCATCGTAATTATACTGATACAGGTCTGTGGTGTAGACCAGACCTTACACTCCTTTGTCTTTTCCAAAAGTCTGTTGGCCTTGGCATTCAGATGTTTTCCTTTCAGTAGTTTTCTTTCCTCGCTGAGACACCATGTCTTTCGGCTTGTCGAATTCTTGCTCTTTCGATGTCGATCTCCAACTGTGACTGCTGCACATTGTCTCTGAGCATGGCCCAAGGATGCAAAACTTGGAGAAGAACAGGCTGGATTCAGGCCCAAGAGATCCTGTGCAGAGGAGATATTCACGCTGATGACCATCACAGAAGAACGTATAGAATGGCAAGCTCCCTCTTCATCAACTTTCAAGCTTGTTTCTCTCACCAACAGAAGCTGGTCCAATAAAATAAATTACCTCCCCCACCGTGGCTGTCTGAGGCCATGTCTACACGACAAAATTATGTTAACCTAACTTACGTTGGCATACAGCCACCGCAGTTATTAAGTCACACGTGTGTGTGCACACTTGGCTCCTTGTGTCCGTGGTGTGTGTCCTCACCAGGAGCACTTCTATTGACTGTACTGTCAGGGTGGGGCATTGTGGGAAGGCTACTGAAGGCCAGTAACAGTTGACGTAAGCAATGCAATGTCTACACTGACACTGCGTCGACTTAATTACATGGACTGTGACTCTACGCCGTAGGGGAAGACGGCGTCTCTATACTGTTGTACAGAGGCAATTATGTCGGCTGGAGCCAAATTCAAGTGAACACGCTTCCATGGCTGGGTCAATGCAAGGCAGCTTACATCGACCTAACAGTGTAGCATACACCAGGCCTGATTTTCCAAAGGCATTTGACAGCCTGCACAGTCAGACATTGTGGAATATTCTTCTGTCCTACGGCATCCCAGCTAAAATCATCATCATCATCATCAAGGCCACGTACAGAGGTGTGAAGTGCTCTGTGAGGGTGAACAACCAGACAACAGAGTGGTTCAGTGTGGACACTGGCGAAAACCAGGGCTGCATTTTATCTCCACTGTTGTTCGGCGTTGGGGGAGATTGGATAATGAAGTGTATTAGCAACACAAACACTGGTATGGCATGGGTAGGTGGCAAAGGGATAGAAAACCTAGCCTTTGCTGGTGATGTTGGACTATTGAGCAACACCAGTGAAAAGTTAAAAAGACAGACAACTTGGCAAAACCCAGTAGGCCAAGCAGGGCTCAAAATGAGTTATGCTAAACAAACATCATTGAAACCCAGCTGTCAAGCAGTAGCATCACATTAGAAGGCAAAAATATCAAGAAAATAGAACAGTTCATCTACCTGGGCAGCACCACGTTCACCAAGGTGACATCAAGGATAGAAAAGGCATCCGCAGAGTTTACTAAACCCAGCAACATATGGAAATCAAAGACACACAGCACCTGAACAAAACACAATTATCAATTAAAACAATCTCAGTGCTAATGTACAGCTGAGAGAGGTGGAGATCTACGAGAATGTTAGACAGAAAGCTAGACACCTTCAAAGTAAGTGCTTACGGAAGATGCTGGGCTTTGTTACCAACTAAGAGATCTGAGAAATCACCAGCCAGCAGCTCATTTCCACCAGCATCAGCAGGAAGCACTGGGTATGTTTGGGCCATGCACTCTGGATGTCAACATACAGACCTCCCATGTGAAGCTGTCAAGTGGAAACCAACTGGTGGGAGGAAACAAGGGTGCCCAAGAGAAACCATCAGAAGAACCCTCAGCGGGGAGGGAAGAATAGTTGATCTCAGCACTGTGGAGCAAACGGAAGCAGCAGCAAGTGACAGAGGAATGGAAGAGACTGGGGTCCATCCTCTGTGCCAACATTGGCGGGGAAAGTATGTTTAAAAAAACACCGCCAGCTTGCTGGAGCTTTTATTTTGAAAAATTCCAAGAAGAGGGTAACTTCTTTGAAAGCTATAACACATTTCAGTAACACCAAACTTTGGGAGAGCCCATTTTAGTTTTGTTCCCACATTGGGAATAAGAGCTGGGTTAAATAGAGTTCTGTGGGATGGTTCAGTTCCCAGTGCTGCTGCAGACTCTGTGACCCAGACCCTCAAAGGTATTTAGGCGCTTAACTTCCATTGAAATCAATGGGAGATAGGCTCCCAAGTACCTTTGGGAATCTGGGCCCGTGGGCCTTAGCTCGAGATCTGTAATAATAGTAACAAAACGTCCCATCACCAGCCACGTCAAATGTGTTTCTTGTCCTATGCAGAGAACAACACGAGGCAGAAATATTTCTTGATTTGAAATCTGCTTTGTCTGTCTCAATGCCTTATACTCCAGGTCCAGTTACTGTCACTTTAAGGCCTGTCACTAGAGCTGGTTAACAATTTTCCCATGCAACAACCACTGGAAAGTGATGCTTTGCTTTGACAGAATCAAAAAGTTCTGAGGGAATGTGACAATTCCACCCCAACCTTTGATGGCAGCCAGGCAGGCAGGCCAGCTGCTGGGCTGCCGGGCTTTGTGGGGTCCCCAGATCACCAGCCCATGCAGCACCCTGCTCCCTGAGCGACCAGGGAACCAGATGGCTGGCTCCCAGGCTGTTTGGGATCCACAGCTCCCTGGGCAGTCCTGCTTCCTGGCTGATTACTTGGGAAGCTATCTGGATGGTCAACCAGCTTCCCTGGCTCCCCATGGCACAGGGACTCTGCCTTCATTCATTTTTCCATGGGATTGCTGGAGTGATTATGTGTCTTCCTCCCGCCAACCACGTGCCAATGGATCAACGTACCTTCCGAGAGGTCTCCATTGGTCCAGCGCAGGGGTACATTGCTGTGAGCTGCCTGGCTTCCCTCTCCCACTGTCCTGGTGGGGTTAGCCAGGCACAAAGCTAGCACTTAGCGGAACCTGTTTGATCAAGCACATTAAACCTGGTTTTGCCTTCCACAGACAATGGTCATAGCCACTGTAGACGGCAACCTGAAGAGAAGCAACCGAAGGCAGTGTGCAAATCTGATGGCGGTGTGACTTGGGCTGGGCATTCCCTTTCTGTACAAGGAGGACGGACTGAGCTGTGATGCAGTGGGGTGGGTTTGCTCCACAAAACCTTCATCTACTTAACCAGCCTTTGGGTCTTTTACTTTTAACACTCTTCTCCAATTAAGCTCTGACCCTCAATTAAGCTTTAAGGCATCAGACTTAAATAGCTGTCCACAGCTGCTGCAAACTGATTTATCCCTGATGCTGATCGGAGCTGCCAGACAAAACATCAGGCAGAAGCATTTGACTTTAATTTAGGGTGGGGTGTTTTTTTGTTTTGTTTTTGGAGTTGCATTTAAATTGTTTTGGTCAATTTAAATATCTGCACAAGCTTTGGCAGCCAGCAACATTTTTCTTCCCCTGGGCGAGGGCTTCTCCTCACCCCTGAGAGCCCCACCCCCCTGTCTCTGAGGGACCTTGCTTCTGGTGGAGGGGTTCATGGTAGAGCCAGCTCACCAACGATGATCCACGCTTGCCCTGCCTATCATGCGGATGTCTGTGTAGATCAGTAATAGAGGCAGAGTCTTGCAGTAGGGGGTGATGAGAATGGTACGTAAGTGAGTTGGTCTGTCTGGGAGACAGTGAATGGCATGATTCTTTGATTCATGGATGATACTTAGTGCTTCAGATACTTTTCAAGCCCCTTGATGCCTTGCAAAAGAGAAAATTCAGATGGCTGGCTGGCCAGTGGTGTCCTGGGACAACTCGATGAATAGAATACACCGGAATGCTAATCCATTCAGCTAATGCTCCATCAGGGTAGTGCAGCAAGAGCTTTCACCACTTCCCGGGTGACCATGGGCAAGTCACCTCGGCCCAGCTCCGCAAAGGGACTTAGGCACCGCAGCAAGGAACGTCTAAACGCCTGGGAAATCGCTGGATTCCCGCAGCCTGTGCAAGGAACGAGCAGAGAGAGGCGCCTTAGCATGCCGCCCACGAAAGCCAGCACGCTGAGCGGGGAGCTGCCTATGCCAGCCAACGAGAGAGGCTGACAAGAAGGCTGCATCTTCCCACCTCTCTCACAGAGTTAGGTGCCCAGCTCTGCTTGTGATCCACAGCCGGACAAACACCCGTCTTCCCCTGGTCTGTGGCTCACGCTGTGGCTTAGGTGCTGAGATAGGTGTCCCTGCACCTGGGGGGAGGCAGCCGTGTGCGTGAACATAGGCCCCTGGGGAACTGTTACACTGAATTGTGGGTGGTGTGTGTAGCCATGCAGGGGTGGTGTGTGTAACACCCCCCACGCATTCACTGGCCCAGCGGGAGGTTCGTGAGTTTACCTGGTGACTTTTTACACAGCTTTGGGAGATGGCCTGAGGTTCCTCAATGCACTCTGTGGCGTGTCCGTGGGCATAGGCGCCAACTCCGGTAAAAAACAGTGGGTGTTCGACCCCCACCGTCATCCCCACGGATCAGCGCCTCCCCCTCCCCTCTCAGTGCCTCCCCCCTGCCAGCCCTGCTGATCAGCTGTTCCGCAGCGTGCAGGAGGCACTGTGGGGGCAGAGGGAGGAGCAAGGGCAGGAAGGGGCGGGGGAGGGGGCGGAATGGGGTGGGAAGAGGCTGGGTGGGGCTCGGAGCTTGGGGGAAGGGGTGGAGTGGGGGCAGGGTCTGGGGCAGAGCAGGGGTCAAGCACCCCCCGGGAACTGATGAAGTCGGCACCTATGTCCGTGGGTACCCACCTCAGACAAGCCAACCCAGACGGACCCACCTCAGACAAGCCACCGGGAAGGAAACAGAGAACAGGATTTGAGTCCGGCAGCCTCCCCTCTGCTTGCCTGCCTCCCGCTGCCACTTCAATCAGTGCTGAGCCCTCCTGCCGGGGGGCAGAGGGGACCTCCCGGCAGGAACCGGGAAGTTGTCCCACCCTGCAGCAGTTTGTCATCCACCCCTTGTCGTTCCCACGACTGCTGAGGGGAAGCAGCCCCAGCAGAGCCACTGTTGCCCCGGAATGAGTGGGGAGGGAGAGGGCGGCATGTGGGAGGAGCCCCCACTGTCTGAGAGGCACTGGAACAGGAGGGGAGGAATCGCCACCTGGTTTGGGGCTGTTGCAATTACCCCAAGCAAGGAGGGAGTGGGGAACATATGGTGCCAGTCAGCGCCAGGGACTTCGCTAGGCTGCAAGACAACCCCAGATAAGGGACCTCACCCAGCAGTCTTCTGTGTTCACCGCACTGTGCAAGCATTACCGGCCAAATTGGCCACCCTTGCTCATGCCAAGTACTGCCTTACTCAGGGAAATCAGCGGGGACACCCCCAGGGAAAGGTCCTGGACGTGGCAGGGCTTCTCTGCCCAGCGTACGCTGCCACACCCACGCCCCTTGAAGAAGGTTTCTTGGCCAACCATTCGTGACTAAACAAAAACCAAACAGCCCCTTCACTCACCGTTTGTCCGAGGGTTCCACAGCCGCCCCTCCCGAGTCCCAGGGGTCTCTGGTGAGCCTGCTTCTGCAGCTTCCCTATCCCAGCCAGATCTGCTCCCTTTCTGGAACGCTGGCCCCTTGCTCCAGGGATCTACCTCAGCGGCTGGCTGCTCTCCCCAGGCACAGCCTGCCTCCAATCACTCCCCACGTCCTGTCCTCTGACAGATCTTTATACACCTAGGTGTAGGCCCCCTTTAATAAGCTCAGCTGGGGCCCCCTGCTCTGGCACAGGGGTGCTGGGCCTGGCCTACTCATAGGCACCAGCTACCCTGTGACAGGTACCAACCAGCATGTGCCAAGGTACCAGAATCTGGCTGTAACCAATTCAATCCCATGGCACCCCTACATGGTAGCTCAATGCAATGAGAATAGGTGGGGGGGAAATTGAGAAAGGCCAAAGGCCAACCTCACGCAAGCTGAGTGGTAGTTTCCTCTTCAAGTAGCTCTGCTGAAATCAGTGGGGGCGACTCAAGGAATAAAGCACAACTCAGGGTGAGCAAAGGTGGCAGAATTGGACCCTAAGGCCCAGATCTTCAAAGGTATTTAGGTTTCTGACTTCCATCAAAATCAGTGGGAGTTAGGAGAACATAAGAACGGCCAGACTGGGTCAGACCAAAGGTCCATCTAGCCCAGTAGCCTGTCTTCTGACAGTGGCCAATGACAGGTGCCCCAGAGGGAATGAACAGAACAGGGAATCATCCAGTGATCCATCCCCTGTCGCCCATTCCCAGCTTCTGGCAAACAGAGGCTAGGGACACCATCCCTGCCCCTCCTGGCTAATAGCCATTGATGGACCTGTCCTCCAGGATCCTACATATCTTTGAGGATCTGGGCTTACATGACTTTCCCGAGGCCTCAGAGGGGGCTGTCCATATTGGGGACCCATAGGCCTGAACTTCAAATCTCCAGATGCCTTGGTGGTGAAAGTACATTTACTGCCTTTGTAGGAGTTTAGTTCTTCTTTCAAAGAACAGCCCAGCCCAGGGGGACAGGGAAAACAGCCAGCCTTCCCTTGCAAACGGAAACCGGGGTTTGGTGTGCAACTGACACAGACTAGGCTGCCTCGCTCCCGGAACACCACTTCATCTCTAGATTGCGCTCATGAATAATGTGAGTCTGAATTTACCAAGCCGGAGTGACCAGCCCCCTCCAGCCTTCTATTCATTACTCCAATTAACGATCAGGCGCCTGAAAAATGGGCCAATCTGTTTCTTGGGGCGCCGCATAGAAAATCCATGAGCCAAGCCAATTAGCATCCTGGCCCTCGCCGTCTAGGGAATTTAATTTAGTTTCTTGGTTGATCTAAGCACCAAAATATTGTTGTTTTGTTATGGGGCATATAATGTTTGTTAAATGAGTGGAATCCCCAAGGCCCATATGTTGTTGATAGTTCTGCGTCCTTCCAGGCCGTGAGGGGCAATAAGGCAAAACTGCTTTGTTCCACCCACATGGCTGCTGTATTCTCATGACAGCCCGCAGCAGCTGGACACAGGCAGAACAAACCTTTGCCACCCGGGGTGGGCGTGACAGCTTCCCTCCTAAATAGTTGCACACTTGAGCAAGCCTATTGTCTGGCCAGAAAGCATTTCAACTGCCCATTATCAGGCAGCCGCTGCACAGGAGATGCCGCCTCCGTGGACGGACAACCTGTCTGCAGAGCATATTGTTTGGGGGCAATTAATTTGCAAATTGCCAGTTTGCAAATCCATGCATGAATTAGTTACATTACTCCCCAAGTGGCTTTATTTTTAATTATTATTATTAAGGAAGCCCCATGAATAAATAGGGTAATGTGCCTGGGCTCATTCTTCCAAACGTGTCGTTACCTCCTTGCAGAAGAGGAAATGGAAATATACCGAGACTGGGTAGAAGAATGCTCTCAAAGCTGTCTGGGTTTCTAAGTCTCCCAACAGAGGCTGGAATAATGGTAACACATGTTGCTCGAGGGTTTTTGCTCAGTGAGTAACATGATTTTTCTAGAGAGAAAGACGGTCTCACAGCTGCTAGTTAATTCTCTATTAGTGGTGTCTATCTACTGCACGCGCTGTAACGTGGCCCCCGTCCTGTAACTGAACTGCACTTGAAAATGCTCATTAATTTCAACAGGACTTCCATGGCTGGAGCAACTGATGGAGCCGATAGTGTCATGCTTCCCAATCCCTGCCATCCAATTGCCAGTCAAAACCTCTTCCGCCAGATTCTTCACTCGCTTACACCAGTTTTATGCTTCTGTAGGTCCACTGATGTCCATGGAATTACACCAGAGTAAAACTAGTGTAACGGGAAGTGTCTACAGGGCAACTGAAGGTGTGCTTGCAGCTCACACTGGCGTTTGCACCAGCACGGCTAAAGATAGAAGCCTAGATGCAGTGGTGCAGGCTTCAGTGCAGCCACCCAGACACCTGAGTACCTACTCGGGCTGCTGAAGCTCGTGCTGCCTCCTCTACATTTACCCATGCTAGCGTGGACATGTCTCCCCAAGCTGCAATACTCACACCTCGGATTGCCCTGTAAACATGCCCCCCAGGAGGGAATATGGCCCATTTTTTACACTGCATGTAGCTCGTCTCATTGAAAATGGAGCATGCAGCTGACTGGTAATGATTCAATACCAACAAGGAAAAATAATAGAGAAAGGCTCTGGCCAGAAAGTTCAAACTTGGAGATAGGCATCTAAACGGATCATAAAACATGTAAATAAGTGGCCAGAGTTCTCCACGCCTCTGAAGATCTCGCCACATAGTTAGGTGTCTAAATAGGGATTTAGGTGCGTAACTCTGAATGTCTTGGCTTTTGTTGCTACAATCTGAGAACTCAGAAGGAAAAGGCCCCAGCTGGCGAGTTTTCTCCCTGTTACTGATTTTGCATGACCGTGCTGGTCAGTCCCTAGCATATCATCCTCTTCTAGATGTTTTACAATTCAATTCTCAATGAGAATTTCAACTAACTTACCAGGCACAGATGTAAAAGGTCCTGGTCTGTAATTCTCCAGCTCATCCCTAATGCTTTTTTAAATAGAGATACAATTTGCTACCCCTTCAATTGTCTACT
This sequence comes from Platysternon megacephalum, assembly GCA_003942145.1. Taxonomy (NCBI): domain Eukaryota; kingdom Metazoa; phylum Chordata; order Testudines; family Platysternidae; genus Platysternon; species Platysternon megacephalum. The sequence continues at coordinate 1,341,166 of QXTE01000187.1, forward strand.
GATTTTAATGAGAGCTCAGCCACTTCCCTCAGAAGTTCTTTCAGAACTCTTAGGTGTCCACCATCCAGGCCTGGGACTTTTTGCTTGGAAATGTGTTAATTTGCTCCAGCCCCTCTTCCTTTGACACCTGAATCTTTGATAGTATCTCATCTTTATCACCAGAAGAGAGAAAGAAACATTAGACTAGTTGGATGGACACCTAGAGCCTGATTTTCAGAGGTGCTGAGCACTTGCAGTTCTGGTGGATTTTAACTGGAGTTACGGGTGCTGGCCCCTTCTAAAAGTCAGACATATGCTGATTTACAGGTCATATTAGCAATCGAGCATATCAAGTTTCTGTCCAGATTCCTGAAGAGCCTGGTTCCCAATATCTCAGCAGGTGAGGCTGGCAGGTTATGGAAGAGGTAATACTGCTCCCAGGTGGCTGTGACTAATCCATGAGAGATTATTAATTATTGTTATAACATCTGGTTGTGAAATGGGGGAGGGGATTTTGAAAAAAAAATGATTTTTTTCTGATTTCCATTCCCAATTTTCAAAATTTAATCAACATTGTAAAAATCGGGATGATCTTTGCCATCTATTATCATCCTTTATTTATGACAATAGCAAGTAGATGCCTCAACCATTTTGTGCCCCATGGTGATAGGCACTGCACAGCCATATTGTAACAATCAGGCTCTGCCCTGAAGCGCTTACATTGATCAGGGCCATTCCTGCAAAGGCTTATGCATGGGCTTCACTTGACGGAACCGAGCATGCTCATCCAGTCTAAAGACACACTGGGCACTGCTGGTCGTGAGGAAAGTTAAACACGTGCATACGTTTTTTCAGGATCAGGCCCTTAACTTACATGTCGTGGTTTGTGCACTTCATTCAGGGAGGCTAAGAATTTAAAGAGGCTCCCAGGGAAACAGGAAACCTTTTGGCCATTCCATTGCGGATTGCAGTAAGAAGTGCTCAGGCGTGGGGCTGGTGTGTCTGTTAAAACAACTTTCTTCTTCTTGTTCACAAACATTTCTTCACGGACCCCTTTCCAGCTCTCACCTGTTTCTTTCCAGAAACACGAAGTGCATCCAGGTGCTTTACATCCACCCTCCAAAGTGACCAAAGAGCCTCGTCTGAAGAAACTCAGAAATGGAGAATCAAGTGACGCACCATCAGCTTTTACACATGCAGATTTCAGGACTCAGTGGGACACAGTCCAGGACAGAAGTAGGAAATACAAAGTCGTAGTACTCCTCCTCCGCCCAGAACCAACCTCTCCCCACTTCCATGCCCAAATGAGACAACACTCACAACAGGTTGTGCCGATGCTCAGACTAGCACCACCAATATCCTGGAGGGCTCCTTGGGTGGAACTCTCTCTTGCTGGGCTCTGCTAGGCTGCTTCTCAAATGGGAAAAGGAAAGTGGTGGTACTCACTCCCAGTGCCCACAGGAGCTGTCACTCAGAAGAGATTGCACAGAGCATCACGATCTGCTCCTCCTCTCCTTTCTGACATGGTTTGACCAGCCGATAAGTAGGGAACAATGCTGACATATAGGTTAGCAGTAGAGGTGGGATGGGACAACTGGATGTGTGGGCTACAGTTTGGGGTAGAGCTAAAGTCTTGGCCAAAATTACAATTCTGCAGCAAATGTGTGTGCCAGCACTTGCTGCAAAACTAGCTAGGATAACACGACGTCCAGGCCATGAACTTCACCCAGGAATTTCTGCAGTAAGCCCATAATTTCGGTTTGAGCTCTAGCATATCATTTCGAAAGACACACGTACAGTCTCCATTTTAATTGACTGCATCTCTAGGTAAGTCGTCCTCATTGTTAAAAACGGCATCTTAGTTCTAATCTGAATTTGTCCAGTTTGGGCTCTCACTGTGCCCTTTTCCTGCAAAATTAAAGAGCTGGCTACTCTCAGAAATGTTTGTCAGGGCTGGGCCACGGGTGGCCAGCGTGCCCTGGTCAGCTGCTAAGTTGCAATTGGGAGACAAGGAGGGGGGATCAGGTGCGAGCTGGGTCAGAATGCCAGGAAGTCAGGGTCGGGCACCAAGTTGCAGGCAGCAGGAGTCAGAGTCGAGCTGGGTCAGGTTACAAGGAGATTGGGGTTGGGTGCCAGGTTGCAGACAGCAATCGAATTGTGAAGAGAAGGACAAAGCAGCGTCAGAAGCTGGAGTCTAGGGTCTGTTGCCAGCAGGGTCTGGAGCAGACAGGCAGGCAGTCCGTGGTGTGGCTCAGACAGCTCCCCATCGTGGCTTCCTGGTTTATATACTGGTATTGGCCAATCAGTGGACTGTGAGGGGCCACCATTCAGGCCCTGCAGGGTGGTACTGAGCCTAGCTTCACAGTCTCTGTCTATCGCTGCCTAGTCTGTAGCTCTCGGGGCACTAGGGAGGTACCAGAACCCCTTCAGCCCCAGGTTCTAGACCAGCAGGTTCTTACAGCTTTTCACCACGTAGGTGCTTGTAGATCAGGAACAAGTCACCTCTTCACTTTCTCTTGGATAGACTAACCAGACTCAGCTTTTCAACTCTCACCGTAAGGCAGGTTTTCCAGACCTCAAATCGTTCTCGTTGCTCTCTTCTGAACTCTTTTCAATTTGGTGGGGACCCCAAAACTGTTCATGTTCCACTAATAGTCTCAGTAATGCTGTATATAGAGGCAATACCACATCCCTATGCCTACTTGATATTCCTTTGTTTATACATCCAACGATCACGTTCCCTTTCTTAGCTACAGCATCGCGCTGGAAGCTCATCTTCCTTTAGTTATGTAGTTAGTCTCCTGGAATGTGTTGATGCTGAAAAGAAACTATCTTCCTTCTTGGGTGGCCTACATTGTTTGTACCTAGATGTAGGACCTTGCATTTGGCTGTATTAAAACATAAACTTAAATGAGTCCACCTTACCAAGCACTCCAGGTCGTTCTGTATAGCTGACCTGTCCCCATCCTTCTTTACTGCTCCACCAGTTTTTGTGTTGTCTGAAAATGTTACCAGCCACAAATTTATGTTTTCTTCTAGAGCATTGCTAAAAATATTGACTGGTACTGGGCCAACAACCGATTCCTGAAGAACCCCCTGGAAACACACTATGTGCTAATGAGCTCCCATTTACAGTTACTTTTTGACATCTATCATTTATCCACTTTTTATTTCATTTAATGTGGGCTACACTGATTTTGTGTAGCGCTAATTTTATTTATCAGAACGTTATGCAGCAACAAGTAAAATTCCTTACAGAATTCTAAGTATATTATGTCAACACAATTACCTTTGTTAGCCAAACTTGTAATCACATCAACAAACCCTATCAAGTTTGTTTGACGAGACCTATTTGCCATAAAACCATATTGGTTGGCATTCATTATGCTACCATTCTTTAATTCTTTACTGATTACATCCCATATCAGCCTTGCCATGATTTTCCTTGGGATCAATGTTGGGGCAAGCCACCCATAGCTTACTGGCTCGTCCTGTTTCCCCTTTTGAAGCATTGGCACATAAGCTCCCCAGTTCTCTGGAGCTTTCCCAGTGTTCCAGGATCTATTAAAAATCAACAAAGATAGTTCGTAGAGCTCCTCGGCCAATTCTTTTACTACTCTTGGGTGCAGGTTATCTGGTCCTGCTGATTTAAATGTTTATCCTCCCTCGTTGCTGATGGGATAGAAAGTATTTCCTTATCATTGTAAGATACAACTACTACATCTTTCCAGTTACAGAACAGAACTATTTATTGAATACTTCTGCCTTTTCTGCATTGTGAATGACAGTTTTACCAACCTTATCTAGTATCAGACCTACGCCATTGCTAAAATATTGAAAGAATTCCTTCTATTGTCCTAAACCCAGTTGGCCACAGGTTTTTCGTTGATATCTTCACCTTCCCTCGTCAGCACTCGACATTTCCCTAACTGCCAATTTGTAACCATTGCTCTATTGACTTTAATGGAGCTAATCCAATAAACACTAGCTGAGTATCTCCTGTATCTCATCCTGTCTGCAATTTAAATGTTTCAAGGGTTTGGGCAAAGGAAACAGACAGAGCAAAGGAAGGGCTAGGGCATGTAGAAAGGTTTCTGTTTCCTACTCTCCCTAATGAAGGCCAGCTCTTTTCAGTCCTGGTTGTGGCACCAGTTTTCAGAAGACTTGTAACTATTTTGTTACTGACACACAACAAAAATAATAATCGGCTGAACAGCTCACTTATTGTCAGATGATTATGTAGCTGCATTATGCAATTTTGCATTTTTTTCACCAAAATCTCTACATTTCAATCCAGCTTGTGATTTTATTCTGTGCCATTAACACTTCGGTATTATACGGAATATATTTCACATGGCAAATTCTCTGGAATTAGGATTATGCTATCAGGAAATAAATACAAATTTCTCAATTTGTCTGTGTTGGTGGTAATCAGGAAATCGTTTGTCCTTAAGCTAAAACGGAGGATTGGATTCTTAAAAATGGGATAGAGAAAAATGCTTTTAGGATGATTTCTTTACAATAAAAATATCGTCGTCTTAAAGCTAAATAATAACAATCTTTATGCGGCTGTTCCACGTGAAACACACCAGGGGCTACCTCCTCTGTTGGTGTAAGTCCAGGTAGCGCCGTTAACTTAACAGAGCTATTTGCAACAGCTAAGCATCTGGCCCTGTTGCTTTGAAAGAGTCATCAGCTTGCTATCGAAATCATGGAAAAGAGCATAACAGGATTTTGTGAGGGCAAATAATATTAAAGAGAAAATAAGGTGGGTTAGGGACAAGAGCGAGAGCCTGTTACATTTGTCATTCATTAAAACTTGTTTAGATTGGAAAGTGCTCCAATTTGGGCAAGTTGAGTTACAGCCCAGCTCAAGGCTATTACTTTTATTTATTTATTTATTTATTCAGCATTTTTACTAGAGTCGTGCTGGAATCATGACCAGTACACCTTTAATAACAAACCTCCTGGTTTAATCTTCTTTAGAGCTCTGTAGGGCATTACTAGGTATAATCTAACTCTTCCAGGTTATTGTAGACGCACTTATGGACATAAAACCTTCTTTAGGAGAATTAGGTATTTTCTCATTATGAGCACTAATATCTTTTCACTGAATGTCACCAAATTTCCATGAAAATCTGATTGACTTTCATTGACAGGTTACATGGTACTCCTCGTTGGAGTGGCTATTAAAATGAAAGATCAAAACTGTCTTGAATGAGCAGTCCTTTTGTTACATACAAATCAGGCTTATGAAGTAATTCTTTGATATAAAGTAGGAATCATTCACCTGAAATATGTTCACCTTCAAAAAACAGACATTTGCACTACACTTTCGGATGGAAAAATTAATTAACTTGCTCAGTCTGATTAATTATTGGCTCCATATGTGGAAATTTACCCATGTGACACTTGGACTCCAGGGCTGACTGAAATCTTAAATTTTCCATAAGTGTCTAGGTTGCACAGGCAAAACGGGCATGTGCACATCTCATTGGGCTTTCAGTTCCTCTTGCCCATATCTGAACTTTCACAGAGTGAGGATGATCCTGCGGGTAAGGCCCCAGGCTGGGCCCTAGGAGCTCTGGGTTCAAGGCCCAGCTCTAACATAGATTCACCTTGGACAAGTCTTAATCTCTCTGTGCCTCAGTTCCACAGCGGTAAAATGAGGTAAATAATGCTCCCTTTATCTGTCCTGTCTATTTAGATTGCAAGCTCTCTGGGTCAGGGACTGTCTCTTGCCGGCTGCAGCTGTATAGCCTGTAATACAAACCATTCAGAACATTAATAATAATAATAAGAAAACTAGAACAATGGCAGCAATAAAGCTGCTTTGAATCCAGTCATCAGCACCCCAAGGCATTCAGACCTTCCGAGACAGCCCATTGCTCTGTAGGAAGCCTAAAGAAATTTTTCCTTTGCTGTAGCATCCACAAAATCTTGGGCAGTGTGACCCCTTCGAGGAATGGAGTGGCTAGTGGGTCTGGGTTGCTTCCCACAGCCTCCAGAATGAAGCACCCCTCAGGGCAAGGCACTTGCATTCCACTTCATTGAAAAGCCTGACTCAAACTGATGGTCTTGTTGACTCTGAGTAGAGCTGGTTGGATTTTTTTTCGGTGAATAGTAAACTTGCAGCAAAAGGCATTTTTGTGGCACTGAAATTTGTGAATTTGGATCAAGTTTGGAGAATCGTTTCGGCTAANTCCCTTTATCTGTCCTGTCTATTTAGATTGCAAGCTCTCTGGGTCAGGGACTGTCTCTTGCCGGCTGCAGCTGTATAGCCTGTAATACAAACCATTCAGAACATTAATAATAATAATAAGAAAACTAGAACAATGGCAGCAATAAAGCTGCTTTGAATCCAGTCATCAGCACCCCAAGGCATTCAGACCTTCCGAGACAGCCCATTGCTCTGTAGGAAGCCTAAAGAAATTTTTCCTTTGCTGTAGCATCCACAAAATCTTGGGCAGTGTGACCCCTTCGAGGAATGGAGTGGCTAGTGGGTCTGGGTTGCTTCCCACAGCCTCCAGAATGAAGCACCCCTCAGGGCAAGGCACTTGCATTCCACTTCATTGAAAAGCCTGACTCAAACTGATGGTCTTGTTGACTCTGAGTAGAGCTGGTTGGATTTTTTTTCGGTGAATAGTAAACTTGCAGCAAAATGCATTTTTGTGGCACTGAAATTTGTGAATTTGGATCGAGTTTGGAGAATCGTTTTGGTTAAAAAAAAAAATCAGAAATGATTCTCCAGGTTTGAGTTTTGGCTCCACTCTGCTTTTACCACTTGGCAAGGGTGCCTGCAGCCCTGGAGAGGCAGTGGTTTTTGGCATAGGTTATAAATCAAAATGAAAACAAGAACTAAATACCCTGGACTGGGAATGATCAGCGTATGGCACAGAGCCAGCCGTGGTGGCACCGGTGGGTGTGAACGGGGGGCTAACATCCGTGCTCACATGACCAGATCTCGGCAGCCTGTGGCACTCTCGCGTACAAAACTTAGGAAGATGGATGCTGCTTGGATGGCGTCACTTATTTCTCTTGGACAGGTGGCAAAGAGTTATGACAGGTGAGACTCCCCTTCCCCAAGAGTCCTTGCTTGTAAAAATACTGATCATCCCCCAAAGCCATGCCCCAGCCCAGCCCTGGAGCTCAGGGGAGACAGCACCCTTGTCCGCCACCAGAAACTATCCTTACAAATTCCTGGGTAAGCCCACCCTCCTGTCTGGATAAATCTTTCCAGTTATTATTCGTATAACAGTCTGCCTAATGGCCTCAGCCAAGAGCAGGATCCCATTGTGCTGGGTGCTGGACGGACACGTAGTAAGAGACAGTCCTTGTCCCAAAGGGCCTGCACTCTAAACAAAGGAAGTGCTAGCTCCATTTTACAGATGGGTACTGAGGCCTGGAGAGACTAAGTGACATCCACGCTCTCGGCAGAAGCCTCTGGCTGATCTGGGAATCAAACCCAGTTCTCCTCACCGAGAACCATCCTTCCTCGCTTTCTACCTAGCTAGGCACTTTATCTGATCTTTCTACAGATCTGCTGCTGCTCACAAAACCACAGAAATACCAGATTCGCTTCACATTGAATTTTGGAACCCTTTTTATTTCTTTATGTATTTATTTTTTATTTGCCTGGGTTTTTCTGCACAAAATTCTCAGCATAGGAATTCATGGTTGGAGCTGGCTGAAATTCCATCACTCTTTATAAGCCTCCTGAGTAGTGAGCGTAGTTAAGCCATCTAACTTTGTAAGCATCCTACCTTTTTGAAATATGTCCCTCTTTTGAATAATCAGAGAAAGTCCCCAAAAGGGTTAAACACTTTATTTAGATGGCTTTGTTCGTTACGTTAGTGCTTTGCTTGTTCTGAGAATTAATGGAAGATAAGCTAAAAGTTCATTTATAAGAGTATTAAAGGATAATTATGATGGAGTAAATGCAGAGGGTCAAAAGGCATTATGATGAACAGACTCATAATATAGGGCTTGGGAAAATAGGCTAAAATGTATTCAGCAATACAGTACCTAATATCACCCCATGAATTCCATTAGAGATGCACTTCTTTTTTCCCCTCCCTTCTTCATTTTCAGTTTTTAATTAAAAGTGCGGCGATTGGGACTTTGCTGTTCATCTGCGAACGCAACACGATAAATCGATCTCAGCAACTTAAATTAAAGTTTCGGGCAGGCACAAATATGTGACCTTTTAATATCAACAAAATAATAAAAAAGATTTGGTAGGAAATCTGTTTCAATCAGATTAGAAGAGAAGTGGGTAAAGCTGATTACAAGCCCGCTAAACACAGTGTTTGGGCAGTATTTGTTCAGAAACAATAGCGTTAATTCTACTTTAACAAGTATTATCTGAAAAATCAATAATTAATGGGAACCCGTTATCAGCTTGTAATTTAGTACACAGGAAAAGTGAAAGCAAGTGGGGAACCTGCTTTTACTTGACCCGTTGGGCCAATGGATTAACCGGTGACAACAGAGTTCTATTTTTTTTTAAAGTGGCTGTGTAACTAAGTCAATTTCAGCCTATTGTACGTCCTCTTGACACCATTAGGTGCTCTCCCGTGGTTTTAACTTCTGGGTTGACAATGGCTTCCCAAGGCTTTGTGTAAGGGCCAGGCCCTGTGTTGACGTGTTTCTATAACACAGGGAGAGGCTTCTTTCGGAAGGCCCTGGGAAGGTGACATTCCTTCCCGTTACGCGTGTGCCTGGGAAAGGTAAAAGGATTCTGGCAAAGGCACTGCGCCCACGGGGGGGAAGAGTCATGCTGTGTCAGGTGGAGGATCATAGAAGAGTATGTTAACTGGCAAACGTCAGGCAGGAGGTAGAATACCCCTTGCTACAATGTGGCCTGCATCCGACTCACTTAAGTGCCCTCTGTTATGATTCCTCCTTCATTTATAGGCATTGAATGGATATGTGCAAAAGCATGTGAACTGTCGCATCTTCACCAACCACCTTCCCCTCCCCTGGCCACGGCAGCCCTCGCTGGGGAAACCAACTCATGTCACCTCTGCGCTGCATATGGTCTTATATGTGTGTGTGCGTTAGAACTACTTGTGCATGTGACTTGTCATTGGAATAGGTCATTGCAACAGATGCCAAGCAGATAATGGGTCTGAGAACCATATACTTCTGGATAATACAGCTGTTCTGGGCAGGGGAGGGCTGTGAGTGGATGCGTGTGACTGCAGAGGAAGGGGCGGGTGGGTGTAAAAGGAACATTACTATTTTCTAAAGCTTCTGCTAGAAATAAGGACAAATCATGCATGAAAGTGACTTACAGCAGGATGCTGGCGTGAACAGCTGACCTAGCTGTGGCTAATGCATTCCAGGTGTAGCACGGGCCAGGTTCTGATCTCACTACAGCAGTGCAAATCCAGAGGAATTCCATTGGCTTGAGTGGAGTTGCTCCAGATTTACCATGGTGTAACCCCAGTGTCTGTACCGGGCAAAAGAGGATGAAGACAGGGAATGTCAGGAAATAAATGTCAGGGCTGGTCCACACTAGGGGCGGGATCGAACTAAGGTACGCGAATAGCGTAGCTGAAGTCGAAGTACCTTAGTTCGAACTAACGCGACTTACCTCGCGTCCGCGCGGCGCCGCGATCGAAGTTCGCGGCTCCCACTTCGAACTCCGGTACTCCGCTCGCCCTGCAGGAGTACCGGAGTTCGAAGTAGCGCGTTCGGGGATCGATTTATCGCGTCCAGACAAGACGCGATAATTCGATCCCCGATACTTCGATGGCTACCCGCTGATCCGGGCGGGTAGTCTGGACGGGGCCGAAGAAGCCTGAGGTACAAAGCAAGAGCCCTTCTGGAAACTTGTGGAGATGAAAGAAAAGTGTCTACAACAATATTGCTCCTTGTTGCAAGGCGGGGTGTGGATGACCATGTGAAAGTCTCCCATAAATTGCCACAGTTTGAATAATTGTCAGCTACACAAAAAGCATCATTAAACGTCGACTGAGAAATAATGACATAATGAGTGTCACTAATAACAATTGTGACAAAGTTCCGAGCCTGTGTTGGTGGGTCCCAGGCGTCCGGGCGGATTCAATGGCCTCAGAAACTCGCTAAGGCCCTCAATGTGACCTCCCTTTCTCAGTGTAGCGGCAAGGGTCACAGCCTACCGAGCTACTTTCATCACAGGCCAGTATGGGAGGTGAGGAGGGGGGATACCCTATAGTCTCTGTTGCTCCTTTGAGCTTAGTAGGTGCAGTTCAGCCTCCCGCCTGGACCGAGGCCTGCTTCCCCTCTCCAAGGGGTCTCTGTAGAGCATTGGGGGGAGGGAACCCGGGCCCACCCTTTACTCCGGGTTCCAGCCCAGGGACCCTAATGGTAGCAGCTGTTGGCGGCTTCCCCTTCACCACGGGAGCTGCTTCAATTCCCTGGGCCACTTTCCCGTTGTGACGGGTTGGATCACAGAAACCCACTTGAGAGCTGCCAGCTGATGTGCACAGACTACTTCTGTTTCTATTCTCCCTGCCAGCTCAGTGGTTTCAGCACTCTGTTTTGCTGAAGCCAGACACACCCATCTGCTTCAGACACAGACCCAGAGTCTGAATAACCTGTCTCAAAGCTGCAGGTTTACCTGAGAACAACTCACAGAAGTCTGCTTGCCCTTAGCACTGAGATGCCCAATTCCCAATGGGGTCTAAACCCAAATAAATCCGTTTTACCCTGTATAAAGCATATACAGGGTAAACTCATAAATTGTTCGCCCTCTATAACACTGATAGAGAGATATGCACAGCTGTTTGCTCCCCCAGGTATTAATACATACTCTGAGTTAATTAATAAGTAGAAAGTGATTTTATTAAATACAGATAGTAGGATTTAAGTGATTCCAAGTAGTAACAGACAGAACAAAGTAAGTTACCCAGCAAAATAAAATAAAAT
>QXTE01000187.1:1353068-1402480 GCA_003942145.1 Platysternon megacephalum
GGTTTAAATAGACTGTCTCTTGTGGGTGGAGACCCCCTCCTCTCCCTCTGTAGAATCCAGTCACAGAATGGAGATTCGGAATCACATGGGCAGGTCACATGCCCATGCATGACTCAGGACTGCAGGTAGCAGCCATTACCCACATGCTGCCTTGAACGTCCTCAGGTAGACTTCTAATGTGGATTGGAGTCTTCCAAGCTCTTTTGTCTGTTAAGTGCCCCCTGACTGAACACCTAATTTGCACATTCCTTTCCCAAGAAGTCATCAAATGTTCTAACTGAGGCCCCTTAGAAATCAAGCAATCATACAGCCAATGTTCATAACTTTGAACACACAAATGGTGCCTGCATACAACTAGGGTGAACATAACCAGTAGATCATAACCTTTACATAGATATGTTACATGGCCTATGTAGCAAAACCCTATTCCAGTTATATCATACATACATTTGTGAGCCCCTTTATAGGGTACGCTGTCACACCCGTGGTCCCCTTTTTCTAGCTTCACCCTTACCTCAGGCTTCAGCAACGCTTCCTCTCCTCCAGCTCCTTTCACCGGGGCTTCCCGGAGGGAACTGGAAGGAGAGCTTTTAAACAGTGTAAGTGGGACCTTGATTGGTTCCAGCTGTCTCCATTAGCCTAACGGCCTTAACTAGTTAATTGGCGTCAGGTGTCTTAATTGGCCTGGAGTAGCCTTTGTTTGGCTATCCAGGGAACAGGGACCTGCTCATTCTGAAGGGCCACGTCCCGGCGCTCAAAAGGACCACTCTCTTATATTTGTCTGGTCTGAGTCTGCCACACAATGAATCGATGAGAACCATTGGTATTGCCCAATGAATCCGGAGACGCGGATTATATCCCAGCTCTGCTACCAACCTGCTGAGAGACCTCAGGCAAGTCCCTTTGTCTGTTTGGACACTAAACTAGTTGGGGCAGGGACTGTCTGTTACTGTGTGTCTACACTGCAGTCAGAGGTGAGATCATGCTGCTGCGGCCGGCTAGATCAGAGCTCACTCCAGCTGTCTACACATGTTGCAGTCACACCTCTCATGGAATCATAGAATATCAGGGTTGGAAGGGACCTCAGGAGGTATCTAGTCCAACCCCCTGCTCAAAGCAGGACCAGTCCCCAACTAAATCATCCCAGCCAGGGCTTTGTCAAGCTGGGCCTTAAAAACTTCTAAGGAAGGAGATTCCACCACCTCCCTAGGGAACCCATTCCAGTGCTCTGGTTGCAGTGTGGACATGCCCGGTCTGAGTGCTCTTGCAGTGCTTAGTGCCTGAGCTCAGTGTGGGAGCTGAGGCTCGACTCTAATACTGCTTCTAAACAGTGGTTAATCAAATCCATTGCAGACATTGCAACTTCACTTATTCACAGAGGTATAACACGATCCCTGCTTGAAAAGCCATTTAAAGATGTTGTCAGATGCTTTTTCCATGTGAAAGTGATGGTGCCTTTCCCTTAATTGGAAGTATTGTTTGGACATAGGCTGGCCTTAGGACATAGCACGCAGATTGGGCTGTGATGGGGGTTTCTTGACAATCAGTGACACTAGAGGCTTCCAGCAAAAAGAACAGATTGAAGACAGATTGTGTGGCTGAAGCAGCACAGTGCCACATAGATGGGGAGTGGCTTCAGAGATGACATTTAATCATTCAACATTAACACAAGACATCTGTCACCATACTCAGCAGTGATGAGGCTACATTGCAAAACAATATGTTCGGGAGCTCCTAATCACTTCCAAAACACTACTTTTGCAGAGAGTTCTTTTAGTGGCTGGCACAAATCCTTATATTTTATTATAGCAATCCCAACCAAATCCTGCAATAAATGGAGTTTTTATTAATGTGCAGCTGTTAAATGAAAAAAAATAACACTCAGAAATAAAAATGAATCCCTGAATAATCAGGCTGATCCCGAACAGTAAGAACAAGCAAAGTAAATACTTAAAGCTTTTTATTATTATTTAAAAACATGGCTGGGGGGGTTGGGTTTTTTTTTTTGCAATGGCTCAATTATATTTTCAGCAGTAAGATAAAAGGAGCTAAAATCAGGCTACCTTTTCTGCCCATCTTTGAGCTGGGAAAGAGGCAGGCAGGAAGGAAACCATGATGGGGGTGGTGGTGGTCACAGTCAGTGCATTTTTAGTGCAATTGCCTCCCATATCTACTGAAGGAATAGTCTGCAGCCGGGGTGGAAGATTGGCATTTGGCTAAAGGCCTGCAAGCTCTCTGGAGCAGGGATGGTCTTTTTGCTCTGTTTCTACAGCACCTTACACAGTGAGGTTCTGGTCCGTGACCAGGACTCCCAGGTGCTACCGTATCACAAATAATAAATAACAAGGTTAGATGGATACGGGCTCCGTGTTAGAGCTTGTTGGTTTGTTCCTGTGAAAAATTTCAATGAAAACAAAAGTTTTAATTAACATTTTTCTTACAAAGGTTTTGGGTTTTTGTTGAAAGCCCAAAAATGCAAAATTTGAAAACCCCAAAATTTAATAGAAATCAGAAATGTCTGTTTTGACAAAAAAGCCTGGGAAAAAAACCAAACACATTTCAAAAGAAAAATCAGACTGGCTGTATTCATAGTAATACGTGTTGAAGGGTGGAGTTTGCACCTGTTTAAGGGAAAAAATGATGTCTAGCAGGAGTCAGTCTGCAACGAGCCAGCCTAAAGCAATGTGTGTTGAGCTGTGGCTCGCTGTTTTTAGGGAGCAGCCTGTTTTGTCTCTCTCTGTTTTGGGTTCTTGTGTGTTATCGGTCCGAATTCTAAGAAATATAGTCGTGTTACCCTGCAGCTTCCAACAAGAGTATTTTGTGTTTCTACCAAGTTCTCTGTGTGTATGCCATGAACATAACACCTCATTGGTTAGAAACCAGATCTCGAACCAACTGAAATTAATGAGTCTCTTTCCATTGACTTCAGTGGCTTTTGGATCAGAGCCTAAGGGCAGGAGATTAACCTTGAGAATGCTAGCAATGGAACCCGGAGAGAGCAACCCTCCTGCACCTCCATGACATAGCTCATCGCCCCAGATAATAATGGGGAGCAAGAATTTCCCAGAGCTGCTCTTACATATGCATTGCCCAGACACAAGCTTAAGGGTCCGATTACCCCGTACACCGGAATAGCTGCATTGACTTTGGTGGAGTCCCACCAGTATAAGACTGTAGTTATCCAGTGGTGAATTGGGCCCTAGAGTACAAGTGTCTAGTACAGAGGAATTTACTCCTACAGACTGGGGGTTGAAGGAGGGGGAACTTGTGCCCTGCTCTCCCTGGCTTGGGGTAGCAGTGTTCTGCAACAGCTCACACTCCTCAGCCACTGTCTACAGACTGACCAAAATGACAGCTAAGCAGTTGATCAGCTGGTCTGAGAGAGTATAAACCCCGGCAAGGATCATGCAGGAGGGATATTAGAATTCCATTTAAAATAGCCAATTTTTCATGACACATGAAGGAAAATCTCTGCTGTCAGATCGAGTATCCATAAATGGCCAGGTTGCTTTCATGTAATTAACATAGAAAGAACTGCATTCCAGATACCCCACTTCCACAGGGTTCCAGAGTGTGGAAATGCAGGGACCCTGGAAAAGAGCTGGGAGGACATGCTCATGGACCCAGAGTTTTTAAGGACACCTGGAGCATGTTTAATTGATGTGACAGAGACTTATATGGCTCATATCCAAACCTCTGTCACACCCTTTGGCAAGGTTACTAGAAAAGATGGGCCAGATCTTCAGCTGCTGTAACTCATCTGAGAACAGACCCTATTTTGTATGAACGGTTGGCATCCTTTGGTAGGCTTTCCATAATCGTTCTGTATTGAGGAGTTTTCTTTTCCTCTTTTCAGCTTCTTTGGGAAAGTATGTTCTAGGTCAATGCAAAGAAAACCTGGATTTTTGAGTCCTTTTTTTCCAATGGGAACAGTTGCACAGAGGTCTCTTTTTCCCCCTCATATTCACAAAAAGTGGGTTGATCTGGGACTACCTTATGACCGGAAGTGCCCATAAATAATTCCTACGTTAGAGCCCAGTGCTGCCCATGCACACACACACACACACACACACACACACACACACCCCTTTGCTCTAGTTAATAGCTCCAGTGAAGTCAAGAACCACAGTGATAAAAGTTATTCACGTGGCTGTTTGCAGGATTGGGTCCTAAATATTTAACTCTGCTTTGAGGATTTGGGGGATAGTATTTTTTAAGGCACGTGTTTCTGAGAATAGCATCACAGCATTGGCCAGTTAGTGCTGGGTAATTCCGGGCAGCACCACCTTTGAGAATGATAGGCAAGATGGGTCTGCCCAACAGACAGACAAAAATTACCTAGTCTAGCCGTGATCTTTAACATTCACACAGGTTTACAGGTACACATTCTATTGGAGTGTCTCTCTTCATTCAGTGACCGCAAAGCCTCCAGAAGCAGAAGACAACTGTGACAGCTTCATCTTTGGCATCAAGAAACCCGTCAGCATGGGTGGACCGTCCACTTGAGACTTTGAATGAGCAGCCTGCTGAAATGCATAAGATAAAAATGAGACCTGATCCCAAGCCCATTGAAGTCAATGGAAAGGCTCCCATCAATTTCTGTGGTCTTTGGATCAAGCCTTTAATGTCTTGTCCATAAAACTGAAAGCAGGAACCTCATAAAGCAAGAACACATTAGGATACTGCTCATGAAATGGGCATAGCAACCTGAACTATTTGTTCTGATTAAATTAAAACTTAGATTACAAAGTCTTTGGGGCAGGAAAGGTGCCTCCCTCGAGGTTCTCTTAAAATACCTTGTACATTTGATGGCACAATATAAATAATAGGTTTCTTGTAGTGATAAAACCAGTTCTCACTGATGTTGAAAAATCTCCTTTCATGAAACTGCAGAACATTTTGGGGTATCATTAAATAATTACAACCCACACTTGATGGGAACCACATCCTGAAAGAAATCTTCCCTGAACCCCCTCTCCTGGCCTTCAAACAACCCTTCAACCTCATTAAGCTCATTATCAGAAGCAAGCTCCCTATAGATCAGCACACACCAACTCAAAGCAGCACCAGACCCTGTCAGAACAACAGATGCAAAACCTGCAGACATATCTTGGTACGCTGAGCAGTCCCCCCTACCCCCCGACCTCAACACACCTTTCNATCAGCACACACCAACTCAAAGCAGCACCAGACCCTGTCAGAACAACAGATGCAAAACCTGCAGACATATCTTGGTACGCTGAGCAGTCCCCCCTATCCCCCGACCTCAACACACCTTTCAAGGTCAGTGGATCCTACACATGCCTATCACAACTTGTAGTGTACCTCTTCCAGTGCTCTAAATGCCCCAATGACGACTCTGTGGGGGAAACCAGACAATCACTGCGCTCTCGAATGAACTCACACAGAAAAGTGATAAAAGACAAAAAACACCCTGTCACCCATGGGCAAACAATCTTCACAAAAGGATCATTTCCTAACTGACCTCTCAGGCCTCGTCCTCAAAGGAAACCAGCACAACACCTTTGAAAGACGAGCCTGAGAGCGTAAATTCATAATTTTGCTAGACACTAAAAATCACGGTCTCGATAAAGACATTGGATTTATGGTTTATTACAACAATCAGTGACCCGCTAACCCTGCTCTTTTGTCCTATGACTGCAGATATGTGTTAACTACTTATGCTGCACAATCTGTTCCACCTTGTATTATTTAGCTGTGACACTCAGCGTACCTTTCCCAGCCCTGAAGCAGAGCTCTGTGCAGCTGGAAAGCTTGTCTCTCTCACCAACAGAAATTGGTCCAGTAAGAGATATTACCCCACCCACCTTGTCTCTCTAATATCCTGGGACCAACGGGGCTACAACATTGCAAACATAAAAGGCACAAGCGTTCTCAGTCCCTGGTGGACAACTGGAATATACTGGGCTGTTTTTTGACTAGGGACAGAGGAGACTACAACGTCAGTTGCTCCTAGGTCTGCTGCAATACACGTTTTGCTAGGTGTGAAAAGATGTTATACTTTTTTTTAAATTATTTTATGATGATTAAAACTGCTGTTCTGTGTTAGAAACATTCTGACTCCAGAACGTGTCACTAGTGTTCTTTTTCCACCCCCGTGTACGTTCTATCTAAGTTCTTATCCGGCTCCTGTCTGAGCACCTCATAGCTGTCAATGGGTTTCTCCTCAGTACATCTCTGCAGGGGAGGGAAGCACTATTCTCTTCATTTTGCAGGTGGGAAGCAGAGGTACAGAGAGAGTAAGCATCTTGCCCAAGGTCACTGGGGACGTCTGTGGCAAAGCCAGCTCTCCTGAGTCCCACTCATCTACTGCCTTAAACACGAGACCATCTTTCTTTCTGCATCCCGCTCTCCGCTTTCAATCGTGAGGCATGTCTGTTAACTTCAGCAAGGCTGTGCCAACTTACGCCGGCCGAAGATCTGGGCCATAAAGTGAATATTAAATAGACGAATACACTGTCAGAGGCATATGTATTAAACCCTGCGGACTAACCTGCTACTAGGGTCAGGGATCTTCTGCGAAGAGCATGGGAGAGCCCTTTTCTGGCAGACTCAGACTTGGGCTGCACAAAGTTGACCTCTCTGGTAAGGCTCATGTAGGAAGCAAGGCTTTGGAGCTCTGGGGGCCAGCCCCCTGAGCTGGTGTCAGCTGCTCAACGGAGCTCTGCCGGCTCACACCAGAGGAGAGCCTGGGCCTCAGGTGAAATCACTGACTGGGAGAAGCTGGGTGTGCTGTGTGGGCAGGGAAGAGCCCAGGTCTGCCAACCTTCAAGATGATGGGATATCGATGCCACCCCAGCTGTGTCACTGGGACACTGGGACTGAGGCACTTAGCCACTGCTCCATCTCTGTGCGGTGCTGCTGTAGTTCATTCACTTATAGGGCTTTGCTGGGTGAGGGGAACACTGGGGCACTGGTAGAGGACACCTCTATGAAGAAGCTGTAGCAGAAACAGGCTTGTGAACTGTAGTCACAGAAAGGCTGATACTAATTCAGGGTCTGGCGCTCTGCAACCACCCAGACACTTACTGAGCATGAGAGAGTTTGGGGGAAATTGTTGTTTTGCAGGGAAAAAAACCAACACTCTGCTCAGAAGCGATGCCTGGCATTGTTTGTTATCGATCAATGCATCTACCCATGTGGAAAAACCTCATTACCACCAGGGCTCAGCCATTCTTTCCCCTGGAACTGCTCCTGGTGTGTTGGGGAAGGGTTGGATAATTGCCTTCTTTCTCACGTTATATCTGGCGGGTGCCTCCCTAGCATTACCCCGGTCTGCGACACACTGCATGCTGCACATACTTTGTGCTTTTCTTGCGTTTCCCCTCCCCCCAACATCAACATTTTCTTTGCTGCACAAATGAGCACTCCATGACCGCACTGGTGACATAGGGTTCCTCATTATACCTTCCTTTGCGGGTTAAAGAAACAGAGACGGGATCATTTAAAAAGGGAGGAAATAATGGGGTGTGGGCGGCCACCTAGAAGGGAGAAACCTAAGTAACCCTCATACCCCCTGGTCCATTCTTGAGACACTGCTGCTCATATGTCAAAGGCAGCGATACTTGTGTATAGATACAAGGTACAAATTCCTAAGAGAGGGTGGTGAATCTGTGGGACAATTTACACAGGGAAGTGGTGCGTTCATCACTTGGAGTCTTTAGACCAAGACTGGACGTCTTTCTAAAAGAGATTCTGTAGCTCAACCAGAAGTGATGGACTTGATGCCGGATTCACTGGGGCAGTTCTCTGGCCTGTGTTACACAGGCTAGATGGTTATAATGGTCCCTGTGGACTTACAAGCTGTGGAGCTATACTCATGCTGTAGTGGTTTTGTGTAAAACACAGTTTCTCTGTGAAAGGGCAAGCGCACAGTGTACTAACACCCAACTCTGGGCAATGCAAAAACATTCTTCATTGGATTATTCATTGCCACTGAGGGAAGGGCCCTGGAGTTCTTGGGCACTTTCCTGGACACTCTCTGAAACGATCCAGGTGTGGTTACTCTCCACAACACTATGTCACAGCCAGATATTGGGCAGCCAGGCCTAGTAGTCAGAGTCGGAGCCCACAATCCTGAGACAGGAGTCAGGTATAGGGAGATCAGAAGCAGGAGTCAGGAACCAGAGCCAGGATAGCAGGGGTCAGAGGCAGGAAATAAACTGCAGCCTTGGAACCACAAGTCAGATGCAGGAGTCGAGAAGGGGCAGGAGGCCAGGAAACCAAGCGGCGGAGGCAGGAGGCACAAGACACACAGTCCAGAGCAGGGTGGAGCCCAGTTGTCCTGTTTCTGCTGCCGGCTTAAGTAGGGCCAGGGGGCCAATCACCTGCTCCGGGACTCCGCCAATCATACCTCATGGGCGGAGCTATATCACAGGGTTGGGCTTCATGGAGTCCAGGTAAGTCCTAGCCAGTAGGTTGCCAGGCAGAGGCTCGGTGCGTGGTTGCTCCCAGCGCCCCTGTGGAACCCGGGTCCAAGATCTGTGGGTCGTGACAACTAGAGTAAGGTGGAGCTATCGACTGCCCAGTGCGGGGATACCCAGACTGGGGCTCATGACCCACAAGTGGCTCTTTAATGCAGCTCTTTACAGCACACCCGGCGTGATTGAATTATTAATCCATCTGTTAACCAATCAGGAGGCTTTTACTGTGTTATTAACCAATTGTAGTTGATAGAATAACAATACCTGGTCAGCCATTTTACTGCTGATTTTCAGGGTCCTGGCCTCTGCCCGGGTCTGGGGGCTTCTCCATTTTAATTTTAATTTAAATGAAGCTTCTTAAACATTTTAAAAACCTTAATTACTTTACATACAACAATAGTTTAGTTATATATTATAGACGTATAGAAAGAGACCTTCTAAAAACGTTAAAATGTATTACCGGCACACGACACCTTAAATTAGAGTGAATAAATGAAGACTCGGTACACCACTTCTGAAAGGTTGCCGACCCCTGCCTTAGACAGTGACACCACAGAGCAGTCCAGTGTGATGCGGCTGTTAAGAACAAATGCTTCCTTACTCTCTTTTACCTCAGTAGCTATGAGTCCGGTTTACACACCGCTTCCAGGCAGCAGGTGGGCATTTTGCCTGAGTGAAGACTCCAAGGATGAGGGTGGTAAGCCCCTGATATTTTTGTTCTCATCTCTCCCACTTCTGCCCTGGCCTCCCCAGCCTGTTTATCAGAAACTCCAGCCCCAACCCACGGGGTTTCAATGGTTTTCTTTGGCTCTTTCAATTTCTCTGCTCATATTAACTATTAAGTGTCTTGTTATGCCTGCGAGGTAATAATCAGAAAGTTATAGAAATACCAGGAAGCTGAGAGGAGAACGGGAATGGGTGAAATCACAGGTGATTGGAGAGAGGGGATGGATGGCTAGTGGGTGGAGTCAGTTGTCATTGGATGCTGAAGAGAGAAGAGTAGGTAGAGGAGTAAATTGTTAGGAGGGCTCCCTTTGCTAGACTCTAGAAGCTTTAGGAAGTTGGCCAGATAGATGCTCTATCTGATAACATGGATGGTTATATACGTGGCTAGCTCATTTATTTCTCAGTTTTCAAAGCACTGGATTCTCTAGATGTATGTTTGCCATATTGACTGTGATGAATGTGAAAGCTGCTGACCAATACTACAGATGGGTGACTGGTGTTTAATGATTACCAAATACCTGGGGTTGAATTTATCTGACTCAACGTGCCTAACGTTAAAGGAAGAGGTAAGAAACAAGCAACCGAGTGGACTGAAATAAAGAAAACAGATAATTCTTCTAAAGTAAAAGGGAGACAGAACGGAGCTGTGTTCATCTCCAAATGTAGAGAAAATCTGTTTCTTCAGATTCTTCAAAATCACGTGTCACTGAATGGAATTTTGCTGAAGTGAAAGAGCGGAACACTGATGAATCCGATGATCTGAACATGAAACATTTTGTATGTCGTCATCACCATTAGCAATAGCAGCAACAGCAGCATCATGGTGCTAATAATTTAAGTTCCCATTCCAGGTCTTCTAGCTGCTTTTCCACATCAGCACCATTCAACTCTGTTCATTTTCAGCAACCAAAAATGGCAAAGATCAGCTGGCGATTATCCCGTAAAGATAACAGCCAAAGCAAAGACTTGAGCTTGATAGGAAAGTTGCAATCTTCTTTTATGCTAAATATATGGACTTCAATGTAGGAAAAAATGAACAGTCTGAAGAAATAATTGAGAAGCCCTTTGCCCTGGATATGCTCCTCCAGACAAATTTAAAGTCACAGGTCCCACCATTAGATACTGCAAGTGAAGAAACAGAGGAAACATTAAAGGAAGAACTAAATGAATCAGGATTGACATTCATGCAAGATGGTTGGTTGAACATGAGAAATGCCCTGATAATGGCTACCAACATCCACAAAGGGAAAAGCACATGCACACTTAATGCTATTATTTCTGCATCTGAAAAAGAGGCTGCAGAATATCATGTCTGGTGGTTGAGGATGCAATCCAGGAATGCAGAGAAAATTGAACATGGGGGTCTTTGTCATTTGCTCAGACGGTGAAAATACAATGGAAAAAATGGGAGAACGTCTCAGGTGAAGTCATCCTAAGTTGAGAGACAGTTCAGGTAGGCAGCCCTCTGCTTAAACCTCACTGGGAAAAGAGTAAAACCTAAAACAGCTCTAAAGCGTATTGTGCAAGTTCAAACATTCTCCCGCAGTTGCCATTAGCCCCAGGGTTGGTTGATAGAAAAAGGAGGATTGATACCTTGGCTTCCCCATGCCACTCAATGGAACACTCAAGAAGATTGCTTCTCTACATTTGCATCCAACGACATAAGCGGATTTTGCCCAGCGTATGAGGAGTACATTGATCAAAACACAGCACGCATATTTTGCACCACAGCGGATTGTGCAGAGAGGCACTAGCTTTCTGGAAGCAATTGAAGGAAGCTTTGGAAGATTACATGCTGATGACACTACTGGCTAACTGTCTTGATCAAATTAACCACTGAGAACTGGAATCACACAAGGACAAAATCAAGAAATGATTCAGAGGAGTTACAGAGCCTTTCTGTTCCTGAGCCGACGTAACGAATGACTAGGAGATGCTAAAAACTGATTTCCTGTTCAAGGGTTCCATTTCCAATACACTATAATACTAACATATACGAAACTATTACTCACTACAGACAATCCCGACATACGTTCCTTGCAACACTGTATAATTTGTACAGTTAAAGATACAAAGTTGCAAGCACTACATATGCTTACACCTAGAAATACATTCTAGTTGGGTGATTTTAAAAAAATGTTCAATGACATTTTGACACATTTCCCTCTGATTTCCCAATTTTTTTGACCATCTACAGTTCTGGTTGAAATGCTTTGGATTTTGAAAATGTGAAAATTTGGGAATTTTGGATTTTTTAAAAAGAAAATCAACATTTTTTCATTAAGTGATAGTTCTTTTTTCCAACCAGGTCTACGTACAGTGGATAACGAAGTCACTCTCGATTCATAAAAATAGTCTCTTGCTCTAACAAGATGTTACATCATCAGATGTTAGCGGACTCTGACATAAAGGGCTGTACCCTGAGAATACAGTCCTTTCAAAATCTTTACTTTGGATTTAGGCCCCGATCCTGCAAAGACACACGTGCTTAACTTTACATGCTTTGAGTAGTGTACTTGGCCTCTTGTGACCACTCACTGTTAGGCATGTGCATAAATCTTTGCAAGTTTGGGGCGTTAGTAAGCAACATATGAAATGACAGTATACATCCATCAGCACATGTCCATTATAGAAATCCGGGGGCTCAGTGAACGGTGGGTGAGCAGGATAAATCAGCTGGGCTGGGAGTGAATGGTGAAGGATGATCACAGAATATCAGGGTTGGAAGGGACCTCAGGAGGTCATCTAGTCCAACCCCCTGCTCAAAGCAGGACCAATCCCCAACTACCAATTCCCAACTATTGATACAGCAGTAAGGAACAGGCTGGGTTTGTGTATTGATCTTAAGGGTCAAAAGGGTGGAATAGCCCATCCCTTCATTATTTTATCCACTAATTAGGCCTAATATCTGACACACTAATTTTGGTTCATTAATTTCCAGACCCACATTTTCTTGTTTGCCAAGCATGAACTTAACACAGTCCTTGAGCTATATCAGTAGGCCTTTTGTTTAGACTAGTTTAGTCTGTCTCCTTTTCGTACCTTTTCCCAGCAGCAGTTGTTACTATAGGTTATTGTGATATCTTATGAACTTTCACACACTTTTTACAGTTGAGCTCACAGTGAAGGTAAAGGGTTAGGCCCAGTTATCACAATGGGCCCCTACAGTTTTTATTTCGAGGCATTCTGAAGTTTGGTTTCTCTACGAGGTGTAATCGTTATTGTTGTGTAATCGTTATTGTTGTGTAATCGTTATTGTTGTGGCGTTAGTTGGACTCCATTGAAACACATTTTCAATCTTCAGGCTTTTCCAGTAAGGGTCAGATTTCGATTTACAATCCCGGAGGATTGAGCCATACGTTTTCTGTTTGAGACTCTCTCTAATGGCTTATCTGATTTGCCTCAAAATATGCAGAAAAACTGTATCCTGCCATAAGCTCATATCTCTGGAATTTCAGCCAGATTGGCGGAGCTTTGCTGGAACTGGGAGTGGAAGCAGGAAGCAGCAGAATCAGGCTTGCAATGGAAGTCTCTATTCCACCTGCGCTATGAAGAGTCTAGTGTAGCTCCATAAAAATGTTGGTAAGTCCTTGAGCTCATTGGATGCCAGGCACTAGCTGAACGCGAAGTGTTACAGGGCAGCACAATTCATCTCACGTTCTGGGTTTCTGTAGATGGAAATTCAGTGAGGAGCAGATTGCTACTTGCTGCAGAGCAAAAATATTAGCAGAGTAGAAGCTGCATAATGACGGCTTGGCGGACGGCTTCTTGTCTCTCGTCTTAAACAGATTAAGGGCCTGATCCAAAGCCATTTGGAGTCAATGGGAGTTTTTCTATTGGCTTCAATGGGCCTTGAGTCAACTCTCCAGGGGCCTCTCTCCAGGCTGCTTGCCTGGGAGCTGGAGCGAGAGACACCCTGGGGGGAGCAGCTTGTGAATCCCATTCAGTAATTTCCCAGAGCCCCCAGAAGCTCCCCAGCCTCCCCAGTCCCTGCAGTACTTACAACACCTCCAAAGGAGCCTTTGCTGTCGTGTCCTGCACGTTCCCAGCAGAGCCCCTGCAAGGGCACCCTCCTGCTCAGCTACAGAGAACGCACGCTCCGTCCAGGCACAATTTGCACTTCCCTGGTGGACCACAGCAGAGCCTGTAAGTTGTACAGGAACTGGCACTGAGGCAGCTGCTGATCACTGGACCCCTACCCCAGTGTCTGGGGGGCTTGTACTCCAGGTCCTGATTACCGCAGAAGCTGTAAACTCTGCATGGACTGGGATGGAGCTCAGAAGATTTTAGGGAGTTTCAGAGCTTCCCAAGCAGCCCCTCCAGGTGTGTGCTGCCAGCCCCCTCAGCTTTCCCCTGAACCCTACTTCTGGTGGTGTCCCCCACTTCCTCCTTCCTGCACAGCACCTGTGAGTGTCAACCGCTCTCCCCTCTGTACATCGTATGCAAGCGCCCTCCAGGGGTGACCCTGGCGCTCAGAGTCCCCACGCGTAGCGCTGTAGAGATTGTGAACTCCACTCCCGCTGCCATGGAGCGTCTCAGACCAGCCCCAGGCTCCAAGGTGTTTGATGGCTAGACCTAGACACTGTCAACTGCAAAGGGCAGAGCGCCGAAGCTCCTCAGCCCCCATGGAACTCTTAAGGTCCGCAGGGAAAGGGATGTGATGCAATAGATGGGTCAGCTGAGGCACAGCTAAGTTAAGAGACTTCCCCAAGGCCAGACAGTAAGTCTGTGGCAGAGGTGAGGATAAACCTAGGAGTCCTTGTCCTCAGTCTCCTACAAATAGCAAAGCCATTTTTCATTCACATTCCAAAAGGAAACATATCAAAGCTGCCCTTACTTGGAGGCATTTAGTCCTTTAAAGACAATTAAACAATAAGTGTTGTTCTTATTCCAGTATCACTTTGCATTTAGAAGACATGATCTGTATGGGTGAATTCGCAAGAGAGCTAGAATAGCCTATATGCTTATGGGTCTATTTCAGTTTCTAATTAGGTTAGCTTTTTTCACTTCAAGTGTAGTCTTGTAGGGTCATCCCTCTGAAAAATCAATACCATATGGTGTGTTACACAGATATCAAACGGAGAGACTAATTAAAGGAGAAATAATTCTGTTCGGTCTCAGAATACTCTGCCTGCTGATTAGAGATGGATGAACTGGTTTGGAAATGTAAGAACTCGCCCATACCTCACTGAATTCTCTACCATTTCTAGGTTTGAATAAGGAGAGTGTTGTTATGGAGGCTGAAATCGGTCTTGGGCTCTCAACATGTTTTACACTATCTACAGGGCCAGCTGCTTGTTCAAACTTTGCAAGCTTGCTTGAGGGGGTAATGCATTCTGGGTCACCTTGCCCCTAGAGAAGCTTAGAAGCACACAAGATATGAATAGAGGTGACGCAGGCAGCCAGAGTCCATTGGAGAAAGGGTCGGACCTGAGACCTGCCCTACCAGTGGAATATCATCCAGATGGGGGGCTGGGAAAGGAAGTTGGAGGGGTCAGAGGGATGCAGAGTGGGGTGCTTCAGGAAAGATGCTCAGATGCTACAGTGATGAGGCAGTGTAAGTACCTAGAAAGACAGGTGGTTGGGTGGCTGGGTTAGGAGTGGGGAGAGAGAGAAGAGGAGAAGGCAGCAGAAAAGAGACCTCATAAGCATCAGAGACGTATCCAGTTGTTTCAGGGTTTATGCGAAGTGAACATCCAAACCACCAGAAGTTCTCCATCACTTACACTGGCACAGCTTAGACGTTGCTCATTTATTTTAGGTTCAGTCTGATTCATACGGGGAGGATAATGTTATTGCAAAACCCAACATGGTGTTTTCCCCTAATTTTCCATTCACTGGTTGCTTGACTTTGTTGAATGTCATTAGATGAATACTTCCAATGTGCATGCAGCGTATGTCCAGTATGTATCAGGCAGGGGCAGTGAACGGTTCAGACATCTGATCATGTCACAGTGCAATAGGGGAGGCCTTAACTCTTTACAACCTGCTGCAGTTTGACAGGGGGTTGCCAATCTGAATGAGACAAAGAATGATCGAAGCCAGTGATTCCGACGCGGAGTCACCAGGAACAAACACTCCCCAAAACATAAAACTGCCTTCTCAGTCAGTGACTCGGCTACCAGAAAAATAACCACGCGTCCCCAATGCAACACTTCTTCTACCACCCTGGAAATCAGTCTCCCTGGGACATTTTTGCTGAATTCACCAACTTTTGGATAGTTTGGAATTGATGCTGGGTCTCTCATGTGAGCAGCTGCCTCAGGTGACTTTCTCACTAGGCTATTGTTTTCACAGCAGCTAGCTCGTTTTTAATGACAGTGGTGAGACAGGTTAACTTTCAAGCTGCTGTCTTGTCACACGATGTCACTCACTGCAGTAATTCTGCTGCATAAAGCGACGTGAACGTGTGCCCTGGAATATCATACAGGAACACCATGGATACTGTAGCAAGTTGGACCACACAGGGTCTGTTAAACTCAGCACTTGAGATGGGTGAATACTGTTAAAAACCTACCATGAATATTGGCTTGAATTTTTTAACCAATTCACATGGATTCTTTTTGTGCCTTTTTTAGTGTCTCCTTTCTGCAGACATACCAGCCAATGAATGCAATGGCAGAGATATTCACAGACGCCACAAACTTTAAACAACTATTGAATTCTGAATGAGTAAACATGAGTATTTTCACAAGAAATCTGATTCTAAGTGTTAGGCTTATCCAGTCAGGGAGCATAAACATGCCATGTGAGCTTCTATGACCAATCAAAACGAAGATCTTAGATTTCAGATGTGAACTGCTCATGAACAATCTACAGACCAGCGAATAAACTGGTAAATAATTGTGAATAACCAATATATTTGACCACGGACAGAAAAAGTGGTGACATTTGCTGACTAAATTATTCCTTATAAATTATTAACCCAGCTCTATTCGATATCTGTTGAATTGTACTCAAAGTATCTTGTGTTATATCACAAGGTAGCTCAGAAGTTACTTGTATCTGTCACAGTGCAGGGCAGCTGCACCTCTATTTCCCCTCAGGCTTCCAGCAGCCCAACAGTTGCCTTTCCTGGGTGGAAATACGCCTCTCTCTCCCTTCTGACTGGGGTATTCCAGGCCGCCCCGCGCACCTGCTTCCTTCTTTTCAGAGACAGCTCACAGTCTGACTGCCCACAGAGGGAAGTTGCTGTTTTGGTGTGGAAGACGTGTGATCACTCACAGTCAGCAGCAACAATGAACTCTCTTGTTTTGCTCGTCAGGAACAGGAAAACGACAGACGAACGGCCTGCTAGCGAGGAGGACGCTGAACGGACCCCCAGCAAATCCTGCCCTGTTCAGACAACAGCTCCCGGGTGTGAACAGCAGTGCCCCGGCACCGAACTACGGTGCTCCCGGTACATACATGATGTACGGGACACACGGCTCTTTCCAAGCCAGCCTACTTCGTTTGTAGGGTGAAAAGCATTACAGAGAAACCACATTAAACCCAAGCAAAGAACCGACACAGCTGCTAACAAGCTTGCCAGAGATCACCCCCAATGGGCTCTGGCAGGAGCAGTCCTTCAGTTCCCACCCACGGGGTTTCCTTCTGGTTTCAAGTTCATCACAGCTTCAGCTCAGAACAAGCTCCCAGTCGCATGAGGCTTCAATAGGCTCCATCCTTCCAACCCGGGGTCCGGTCTGTGGGCTGGATCAGGAAGAAGCCCCGAGGCAGTTTAAAAACCAGGCTGTTTATCCAAAAATCCTTTCTTTGTCGGCTGGTGCCTGGAGAATCCCGTCTGAACCAGGATATGTGGATCTCTCCGGGCAAAGTGTTTCTCCGGAGGTGTCACAACCTGCGTGAATTTGCCTAATCGTGCCCTGCTGTTCTCCTATTTACCTTTCTAGAGAAATATATACAATCCCTCAACAACATGTAGACCTCTATATTGTTAATACCTTGGACCCCAAAGGTAGTAAACCTCGTTCCATCAGGTTTAACTTCGTTCAGTAAAGTTTATCTTAGTCCATAAGGTGTGTCCAAGATAATGCAGGACATTGTCAGTCTGTCACAGTGCCATCTCGGGGTCCAGGGGATTGGGTCCTGGCATAGGACCCAGGAAACTCCGGCTCTGCCATTGACCTGGGATGTGAGTTTGGGAAAGCCACGTCACATCTTTGTTCTCCCTCCGAGCTGCTCATTTCACCTGGACCACTGCACAACCTTGCAGTCACTACTAATGGAGACCAGTTCAGATCAGGGACCTCAGGCTGACAGGCTCTGTTACCAGTTAAACTTCTCAGCCATCCATTGCTGAGTTGTTATATTAAAATAATAAGACAAGTAAGTGTAAGGAAAACCTAAGGGCCCGAACCAAAGTCCATTCAAATAAATTCCTAGAGACTGCAATGGACTTGGGTTCATGTTCTGAAAGAGTCTAATGGTTTCAAAGCCCATCCATTATCCAATTATAGGTCCCCAATTGGTATGAATAAACTAGCCTAAGATCTTTAAAAAATCTTTCTATTGATTAAAATGCACTTTGGATCAAGCCCTTTTTGGGACAAACAAGAAAATCTCAGCTCTCACAAGTGGAAAAGGTGCTCTGAAATTCAGGCCTGGCTCCTGTGTTCCCCTCCTTCTCGAGATAATTGGTTAGTTTTTATTTTATCTTTAGATGGAAGAAATGTGACTCTGGTGCTAAGAAAGTTGTATTTTAGGAATCTGCAAAGGGAAGATGGACATTGCTTCTTCCTAGGATGTTGCTTTAACGAATCTGGCAGCTATTGTACGTGACTGGGAGCTTCACAGCCATATCTCTCCTGCTTGTTTTTTCCCTCTGTTTTTTTGCTTTAATGAGAGTTTCTCTAATTGACTTGATGATTTCTGTTTAATTAGCACATTTTGGAGGAGTGATCAAAAATAATAAAATAAGGTAATCGGACAAGCATACTGCAGTAAAAGAATAGCTCTGTTGTGGAGGTAATTGAAGCGGACAGTCTTTCAGCTACTTTGCGGCTGCTCACAGTTGGATATCCTCAGCCCAGTTCTGCCTTGTGCCCCAGACTTTCCAAGCACTCCCATAGACACAGCTCCTACGGTCATTGCAATTAGCTCTAATGAGCTGTAAGCCAGCACAAATGATCACTAAGCCTGAAGCGAACTAGTTTTTCCACTAACTATATTTGCAAGAGTGGAAGTGAGTGGAGTCTGTGCACTGACTTGGGAGAGCCCGGGATCAGGTCTCCAGGAACGGTCGGTGACACTAGGAGGGAAAGGCGTGTGTTTTTTAGAAGGCAGGGAAGAGTGCAATCTGTTATGGTGGTCGGTGCCATGTCACGTCTGTAACTTATCGGCTAGCACAGACTCTGCGATGGAAAACGAACTGCTGAATTGGAATCTCGCTCCTCCATAAGCCTGGGCTAGCACCACAGCTCGCGGTAACACTGACTCTGAGGAGCTCTGCCTTAGGTTCTAAGCATGGATGCTAGTGAAATACCCAAGCAGCCTAAAACACCAATGTAAACTTAGGGATGTGGGATTTGAAGCTGGGATCTACAGCATTAAAAGCACAAGCCTCTGCTGCTTGAGCAAAAGAACTCAGGGCTGCAGCCACACAGGTGTGTTCTGAGAACACCTGACAGGTCGGGCCCTGCAGGCGAGCTAGGTGGAGTGAAATCCACACCCCTGAGCGACACTGTTAAACCAGCCTAACCCCCAGTGCAGACAGGAGAGAGTTCTCCCGCCAACCTGACTACCTCCTCTCGGGGAGCGGGAGAATCCCTCCTGTCGGTAGAGGTAGTGTCTTCACTGAAGTGCTGCGGTTGTGCCACGGTAGTGGCTTATGTGTAGACATTCCCTAAGTACAGTATTATCTAGACCAGCCCTGACAGGTGTTTGTCTAGCCAGCTCTTAAAATCTTCCAGTGATGGAGATTTCACAACCTCCCTAGGCAATTTATTCCAGTGCTTAACCACGCTGACAGGAAAAGTTTTTCCTAATATCTAATCTAAACCTCCCTTGCTGCAATTTAAGCCCATTGCTTTTGTTCTGTCCTCAGTTGTTAAGAACAATTTATCACCCTCCTCTTTATAACAATCTTTTACGTACTTGAAGACTGTTATCATTCCTCCCCCTCCCCCGCCATCTCTCTTCTCTTCTCCAGACTAAACAAACCCAATTTTTTCAAGCTTTCCTTGTAGATCATGTTTTCTAGACCTTTCTTCATTTTTGTTGCTCTCCTCTGGACTTTCTCCAATTTGTCCACATCCTTCCTGAAATGTGGCTCTCAGAACTGGACACAATACTCCAGTTGCGACCTAATCAGCGCAGAGTAGAGCAGAATTACTTCTCGTGTCTTGCTTACAACACTCCTGCTAATTCATCCCAGAATGATGTTTGCNTTATGTGTAGACATTCCCTAAGTACAGTATTATCTAGACCAGCCCTGACAGGTGTTTGTCTGGCCTGCTCTTAAAATCTTCCAGTGATGGAGATTTCACAACCTCCCTGGGCAATTTATTCCAGTGCTTAACCACCCTGACAGGAAAAGTTTTTCCTAATATCTAATCTAAACCTCCCTTGCTGCAATTTAAGCCCATTGCTTTTGTTCTGTCCTCAGTTGTTAAGAACAATTTATCACCCTCCTCTTTATAACAATCTTTTACGTACTTGAAGACTGTTATCATTCCTCCCCCTCCCCCGCCATCTCTCTTCTCTTCTCCAGACTAAACAAGCCCAATTTTTTCAAGCTTTCCTTGTAGATCAGGTTTTCTAGACCTTTCTTCATTTTTGTTGCTCTCCTCTGGACTTTCTCCAATTTGTCCACATCCTTCCTGAAACGTGGCTCCCAGAACTGGACACAATACTCCAGTTGCGGCCTAATCAGCGCAGAGTAGAGCAGAATTACTTCTCGTGTCTTGCTTACAACACTCCTGCTAATACATCCCAGAATGATGTTTGCTTTTTTGCAACAGCATTACACTGTTGATTCATATTTAGTTTGTGATCCACTATGACCCCCAGATTCCTTTCCGCAGGACTCCTTCCTAGGCCGCCACTGCCCATTGTGTATGTGTGCAGCCGATTATGTCTTCTTAAGTGTAATACTTTGCATTTGTCCTCACTAAATTTCATCCTATTTAATTCAGACCATTTATCCAGCTTGCAGCTTCATTTTGAATTTTAATCCTATCCTCCAAAGCACTTGCAACCCCTCCCAGCTTGGTGTTATCTGCAAACGTTATAAGTGTGCTCCCTGTGCCATTATCCAGGTCATTGATGAAGATATGGAACAGAACTGGACCCAAGGCAGATCCCAGCAGGATCCTACTCAACACGCCCTTCCAATCTGATTGTGAACCATTGATAAGTACTCTCTGAGTACGTTTTTTTAGCCAGTTGTGTACCTACCTTATCGAAGACTTGCATCCGAAGAAGTGGGTATTCACCCACGAAAGCTCATGCTGCAAAACGTCTGTTAGTCTATAAGGTGCCACAGGATTCTTTGCTGCTTTTACCTTATCGAAGGTTCATCTAGGTCTAGGCTATCTATTTCCCTAGTTTGTTTATGAGACGGTTGTGTGAGACAATATCAAAAGCCTTACTAAAGTCAAGCTATAGCGCATCTACTGCTTCCCCCCCATCCACAAAGCTTGGTAGCCTGTCAAAGAAGGATATTAGGTTGATTTGACATGATTTGTCCTTGTTGATTGTTACTTATTACCTTATTTCCTTCTAGGTGCTGACAAATTGATTGTTTGATTTGCTCCATTATCTTTCTGGGCACCAAAGTTAAGATGACTGGTCTATAATTCCCTGGGTTGTCCTTAGATAGGTACTATATTTGCCCTTTTCCAGTCTTCTGGGATCTCTCCTGTCCTCCATGAGTTCTCAAAGATAATCCCTAATGGCTCAGGGATCTGTTCAGCCAGTTCCTTAAATATTCTAGAAGGTATTTCATCAGGCTTGTCTAAGTAATTCTTAACATGTTCTTTTCCTATTTTAGCTTCAAATCCTACCCCATTTACACTGATGTTCACTATCGTAGTCATCCGATCACTGCTAACCTTTTTGTGAAAATTGAAACAAAAAGGGCATTTAACGCTTCAGCCATCGCTGTGTTTTCCTGCAAAAGCTTATGCACATACTTACCTTTATGCACTGGGAGCAGTCCTATTGATTTAATAGCACTGGACCACACTGTCACCCAGCTGGATTGCATCCAGTTCCTCTTGTGATTACAAATAATTGTTAGCAACATCCAGAGTGTGAAATAGACGCCTGTTTCTTGTCTTTATACATCTAAATAAATAAATATCATTCTTTGGCTTCTTTTTTTCTTTTCCAGGTTAGGTGTGATGGCTGGATGTTCATTTGTTTGCCCCGTTTTCCGCTAGGAATTAATTAGGAGATCTACTCAGGACTGCTGTGACAGCTGTCTTGTTACTGCACTTTCCAGCAGTTTGATTAATCTGTGACACTCCAGATGTAAAAGTCCTGTGTATCAACACATGGTTTGCTCTTAAAGTCCATTTAAATCATGACTGCTCTTCTGTTTTTAATCAAACGTCTTAAGAAAGAAATCTATTATCAGGAATTAGCAGGGATGTCTAGTGGGCATGCTGAATGTAAGGGGGGAAATAACTCGCTGGTGCAGAATTAGGACTTCCACTAGATTTTTATCAAGACCAATTTAATGTGTCTACAGCTAACATTTAATATGAGACAGATGTGTTTTTGCATCCTGGGAATGAACTCTAAGTGGAACCCTCTGCAACGCTTGCAGAGTGGTGTTTGGAGTGAAGCCTTTTTGCCATGTATTTAAGTATCACCCATGTTTCATCTTCTAGAATAGCTGAAATTAAATTGCCCTCCCATTGTCTACAGTGGGAGCAGAGTTAGGCCAATGCTCAGCATCTCTGAAAATTCCACACTTGCTTTTCTGTGTCTGCTTGTCTGTCCGTCCTCAAGAGCCAATTGTCTGCTTTAAGGAACAAAGCTGGTAACTGTGGAACAGGCACTAGGCTGCAGTCAGGGAGGGAGTTTTGCTGTCATAAAAAGACTAGAGCTGAGCTTTCCCTGTTGCTATTTGTGGCTAGTTCACGGCGTAGTGCACAGCTCATCTCCAGGCAGTTACGAGCTGTGATCTCCAACACGGAACGCTACAGAAGCAGTAACAACGTGGCCAAGAATTGCTGGCTTGGTAGGACATTAGAAAGAATTTTATCATAGAACTAGAGGACACAGGATTGTTAACGGTCTCTTTGTGGCTACCAACCCTGCACATTTTACACACACTCACTCACATGCACCCTTGCACACACATGGCTGTCCTATAACCTTTGACCTTAACCAGAAGCTACAGGCCACAGCCTGGGCTAAGTCACAGCAGTCGTATGCTGCTTCACCAGTGAAAGTTGCCCCGGGGACAGCTTACTCCTTGCATAGGGAGTCTGGCTCGGGAATGGCAGCATGGCTGATCCCTGGATCCTACCACAGCTCTTTGGAGCTGCTGACAGTGTCACATATTAGAGCAGCCAGAAGGCTGCTCTAACTTAGAGTCAAAGAATCCTAGAAATGTAGGGCTGGACGGGACCGTGCAAGGCATCTAGTCCATCCCTCAGCGCTGGTGCAGGGCTGAGTGTACCTGAACCATCCCTGACAGGTTTGTCAGATACTTGTACTGGCTTCGTTAGACCATAATGCACATCCTTTCCTGTCTCTGGCTTAATCTCAAACTTCCCCGTGGCAGTCCTGTCTGCAGCAATGGTGCAGAAAAAATTCACAGCTCATGCCTGGAGGGAGCGGGGGGAACGTCTGTGGATCCAGGCTTTGCCTTCTCTGCTGAGAATGGTGGCTATTTAGGAGGCTGTTTCTTCATAAGGACTTTGGCTAGTCCCACCAGCTCATTTCACCCGGGCCAACAAGGAACTATCAGCTGGTGCTGACCTGGTTCAGATCTAAACTACTGTCTTGGAGGTGAAAGCTTCCTTATCCTCTTACTAATCCCCTAAACCATCCCGTCCAATACCTATCTATTCTTTTATCCAGCCTCCCTGCTTCACGCATAAGGTAATTTCCAGGCAAGTGAAGATATTTCCAAGGTTATAAATATATTTTTATATTTGCTGGAAGGCAAGTGGTATTTAACTGAGACTGGAAACAAGGAAACAAGAGATTTAAAAATAAGAGAAGCTGGAAGTCAGTGCTTGATGTCACCAAGATATTTGCAAGCCAAAGAAAATCGGAAATAGAATCATATGTGCTGATTTAACTTTCCATTGAAAGTCGGTCAGCCATCTTATGGCCAACAGGTGACCTAGGAGCAGAGTCAGACTGTCAGCCTGACCTCAAGGGCTAGTCCACAAATTATGTGTGTGCGGGAGTGGGGGAGGGAATTTTGCAAAATAAAATAAAATTAACAGGAGTACTTGTGGCACCTTAGAGACTAACAAATTTATTTGAGCATAAGCTTTCGTGGGCTACAGCCCACTTCATCGGATGCATGTAGTGGAAAATACAGTAGGAAGATATTTATACATACAGAGACCATGAAAAGGTGGGAGTAGCCATACCAACTGTAAGAGACCAATCAACTGAGATGAGCTATCATCAGCAGGAGGAAAAAAAAAACGTTTGAAGTGATCATCGAGGTGACCCATAGAAGGTGTGAGGATAACTTAACATGGGGAAATAGATTCAATTCAAAATAAAATGAAAAATCATAAAACTTGTCCCCCTCTTGCTGAAATCCCTCCTCCCCCTCGAAAGAGAAATATTCAACCTGCTCTGCTGACCACTCCTCAGCCAGTCAAACAGTTACCTGCGATGTTCTGCACCTTTAGCAATAAAGGCCTGGCTCATGTCATCACGTGCCTCTCCCAAATGGAGCCTTGTCCCACTACCAGACAGACTGGCCCCGGGGTGGTGACCGTCTGGAGGAAGAATGTTCTGGGTCGCAGCCCCACCCAAGTCAGCAGCAGCAATTCTTCTCCCAACGCTTTTCCGAACCACGGGTAATTAGACGCTGGAACTCACTGCCACGAGCCGTCAGCCAGCCTGAGTGTCCAGCCAGACCCAGGAGGGATTGGCGTGTATATGGAGAACAAAGAGCATGGTCAGTGCGCCGAGGAGAGGCTCCGGGAGGCCCCAGGCGGCGATGGAGAGTCACACCAGCCCCCCCTGCCTGAGCCTGGGGGGCAGGACAGAGACGGGCGAGGGGATGTTCCCTTAGCCACGCTGCAGTCCCGGGGAGCCCGGGGTCCCAGCCAAGGCAGGTCCGTCCCTCCGGCGGGGACCCAGGGCTCTGCCCCCCAGGTCGGGGTCCAGGGACGTGTCCCGGGGCTGAGCTGAGCTGGGGGTCGCTGGCTGGGGGCTGCCAGGCAGGTGTGAGCGGGCCAGGGCCGGGGGCAGGGCTCTGGTGGGAGGAGTGTGGCCAGAGCGCTCTGGAGCCTGGCGCCCAATGACACCTGGGGCTGCCCCCGGGCCTGGGCCCCGCAGACACACGAGCTGCCCAGGGGCCCTGCCTTTGCACCCGGGGCCAGGAGCGATGTTTGATGTTCTGCTCTTTACGGGATTAATAATCTTTTGGCGTCGGAGAATCGCCTGGAAATCTTCCCTGGAAAATAATGAGCAGAGAAACATTTACTGATTAGTTTAATCCCGGATCATCCTCTCTGATGAGCATATATCGAGATATCCTTTAACTGATTTATTGTCAAAGGCTCAGTCGGGAACCCTAGATTTCTGCTCTGCATAGAGGGCGTGGGTGTGCACAATCCATGAGTGTTAGGTGTGCAAGGTGTGCGTGTTAGGTGTGCACAGCATGCGGGTGTTAGGTGTGCAAGGTGCACGTGTTAGGTGTGCACAGCATGCGGGTGTTAGGTGTGCAAGGTGCGCGTGTTAGGTGTGCACAGCATGCGGGTGTTAGGTGTGCAAGGCGCGCGGATATTAGGTGTGCAGAGCGCATAGCGGGGCAGAGCTGTAGACGCACCGTGCACGGATGTTAGGTGTGCAAGGCGCGCGGATATTAGGTGCGCAGAGCGTTAGGTGCGCAGAGCGGGGCAGAGCTGTAGACGCACAGCGCACGGGAGTTAGGTGTGCAAGGCGCGCGGATATTAGGTGTGCAGAGCGCATAGCGGGGCAGAGCTGTAGACGCACAGCGCACGGGTGTTAGGTGTGCAAGGCGCGCGGATATTAGGTGTGCACAGCATGCCGGTGTTAGGTGCGCAGAGCGGGGCAGAGCTGTAGACGCACAGCGCACGGGTGTTAGGTGTGCACAGCACGCGGATATTAGGTGCGCAGAGCGCACGGGTGTTAGGTGCGCAGAGCGGGGCAGAGCTGTAGACGCACAGCGCCAGTGACTGTGCCTGCGCCGTTGCTGTTTCTCGCCCCCAGTGCCGCGTGGCCAGCGGGCAGGACCCCCGTGTGTGTGTGTGTGTGTGTTGGGGGGGGGGGGCGGGTAATCGCCGCTCTCCAGAGGGCCGGGGATTTAAACTCTATTTCTATTCCTCCATCTAGCGGCTTTCTCTCGGGCTGGAGCTTTTATGGTTCATAAACTGATTAGGAACAATTATCTCCGCGTTATCCCCCAACTTTCCAAATGACTTGGCCATATGCATATTTAAGGCTTCATCATCCCCAGCAGCCGCTCAGCCTCCCCTAAACTGCTGAAATTAAACTGATTCGGGGGCGACGTCAAAAATTAGGGTTTTATCCACTAATATCTGGTGGGACAGGAAATTTGCTGTGGGCGGAGGCCGGATTACCGCGTCTAATTACTCCGGCAGATCTGCTCCCCGCCTCGCAGTGAAAGTCTCTTCGTTCAGCAAAACTGCAGCAAAACTGGGAAAGTGACGGCGAGGCGTGTAAATCCCCTGGGTTCTGACCTATATGTGACCGGGGTGCGGCGCTGGGGCTGGAGCAGCGATCGATTCGAATGGAAGTGACAGCGCTGCCGTACTCCGGTGGGACAGGGACCCGGGTTAGAAATGCCCCGAGCACACGGAGCTGTTTGAGGTGCGAAACGCAGCTCAAAACAAACAAGTCCGGGGCAAATTCTGTGTCCTCGGAAGCCAGGTCACTGAGATTTCGTTTAATGGGAATAATGGTGTATGGGATCTACCGACCGACCGGGCATCCACCTCCCTGCCTTGTCTGGCCAGGGTTTTAGAAAGTCGCCCATTACCATGGTACCCGACTGTTTAAACACAAGACACAATTGTACTGCATTTAATTCCTGCCCGATTGGGGTGGGGATGGGGGGGGGGTATGTGTGGACAAGCTGTTCATAAAATGATAGACGGCTCTACTTGTTGGTCAGAAGCCCGCGTGAGGGAAACACTTCCTGTCCTCTCTTCACACCTGACTCACCCGGTTTCTAAGAAATGTCGGGATTCCTTTCGGTCCCAGGAGAAAACCTCCTAATCGTCCAAAGCAAAACCAGAAAGCCCCAGCAATTCAAACTACAATTATCCTAAATGAAAGTTATTGTTTTGCTAATCCCAGGAACAGCTTGCAAAGGGAGATTTGGGTCTTTCTTTAATAATGTAAAGTTAATACGTAGTCCCCTTGTAATTATCTTTATCAGAAGACCCTTGTTTAATCTGCATGTTTAGCAGAAAAGGACCAAATCAAAAAGAGATCTTCTTTAAAGCACTTGCTGTAAGCTGTTTGTAAATCGTTTGCATAAACAGCTGAAGCAAGGAATTGCAATCCAGGTGCAAGATCTGGAATCAGACGAACAAATGACCGAACCCCCCGTTCAGAGCGTGGCTCCGGGGAGACACAGGGATTCCCCCAGGTCTTTTAGGGCGAGGAACAGCCCCACAGGATTTTAGCAGGGCCAGGTTCAATGCTGCTAAACAATAAAGTTGCCCTGGGGTCGGGGGGTGAATTGGGCTCAGTGTCTGGCCTTTACAAGGCCAAGGAAAGAGCTGTGAAAAGCAACAGCGAGTCCTGTGGCACCTTAAAGACTAAGAGTTGTAGTGGAGCAGAAGCGTTCGTGGGTGAATACCCGCTTGGTCAGACGCATGGCTGGAAAGAGGAAATGTCTTCCTTGTACCCAGCCGCCAAGCTGCAGAAGGAGCCACCTTTTCTCCTGCAATGCCCCAGAGCCCCTGCCAGCGCCAAGGGCAGGACGCGAGCCCATCTCCGCCTCACCGAGCTGCACCTTGCAAGAGCCCGAGTGCCCGAGCTCAGTTCTCCACGGCGGGAAAGGACGGAACAAAACTTCCCGTGCTAAACCGATTCCGCCCTCCCCCCGCCTCCCAGGATCCCCCAGGCTGGGGCGCTTCCGCAGGGGGTGTGACACTCCCTGGCTCTGGATCCCCCTTGTCCGACGGGGCCCGGAACGCGGGGCGGGCCGGAGCGAGCGCTGCAGATTCTGTCGCTCGCCAGGTAGCTTGTGGCTGTCGGACACCGCCGGGCACCTGGCCGGGCGAGGCGCTAGGGCGCGGCCTGGGCAGCCCCCGGAGGACACAAGCTCCCGGGCCGGGCCGGGGCGCTCCGCTAGCCGGACCTGGCCAGTGCCCTGCGCGCCCGGGGCGCACGGGCCAGGCTGCGCGGCGCGCTGCGCGGAGGGGGCTGGGCGCAGTGAAACGTGTCCGCGGGGGGGGGGGGGCTCGGTGGCAATTAATCCCCTGGGATTGGGAGCCAGGCCCGCCCCCTCCCCGGCCCCCCTGCGGCGGCGGGGCCCTGCCCGGAGCTGATTGGAGCCGGGCAGCGGGATAAAAGGCTCCGGGGCGGCTCTGCCCCCGTCCATCCTGGGGAGGCAGCGGGCAGCATGACGGGCCGGGAGGAGCCCGCCGAGGGCAGAGCCAAGGGGAAGGCGCTGGTGCCCAGCGCTGCCAGCGAGAAGGCGGCCCGGCTGGGCGCCCCGGCCCTGCGCTCCAAGGGCTTCGCCATCACCGACCTGCTGGGGCTGGAGGCCGAGCTGCAGCCGCCGGCCGCCCCCGTGCCCGGCGCGGGATGCGAGGGCGCCGGGGCCGGACTTGGGGGGGTGTCTCTGAGCGGCGGCTCCTTGCCCCTGGGCTTGGGCTTCCTCTGCGGCTTCGCGGCGCCGCCCCCGGCCGGAGCCCCCTGCCTGCTGCCGGCGCACGTCCCGTTCCTGCAGCCCCGGCCGGAGCTCCACCGGCCCCCCGGGCTCCCCGCCGGCGGGCGCCAGGACAACGTCTCGGGTAAGAGCCCGGCCCTGCCCCGCAGCCCCCGGAGCGCGCCCTGCCCCGGGCTCCCCCAGCCGGGCCCTGCCCCGGGATCCCCCCCCCCCCCAGCCGGGCCCTGCCCCGCAGCCCCCGGAGCGCGCCCTGCCCCGGGATCCCCCCCCAGCCGGGCCCTGCCCCGCAGCCCCCGGCGCGCGCCCTGCCCCGGGATCCCCCCCCCGCCGGGCCCTGCCCCGCAGCCCCCGGAGCGCGCCCTGCCCCGGGATCCCCCCCCAGCCGGGCCCAGCCCCGGGCTCCCCCCAGCCGGCCCCAGCGCCGCACCCCGGAGCGGCCCCGACGCACCCGATGTAACCCCCGGCCCCGCGCTGTCCCTCTGCTCTGTCCGCCCGCGTGGTGCTGAACCGCCGGCCCGGGCCCGCCGCCCGCGGGTGGAGACGCGCCCCTGTCCCCGGGAGGACCGAGCTCAGCCTGGCCCTGGCTCCCGGGGGAAGCCCCTCGGTCCCAGCCGGCTGCTTAGCCCGAGTCACCCCCGGCTGCTTCCCTCTGAGCCTGGGGCCCGGGGCCAGCCTCGCCCCGCGCTCGCTGAATGTCCTTCCCCTCCCCCTGCGCACAGACGGGGACAGCCTGTCCGGGGACAAGGGCGAGCTGAAGACATCGAGTTCCCAGATCAAGAGGAAGAAGCGCCGGCACAGGTACCAGCACAGCGAGGGGCAGCGGGCCGGGCCTTGGGGGAGCCCCTGGGACCATGGCACTGCCTGGGCTCGCCTGTCCTGCAGCGCTGCAGCCTGGGACTGGTTCAGGGCTGGACGATGTCTACACCACAGTGACTGATGTGGTCGCAGGGGTGGGGATGAAGCGGTGTTAGTCATGGGCAGCCAAAGGGCTTTTAACAAGAATTGGCAGGGTTCAGAGACAGCAGCAAAGCTGCCCTGACCAGGAATAAAACTCTAGTGCGGCTCAGGGGCAAATCCAGTGTAAACAGGAACAGATTCAGACCTGATTGCAGGCCAGAGTCATTGTAGACCCCGGCCTGGGGGGGCCCTGCAGGACTAATGGGGCTCCCCGGGTGGCCAGTCACTGTTTGTTCCTTCCCCAGGACGGTGTTTACTGCTCACCAGCTGGAGGAGTTAGAAAAGGCTTTCAATGAAGCTCATTACCCAGACGTGTACGCCCGGGAAATGCTAGCTATGAAAACAGAGCTGCCCGAGGACCGGATCCAGGTAGGTTGTCATGCCCAGAGCCAGGCTGTATTGGCTGTCTCCGCTCTCACCTACATGCCCCAAGAGCGAACGTGCCCAACGCCAATACACTCCCGTGCCCACCTGCCCGCGGAGATGCACAATGGCACCTCCTGGGGCGCTGGGGCTGCTCTGGTCTCCCTCCCCTAGACACCAGTCTCGGCTCTGCGCAGGAGTCCACTGCTTAGGGCCCTAATTCAATAGCGGTTGGGCCGAATCTTCCTGCCTGTCCTCAAGTGGCCCAGTTACTTCAGCGACCGCAATGGCTAGCGTGGGGCCCTGAGCTTTTGCTACTGACTTCCTTAAGAGCAGGGGGTTGGACTAGATACCTCCTGAGGTCCCTTCCAACCCTGGTCTTCTATGATTCTAGGGACAGGAGCCAGGACTAGCTATAACAAGCCCTTTTGGATGACCACCCTTTGGGGCTGCAAACGCAAGGTTATGGGGGAACAGGTGCTCACTGCCCAAGAGCCCTTGTTTGTGCACAATGACTGGGGGGGGGGCAGCCTTTTCCGGGGAATGTCAAAGGTTTCCAGTGCGCCCAGCACAGAGGAGATGGCCGTGCAGGCAGCTGTTCCTAGGGGGTTTGTGTTCACTGACTCCCTCTGGACAGCCACTGGGGAAACATCTGAATAGGGATCCCCAGCACAGGCCTAGAACTAAAGATCCCATCCAGTCATGATAAACCTCATGTAATGCTCTCTCTCTCTCTCTCTCTCTCTCTCTCTCTCTCTCTCTCTCAACACCCCACAACACCCCCTCCAACACACACATACGCACACTTGGGGACACACACCCCCAACACCTTCTGGACATAATCACACATGCACACGTACAAACCCCAACCCACACACCCTTGGACACATGCACTCACCCCTGCCCCTGGATCTCCCCCCCCCCGCAAAGGTCTGGTTTCAGAACCGAAGAGCCAAGTGGAGGAAGCGTGAGAAGTGCTGGGGCAGGAGCAGTGTCATGGCCGAGTACGGTCTCTATGGGGCCATGGTGAGGCACTCCATCCC
Source organism: Platysternon megacephalum (assembly GCA_003942145.1). Classification (NCBI taxonomy): domain Eukaryota; kingdom Metazoa; phylum Chordata; order Testudines; family Platysternidae; genus Platysternon; species Platysternon megacephalum. Next base: position 1,383,641 of record QXTE01000187.1, read on the forward strand.
TCTACCTGAGTCAATCATCAACTCAGCCAAAAGTGGGCTGGTGGGCTCCTGTGCTCCTTGGCTGCTTGGTAAGACAGCACATAGTCCAGGATGGGGTACGTCCCGCTAAGCAATGCTGAGGGAACAGCCAGGTAGCTAGGGAGAGCCTGACGTGCTTTACATTTAAATCTGTTACAAATCTCAGCCTTTCCTTTCCTTACAAACATGCCAGTCTTTTTTGCGGGGCGGGGGGATTTAAAGTAAACAACAAATCCTTAGGTGGTAATTTTCAGAGTCTGTGTTAAAGTGTTTTGAAAAGGGTGTGTTAAAGAACTGATTAGTGTGGGCGACCCTTTTATTGCTATGCAGTAATAATATACTGGGTTATTATTATTTGTTATGATTTTAGCCCCGAGTCAGGGAAATACGTATGCACATATTTAATTTAAAGTTAACTTAAGTGTAACTTAAAGTTAAGCACATGCTTAAGTGCATGTTTGAATAGGTGCTTAATTTATTATATTGTTGTAGTGTCGTAGAGCCGCAGGTAGGGAATAGAGCCCTATCTTACTACATACTTACATGCAAATAATATAGACTCTAGATCCCAGAGAACTCACAATCTAGGATTTAGACAATAGGCAACTGAGGTACCCAAACTCTTTGCGGTCAGATGGAATCTTTCTGCTGACTTCACTGGGCTTTGGATCTGTCCCTAAGGGAAGACATGGACAAATGAGGGGAGAAGAGGACAAGGTAACAGCTGAGCTGGGTGTGTTTGAATTAATTAGTAGGCACAATACTCTCAGTTGTCCCAGGTGGATTTAAGCAATGCATTATATTTACTTACTCTTCTTCATTCTTGAAGGGATGCATAAAAAATCCATGGATGTTACAAGAAAGCCAGAGAGCGAGGAGAAGATGACAGGCAGCTGGAGATTGGACAGTCCTGCGGAGGAATTAAAAATGAAGCCAGCAGATCACCAGAGAAGCTCTGGTGACAAACTCAGCTCTATGGACAATTCAGAAGATACAGCGATTGACCTCTCTAGCACAGCAAAGCAAGAGAACAGGAGTGCTTTGAGGAAATGTCTCAAAGGAGAGCTCCAGACAGATGGGAAGGACAATGACCACTAAACTCAGGGAGCAGGGGAGGGTGGGATGTTAGGAAAACGAGCCCCCTTAACACTTTGGAAAGATAGGACNGTCTCAAAGGAGAGCTCCAGACAGATGGGAAGGACAATGACCACTAAACTCAGGGAGCAGGAGAGGGTGGGATGTTAGGAAAACGAGCCCCCTTAACACTTTGGAAAGATAGGACTATTTATTAATTATTTTTTTCAAACAATGAATACATTATTTTACATGAATTTGAGACATTTTAAAACTGGATCCAGCCAAGATTCCCTCCCCCACCCACAACTTTAAAGCTGTTCGTTTGTAATAAACAGGGCTGAGGGGAAGGTTTTAAAATGTTGGTGTGAAAATGTCCCTGGTTTTTGGGCAGCTCTAGTGATAAATCAGGAAAACCTCCCTTTCATTCTGTAACACAAGCAACTGAAAGACACTTCTGCCAGCTAAACAGGAGCATGACAAGAGTGGAGTTATTCCTTCTGGAACCTGTTGGGTGCAAAGATGGTGCCGGACTTAACAGAAACCTTATTTCCAAAGTTACATTCCAGCGTTTACTGTGATGTACTGGGTAAGCACCAACGTGGCAATTCTCGGTGTTAAAAATATGCAACTGTTCGGCCTCAAGAAGAAGCAGAAGGTATTCTTAAACTGTGGACCGGTTATTCAGCTCTTGTAAGTTGACATAGTGCCATTGACTTCAAGAGAGCCAGGCCAGTTTACACCAGCTGAGGAGCTGTGTATCAGTCAATACAGCCTTATAAATGAATTACACTGTGTATCTTACTTAGAACTTGTATCTGTGCGTGTGGGGGGATGTGGGGGGATATTTTATGCAATAATTTTGTACGCTTTTGAATGTTATTTGATATACTATGCATAAAAGAACTCACACCTTTATGAAAATCAAGCCATAGCTCCCCTAAGAAATTTTATGCTATTTTGTGAATTGACATAGGAGACTATTTTGTAATTCTTAAATGTCCGTAAAACAGTGTTAATGTCAGATCTGTTTCTTGGTCTTTTTATATTTTTGTCTAAAAGCACTTTAGTTATCTGAATTTTCTGAATGTTGCTCTTCCTGTTTTGTCATTTATTTATTATGCATTATTAAATAAAAGTTTTGGGTATCTTTGCTTTTCCATCTGTATTTTTCATAGTAGCTCTGCTTGGATATGTCTTCAGAAAGTGTTATGGCTCTGATCCTGCCTAGAATAGTGTCCATGTCTGGTTTGTGAGCAGTTTTACTGAAATCCATGGGACTATTCTAGGGCATAAAGTTAAACACATGCATAGGTCTTTGAGAGGTTGGGGCCTAAACAGACTCGGCAGGGGGCATCCTGGGTAATTCATGTTGTAAGTCGTTTTGAAGATGAAAACCATTGTAGAGGGGGCTTTCAGAAGTGCCTTAAGGAGAAAGGCACCCAACTCCCATTGAAAGTCACGGGGAGATAAGGGCCCACTTGATAAGGGATAGGTATTGATTAAGTTATCCTGCCGTTAATTATTTTGTACAGGAAACTCCACTGAACTTGCAGGGGATTTTGTGAGCAGATCAATGGCAGGTAGAGGGCGAATAACTTGCCGTGGTATTGATGTAATGGCCTCATTTAGGCCTGCGCCCACCTCCTGGTGTTTTCAGTGGGGCAGTTTCGGGCCCTTTGTCTGAGTGTCGCTGTAGCTAGAACGTGAGAAACAAATGGTAATGTACAAAGCCAAATGTATTTCAAACTCTCCCCTCCCCCCTGGATGCACTGCCCTGTCTCCTTGGCACATGAATGCTATCATCTCATGCTTCTGTAGGGTGAAAGAACAGACCCAGAACCGCTTCATAGTTCTAACCGTCAGAGTATCCAGGATGGCAGTCGTAAAGAACTAAAGGGGTCAGAATGGCGTCATTACTCAAAACTCCCCGTTAATTACAGGGCCAAAGGCCCTAAACTGATGGTGGAATGTGCTCTTCTGAAATATGGGAGGAAGGCAGATATTAAAACCATGTCACCAAAATTGACTTTTGTCTGTAATTTGTACCCTTTGTACATACTCCACCTAGCACGCTCCTGCTTGTGCATAAGGCAGAATTGGCCCACATGTATGTTGTAACAGCAGTATTGAAACATTTCCAGTTTTATCTGCTGGCCAAAATGTAACAGAAAATGATCAAAAGGCTTTATTAAAATCTGGGTAATTCCAGTCTGGAAACATTCCTAATACAGATCAGCATATAAATGGCCCTGTAATTATGGTTTACCTGTCCCTGGCCATAGGAGCAATAGGAAACTGGCAGCAACAGCTCTCCAGGGTTTCTAGACTAATATGTTTTTGAACACTGTCAGGATGGCCATGCCTACCTGGGAGGAGGGAGAAAAGGCGATAGGGTCAGGGGAATAGTGGCACTGAGAGTAAGTGTCTCAGATACGGACTTTGTACTAGAAAACTGTACAGCTGAAAAAGTGACCCGCGATGATGGGGGAGGGGTCATTCCATCCACGATTAGGGACTATGATAGCTGAGACTTGGCACATTCAGTGCCTAATCCTGATTCGGCAGCATTTGCAAACGGGTGATCTGGGCTGTGGAGTGCTGGCACTGGTATTTTCCTATATTTATGCCCCCGCGTTTGGAACGGATGCAGATGGTGGATCTTGGTTACTGACACATATGGCAACAGTGGGGCTATTACTGATGGCATGGGCAAGAGTGTCTTCATTGCGCATGCTCAGAGGTTGTCCTCGATGACTTGAAATGGACTGCAGGATAACAGCCTGTCTGAGCCTGAGCTGTAAACCCGCTGTGGGGGGCGTCTGGTAATACAGGGGATCTCTTCCTATAGACCTCAGGTATTTCGTACTGTAAGGCACTGAGGTGCTGCCAATACACCACCAAGGGGCTTCTGCCTTAGCCAGCAGTACAAAGCACGTCTCAGAGATGTGGTACTCTCAGGATAAGATTCCCTTTGGAGTGGGGACCGAGCAGAAAGGCCTCCATATACCACTTACGGCTCACATTGGGGTGAGTCGGTACAGCAGCAGGAAGAGTCCCCTGTACACTGCCTCCATGCCACAGAGAGGGTCCCTGGGCTGGCCCCTGATAGACAGAAAACAGTGATGGAGGCAGGGCAGGGCGGGGCCATGAGAGCCACATCCCTGTGGATCTCATGTCTCCCAACACACTGTGCAAGTGGCCTGGGGAAGCAGTGGTTTCTGCTGGAGTACGGGCTGTGGGGGCTGGGTGACAGCCCCACACAATGACCCTGGTTTGGGGGGAGGGTAGATTTCACCCTCCCAACCCCCCCACTTCCCTGGCCTACAGGCTGATTGCTTGCGCTTCTGACTTTATTATATTATTATGGCAGCACTTGGAGGCCTCAGCCAGGCTGGCGTCTCCTTGTGCGAGGCACGGCACCCACACGTAGCAAATAGCAGCTCCTGCACCAAGGAGCGTTCCGGTTAAGGCCCCAAGCTTGGAGACACTTAGGCATGTGAGTATCCCACTGAAGTCAAGGGGTTAAATTAAACACGTGTGTGTTTGCACTGCAGGAGCGGGACTACAAGACAAGGCACAACGGGTGGATAAAAAACACACAAGCAGGTGGAGGAGGAGGGTGATACAAATCTAACAGGATGTTTTAGCAGACTAGATGTGGCCCGATAGCAAGTATGAAAAATCGGGACACGTTTTTTCCCCAGGAGGGCTGGTATAGTTGCTTAAATAAGACAAAGCCCCTAATATCGGGACATCTGGTCACCTGACTGTGAACACAATTCATAACCATCCAGTCACAGCAACCAGGCGTACTTGTCTGACTCTTAGGAACAAGGGCCTGATCCAGATCCTAGATAAGTGACTTCAGGGGGTAGGATCAGGTCCTGACTCATTGATGACAGGGATGAACCAGCAAAGGGCTAGAGAGTCTATTTAGATTATAAACTCTGAGGGCCAGGAACTGTCTCTTACTGAATATCTTTGTACAGCACTTAGCCCAGTAAAGCCCCCAGATGAGCCGGGACTTCTAGGTGCTTCTGTAACCAATGATGCTGATGTTATAACGATACGACTAAACTCTTTGGGGCAGGGACAGTGTTTGTACAGTACTGAATACAATAGGGCCTAGAGGTGCTTCTCTCTCATAATAATTTGATTTTTCACCCCTGATTTAAGTGAATGGCATATTCTTGGAACAACAAGAGTATACGGTTCCACCACTATTCCAGAGACAGCCACCTCCACACTGGGATGTCCAGAATGGAAACGTAAAATGTGGTAAAGAATTCTGTGACAGGATCCCCGGGGTGCAGCCTGGGACCGTGGGACTGCGGTGCCCCCTTAACTCTCCAGGCTGGGCTGTCTCTCCCAATGCTGTGCTAGTGACAAGCAGCAAACCCCTCCAGGCACTGTTATCACTCAGCACAATAGCATGTGGAGCCCCACACCCAGCTAGATTGCATGAATGCTCCCAGAGCCACTCATGAATCATACAGAGAAAGGCACCAGCCAAATCCCCTTAGCTCCCAGCACTGTACCCCAGGAATATACCGTCTTGCACTGCATAAGACAAGCAATGCACATTTATTAACTGATTCACCACTTTATCAATGGAAAGTGGATATACGCCAGCCTTTGTAAACCTGGTCAGGTTTATCAAACACTTCAGGCAAACTCACTGATAAAGATAAACAGTTAAACAAATTTATTGACTACAAAAGATAGATTTCAAGTGATTATAAGTGATAGGCAAAAAGTCAGAGTGGTTTCCAAAAGAAAAGAAAATATAAACACGCAGTCTAAACTCTCAATCCTATTAGACTGGGCAACATACTAGATCATAGAATCATAGAAGTGTAGGACTGGAAGGGACCTCAAGAGGTCATCTAGTCCAGTCCCCTGCACTCATGGCAGGACTAAGTATTATCTAGACCATTCCTGACAGGTGTTTGTCCAACCTGCTCTTAAAAATCTCCAATGATGGAGATTCCACAACCTCCCTGGGCAATTTATTCCAGTGCTTAACCACCCTGACAGTTAGGAAGTTTTTCCTAATGTCCAACCTAAACCTCCCTTGCTGCAATTTAAGCCCATTGCTTCTTGTCCTATCCTCAGTGGTGAAGAACAACTTTTCTCCCTCCTCCTTGTAACAACCTTTTATGTACTTGAAAACTGTTACATCCCCTCTCAGTCTTCTCTTTTCCAGATAAAACAAACCCAATTTTTTCAATAATTCCTCGTAGACCATGATTTCTAGATCTTTAATAATTTTTGTTGCTCTTCTCTGGACTTTCTCCAATTTGTCCACATCTTTCCTGAAATGTAGCAACCAGAACTGGACACAATACTCCAGTTGAGGCCTAATCAGCACGGAGGAGAGCAGAAGAATTACTTCTCCTGTCTTGCTTACAACACTCCTGCTAATACATTGCTTTTTTTGCAACAGCGTTACTCTGTTAACTCATATTTAGCTAGTGGTCCAATATGACCCCCAGATCCCTTTCTGCAGTACTCCTTCCTAGGCAGTCATTTTCCATTGTGTATGTAGATTAAGCAGTTTGTCTCACCCCACTGGATATTGCAGTTCACAGTACACAGGTTTCACCCTTGAAACCTGGGCCAGTCTCTCCTGTTGGAGTCTTCAGTTTTCTGAGCATCCTTGTTGCTTGCAGCATAGGTGGGGGGAGGAGAAAGGCCAGGCATGGGCCCCTGTGTTCTGTTTTATACCCTTAGTCCAGGTGCTTGGAGAACACAAGTCCAGGCATGTCAGGGGGGCATTGCGAGTCCCCAGGCAAGGTTGAGCAGTTCCCCTGGTGTGGCCTCATGCAGGTGAGTCATTGCATTGTAGCTCCCTGGCTGGACAATGGCTGTCGATGGTTGTTTGACACCCGCCCGGGCGCTGGTTACTTTCCTTGGCATTGTCTCTGGAGAGCTAGTATCTGGGCGCTTCCCAAACCCACAACATATTTTAGTGACAACCACACAACACAATTCTCATAACTTCATATGCATTAATGATATACATATTTAGATAGAACAGTGACTTTCAGCAGATCATAACCTTTCCCCTGATACCCCACATGGCCTGCTTTGTATGCAATATCACAATGATATATAAATGAGGAATATGGGGGTGACAGTGCGCTCCCCCAAGGTATAGAATGTCACAAATTCCACAACATCTTTTTCATAGATCTAGGTTGCAACATTTCCTGCCACATTTACATCTTTTCTCTGTGCCAGATGTACAGCTCTATCCTGGGATTTAAAACAATCTGCTGAACTAATCATCATCGAGGGGGAGGCGCAAAAAAGAAAAAAAAAGAAAAGTGAACAAAAGGAGCTTATTTCAGGTTGGGTCCCGGAGACTGACTGGAGAATGTTTTCTGAGTATTTATACCGAGACAGAGGGGTCTTCTTGGCATGGACCTAAACCAGACTTTGTAAAATGAAGGCTGTTGGGTTTTGTTTGTAGCAACATCTGCATTCTGCCATCACTGGATGGCTTAGTAATAGTCATCTTTAACTGGCATTTTATCTAGGCTTATCCTGTCAAGCTGCTTGATGGACTTTTAGATTGGAAGATTAAGCAAATGTGAAGATTTTAACAGAGCGCCCCCCAGTGTAAAACGGAGGTGACTGGGCAGTGGAGAAAATGTGTCATTCGTACGGCAGCACCGGTCAGGAACAGATGCTGTTATTTTCTGTGAGGTTCCAGAAAGTGCTGATCTAGCCTGATCCAGAGTCCAGAGAAGTCAGCGCGTCTTTCCATCACTTTCAATGGGCCCATGTTCCCATCCTCCACTTAGTCCTACAATCCATACATAGGTGATGGAACTGGGGGCAGAGGGGCTGCCGCACCCCCTGGCTTGAAGTGGTTTCCATCATGTCCAGGGTTTACAGTTTGGTTCAATGGTTCTCAGCACCCCCACTGTACACACTGCTCCAGCCCCCTGACTGCATATAATCACATGGCTGTTGATAATTAGACAGCACAGAAGATTACAATGTTTATTGAGCAGCCCCATGTCCTGGCTTTATGTGTGACACCAGGAATCATTGCACATGCAGATCCTTCAGTTTTCCTGCCACCGAAGGTCCCACAGAACAGCACACCCATGAATACGGAGAAAGCCAAACAACCAGGGCTAGCCTGGGTAAGCCCTGGGAGGTGCTGTCATCAGTATCCCAGACACACCTCTGGGGCACAGTGCCCATCCCCCCACCCCCGGTTTTCCCCTTGCTCGGGGTGGGCACGCGCTTGTAGTTTGCCACTGGTTATTACTAGCAGTATAGTACAACAACAGCCATGCCAGCTGAGCTGTACTGGGCTGTGCATTGTGGGTTGAGACATGTCATAAATATAAAGGGAGGGGTAACAACCTTTATGTATGCAGTAACATAAAATCCCTCCTGGCCAGAGGTACAGAATCACTTTACCTGTAAGGGGTTAAGAAGCTCAAATAACCTGGTTGGCACCGGACCAAAAGGACCAATAAGGAAAGAAGATGCTTTCAAATCTGGGGGGAGGAGGGGGAGGTTTTGTTTGTGCTTTCTTTGTTTTGTTCCCTCTCTGGACAGAGAGAGAAACCAAGCAGGTAACCCATCTCCTGAAAATATACCTGAAATGATACATCTAAAATTACAGAAATTATAAGTAAAGGCAAGGAAATGCATTAGATTATCTTTTGTTTTAGCTTGTGAATTTTCCCTATGCTAAGAGGGAGTTTTATTCCTGTTTTTTTGTAACTGTGAAGCTGAGCCTAGAGGGGAGTCCTCTGTGTTTTAAATCTTTTTATTTACCCTGTAAAGTTACCTTCCATCCAGATTTTGCAGGTGTGATTCTTTTACTTTTTTTTAATAAAATTCTTCTTTTAAGAACCTGATTGTTTTTCAGTGTCCTAAAAACCCAGGGGTTTGGTCTGTGCTCACTTTGTAACCAGTAGGTTAGGATATTATTCTCAAGCTCCCCAGGAAAGGGGGTAAAGGGGCTTGGGGGAATATTTTGGGGAAACAGGGACTCCAAGTGGCCCTTTTCCCTGGATTTTTGTCTAAATCACTTGGTGGTGGCAGCAATACCGTCCAAGGACAAGGAAAGGATTTGTGCCTTGGGGAAGTTTTAACCTAAGCTGGTAGAAATAAGCTTAGGGGGTCTTTCATGCGGGTCCCCACGTCTGCACCCCAGAGTTCAGAGTGGGGAGGGAACCCTGACAGGGCAGAACCAAGCCCCTGCCTGTTCCTCATCTCTCCCTGCCCACTCCCACCTGCTCCGGGGGCACATCGAGTGAGCAGGCCCCCAGCGCCCATTTACCAGGCTCTATGTGCCTAGCACACACAGGGATAAAGGGGGATTCATCATTCTATTAGTCTCCCACTTATCTTTGCTTCTTTTTGTCTCTTCCTTTGCTCGGTGGGTTGAGCCTGCAGCCCTCACCCAACTCAATACACATTACTGGAGGGGCTCAGTGCACAGATGTTTCAGAACTGGGCTCTCTGGTCCAGATCCTCAAAGGTTTTTAGGCCTCTAATTCCGTTTAAAACCAATGGGAGTTAGGCACCTAAATACCTTTAAGGATCTGGGCCCAAGTTCCCATTGCTTTATTCCAGCCCCTATCGCGGATGTACAGGGCTGCACACCGTCCTCAGCTGCACACACATGGCTCCTCTTCCGTTCATTTCTCACCTCAGGGTACAGTCTGATCATGGGCCGAGATTTTCAGACGTGACTAGTGGTTGTGGGTGGTGCATTTGACACACCTTAACAAGGTTTAATTTTCAGAGAGAAGCTGCTCAGACGTTTCTGAAAGTCTGGCCCCTTGCACACAATTCAAGTTGGGCATCTAAAAATCGAGGCCCCTCAAATCACTAGCCCCCCCTGAAAATCCTGGCCATGATCTCCCCATTTTCTCACCAAGGAGCAGGTGGGGCATGGACTGTGGTGAATACGGCAGCTCACAAGGACTTCAACACTGTTGCCTAAAAAGCAGTGCTAGGCACTACTACAGAACACAAGGTGGCAATGTTCCTTTCTTTATATTACCACAGCCCCAGCACGGACAGAGCGTTTGCTGAAGAAATGATGTCGAGTCCCCCACGCCCCCATGTGCACACAACTGAGTGTTGTGGTTGGTGTAGTTCAACACCTCCCAGCCTTGCCGTTAACCCTTGGCAGGGTCAGGGCTCCAGGGGCTGACGCACTGGAGCCCAGACCTTGTGCAGAAAAATCAAAGAGCCTCTTTTTGGTTATCAAACTTTTTACGTTTGTAAAGTGTGAATTAATGGGCTGAGGACGAGCTTTTCATACAAGTCAAAGGCCCAGATCAATGGGAGTTAAGTGTCTGAGTCTCTCTGTGGGTCTAGCCCATTGTGACTTAGGAGCACACGTTCCCTGGACTTTCAGCAAGACTCTATAATACTGTATCCCATTGACATCCAATGGGACGTGTGCTCCTAAGTCACGTAGCTGCTTCTGAAAATCACCCCCCCCCCACGTTTATCCTCAGACGTGTGGGAGCTGCTCTTGGCTCCTCTGAGGGGCAGGAAGAGAAGGGGCAGGGAGCAGCCAGCCAGCCAGGAGCAGCTGAAACTGGGACTGTTGCACTGGAATGGGATGGGGTATAAGAACATAAGAATGGCCCAAAGGTCCATCTAGCCCAGTATCCTGTCAGCCAACAGTGGCCAATGCCAGATGCCCCAGAGGGAATGAACAGAACAGGGAATCATCAAGTGATCCATCCCCTGTCGTCCATTCCCAGCTTCTGGCAAACAGAGGCTAAGGACACCATCCCTGCCCATCCTGCCTAATAGCCATTGATGGACCTATCCTCCATGAATGTATCTAGTTCTTTTTTGAACCCTGTTATAGTCTTGGCCTTCACAACATCCTCTGGCAAAGAGTTCCACAGGTTGACTGTGCGTTGTGTGGAAAAAATACTTCTGGTTGGTCAGGAGGCTTTACCGTAACCCCGTGATTAATAACGTATGCCACCTTCCTGCTCACCCTACTTCTAGCTCTGACTCCAGACCTACCTAGCCCCTGGTGTCGTTCAGAGCAGTCTAAAGGGGCCACAACCCCACTCACGGATTGCCAGCTCACAGGGCAGGCTGGCCAGGCCCCCCACCCATCCTTGGCACCCCTCCCTCTGCGAGGATGGGCTGAGAAGGAGGGTGTGCAAGGATGGGACCAGCACAAAGGGGATTTAACAGGGCGCAGAGTCTATGCTGCTGAGTTGGCTGGTGTCTATCCCCACCCCATCCCCCCTTCTACCAAAACACAAAAGGCAGAACAGAATCCCCTCCACGGATCCCAGGGGGAATCCTCCAGGTCATGGTTGAAGCTCCCCCTTTTTCTCTTCTTTATCCCCCTAGCCTAAGGGATAACTTTGTGGCCACCATTGTTCTGTGCCTGGAAGATTGGAAAGGGCTCCTTTGGGAGCTTATCCACACCGCTTCTTTATGTTCAGCACCAGATCCTCAGCAGTAAAGGGATCAGAGATGGCGGGACCAGCAGGAGGGAGCTCTTCCTGCTGCAGACAGAAGAGACGTGCTAGAGCCAGGCTACTAAAACTGCTGGCCTAGTAATCTACGAAGAGCCAAAGCCAGGCTAGGGAGCGAGGTGCCAATCTGAGCCTCAGAAGGTATGTCTACACTGCGAGAAAAGCCCTGCAGCATGGCCACAGCTGGCTCGGGGCAGCTGACCCGGGCTTGCAGGGCTATATAATTGCAGTGTAGGTGTTTGGGCTCAGGCTGGAGCCTGGGCACTGAGACCCCACAAGGGGGAGGGTCCCCGAGTCCGGGATCCAGCCTGAGCCCAAACACCTACACCGCAATGATATAGCCCTGCTCTCCAAGCCCCGGGAGCCCCAGTCAGCTGACCCGAGGCTTCTGATCGCAGTGCAGACATACCCAGAGAGTGAAGTAATGGAGCACAACAGCCCTTTAACAGTCAGGGTGAGCTAACTCTGCTAAGGAAAGTTTCCGGTGCCTCCTATGCATGCTGTGACTTCCTGTTTGAGAAGTGCTTTGAAGATGTAACCAATAACCATACCACTCTAGAGAAGTGATGTTATCAATAAAGCTAATTTGCAGAAGAGGAGCACCACGTGCAGGGGAAAAGGAAATGAACGTAAGGGAAGTTATATAAAACTGAACAGAAAATAAGATGAAGCAAAGAACTGAAGCCTCTAGAGTGGGATTGTTTTCCTCACCGTAATACTTTGGAGACATGTTGGACTCTAGAGGTAACTCCGGGGCAAGGTTTCCAGGAACCAAAGAGCGAATTCTCCTGGGCCAGGCAAAGTGATGTAGCTTTATTGGCTTCAACAGGCGATTTAGGCCAGCAGAGGATCTGGCCCATTTGTTCTAAAGCACAGCTCCAGCTGGCTGTGCATTCTGAAGGGCTACATGGAAAAGATCTGGGACAGCACTTGAGAACTTATTTTCTTCCAAAGAAAAGTCCCCTAGCGGGGAAGCAGGAAGGAGTGTGAACAAAGCAGACAAAGACAGCTGATTCATAGGACTATTTGTTCCCTCTTGTTGTTCCTGCCAAGCCACAGAAGGGACCTGCCTGATGTTAGAACAAAGGAAAGGCACAAAGGCTGCCAGTGGTCAAAGAAGCCAGCAAGAACATTCCAGCTCCAGAAGACAAACACCTAGGGGACAGGCTGCAGCTTTACCACAAGCCTCGGCAGTGCATAGCTGTGATCTCCCAGAACAGATTCTGGGCCCTACAGTTACCTTCCTGCTTAGCCCCTTTCTCTGGGGGCTGAATGGGTGTAGTCATTTGCTGGTATATGTTTTACCTCCACTTGCCATGGGGGCTGATGGCGACATGTGCTGGGCCACAATGGTCAGCACATCATGAGGACCCACCCAGTTAGCTATTGCTTTCTGTAGCTGCTTGTGATGCTTCAGTCAGTCTGTGGAGAGCAGTTGTAACAGGGAGGCAAGGTGCCAACAGAACTTGCTACAGAGCCTGCAGCTAAAGCTGAGTGAAGCTGAGTGTTTGTATTTTGCTAGGGACTGCGTGAGTGTTTGGGTGCAGATTGCATCGATTTCCAAAACTCCTTCCCCACTTGGTGTTTTGCTTTGAGAACAGCTGTGTTCATCAGAAATAAACAGAGGCTGAATATATGGCAGAACAGGATAAGCCTGTAGCAAATTGTAAACTCCATTTGAAACATATCTTAACTTGCTTGAGGGCAGCCTATTGGATTGCATTCCAGAATAAGTCAACACAGCAGCGGGGAGCTGTAATTCCCAGCCTGGGTAGATGGACAGGCACTTTTCCAGCTGCAGGCGGGGGGTGGGTTGGCTGTGGTGGCACAGGCTAGCTGCCAGAGTGCAATGTCCCCCTACTCCCTGAGTACGTCCCTGGGCTGACAGCCCATGCGCATGGACACACTGCTGTTTTCAGGTGCTAGCTCCAGCACATGTACATCTACCTGAGCTGGGAATCCCGCCTCCCTGCTGCAGTGCAGATGTACCCACAGACAGCTGCCTTGGCCAGGAAAGGGTCTTGTCACCTCATTGAACGGACATCACTGAAGCGCCATCAAGACTGCAATCTGGGCCCCTCAGTTTTGATTGTCTCCCAGCGACCGGCCCCTACCCTCCTGGAACAAGGGTCTCTCCACATGGGGCCCCACAAGGAGGAGGAGTGTGTGGCTGGAGAGGGTTGGAGTTTCCCAGTGGCAGAGAGACAGAGACCCACCTGTCAGGACTAGTAGGAGAGAGCACAGCTGGGACTCTGCCCTGCCTGAAAGGCTGACAAAAACAGACTCAGAAGGGGAGAGATCAGACCAGGGGAGGACGCGTCTCAGGACTTCTGTAGTTTTCTGTATCTCTCGAGTACTTCCCTTTCTGCTCCAGATGTCCTGTCTTTACAGCACCTCCCCATCCGGCTCTCATCCTTAATTGGGCCTGACCCACCCTCCAGGTGCAACGAGGTGGGTTAACTGGCCTCTCCCGCTCTCTTTAACTCTTCTCGAGCCAGGATGGGGCATAAGCCCCATCACACCACATTTGCACTAAACTGGGCCCAGATTAATTGCAAGCTTCCCAACACTTGCTGGGCCAGATCCAGACAGCCCTACTCACCCCGAATAGATCCTTGCTCCATAAAGACTCCCACTGACTTCAGCGGGACTGTGCCTGGCCAGAGGGGGATCTTTCTATGAACCTTTCTATAAGCCTGTGTGCACCAAAACATGAAAGCAGGGTTGTGGTTTCAGTGCAGCTGTTTCACACAGCACAATTACAGACACTGTAGTGCAATTTTATCCCACTTCACACCTGTTTCTGTTTTATACCCCTCCCCCACCTCTTTTCCTATTACTTTTCACAAAGGCCCAGCTCCTCAAAGGTATCTTGTAGCAGGTGGTCTGTTTGGGCCCCGAAAGTGAAGCAGCATGTGCCAGTCTATGTTCGGCTGGCCCACTTGCTCCCCTTCCCCTGTGCCATTCCTCTATGCATTGTCACCTCAGATGCACCATACATGCAAGGTCACATAGGTGCTGGAACTAGGGGTGCAGGAGGTGCTGGTGCACCCCCTGGCTTGAAGTAGTTTCCATCATATACAAGGTTTACAGTTTGGTTCAATGGATTCTCAGCACCCCCACTATACACATTGTTCTAGCAACTCTGCGAGGTCACGCCGTGTGGAGAAAAATGGCATCCTCCGCAGACTAGGAATTGTTGTGACCCCATCTGTTGATGGCACAACCCACAGTTTGGGAACCGCTGACTTTGGGGTCATGGTAGAAACCAGCTGAACATGATCTCAAAGTGCGATGTCGGGGCTAAGATATCCAATGCAATCCTTGGATGCAATAGGTAGAGGAATACAGAGTAGAAGTAGGGAGGTATTATCACCCCTGTATATTGTCTTGGTGAGACCATTACTAGAATACTGTGTCTAGTTCTGATGGCCACACTTTAAAAAGGAGGTTAACAATTCAAAAGGATTCAGAAAAAAAACTATAAGACTGATTCCAAGTCTGGAAAACCTGCCTTACAGTGAGAGGCTAAAGAAGCTCAGTCTATTTAACTTTAAGTTAAGAGATGACTTAATTATCATCTATAGCTACCTATGTGGGGTGAAGATTTCTGACACTAGAGAGCTGTTAAATTCAGCAGACAAAGACATAAAAAGATCCAATGGCTGGAAGCTGAAGCGAGACAAATTCAGACTGAAAATAAGGCACAATTTATTTACAATGGGGATAATTAACCACTGGAACAAATTTCCTAGAGATCTGGAGGATCCCCCATCACTTGAGGTCTTTAAATCATGACTGGATGCTTTCTAAATTATATGCTGTAGCTCAACCAGAAGTTATTGGCTTAAATCAGGAACCAAGTTCTCTAACCTATGTTAAGAAGGAGGTCAGACTAGATGATCATAATAATCCCATGTGGCATTGACTTTATGAAAATGTATGAACCACTAATAAAACATTGAGTAAATCAGACAGGTTAGCTTTGGCCCTGGGTGCAGAGGTAAAGCAGCAAGCACAAGATCTGACTGGAATAAAAGTCTCAAGCCTTTCTGGATAAAGGAAAACAAAACTCAGTTTGTCTTGGAAAATATGGGAAACCAGAGCTAAATGAAAAGATTAAAATTATTGTACAGAAGGACATCAAAGCATCTGACCCAGCTTCCTTCACTGAACTCTGGATCTCCAAAGCTCTGAATTTGAAGATAAATGATGAAATAAACCACCTGCTCAAGCAGGAAACCATGACCAGTGCATAAGGAAAACAATTTTATTGAACCTAGAGTTGGCCTGAAAGTGGAGTCTTTTAACATGGAAATTTTTTTTTGTTGAAACTTCAAATACCAAAATATTTCAGATTAAAACCAAAATATTTTGACTAGGAAATGCTGTCACGGTGCCTCATGGGAGTTGCAGTTTGGGTATCCTGCGATTCCATTCTCTTCTATAGGCTAGGTTTCCTATAGCTCCCTTGATGCACCAAGGTCTTTGCTCTTGAAGAAGGGAGGTGATACATCATGGAAGTCCCTGCCCATGGTGCATCATGGGAAATATAGTCTGGCCAGGAAACCCAGCTCATAAAGCAGAATGGGACATGAGGCAACGGAACTACAACTCCCATGAGGTATTGTGACAGCAGAGCCAAATCAACATATTTGGTTCTCAGCCAAAATATTTCAGTTTTCAGATGTTTGGATTTTTTTCCTACAAAAATAGAATTTTTCCAGGGAAAGCAGACACTTTTCACAGAAAATGTTGCTTAGTTGGAAACCCAATTTTTCATTAAAAATAGTTTTGATGGGAAAGTTCTGACCAATCCTAACTGAACCTCCTAATTTATGAACAACACATATTCTTATATGCCAGTAGGTGGCACTCATTCTATTAACTATCTACATATACAAATACATATAGATAGCACATAGCGTTCCTGTAACAGCACACAGGTGGAAAGATCCCTCAGGCTGCTGTGAAAGGGAATAACTTAGCAACGAACCCAAAAGAAATATTAATATTCTAGTGCTCAGGAAGGGGATAGAGAATTACATAAGCACTGCAGAAACAGACATTGTTATATAGATATTGATATACAAATAAGTAAAAGTATATTTGTTCTCAGATATCAGCCCTGTCATACAGGCGAAGATTCCTACTGTATCAGGAATTCAAAGGTGTTGATGTTGTAGCTACTTTGCAGGTCCCTGAGAAAAGCCAGGTTAATCATCAAGCTAAAATGTATTTGTTTTGGAACATTTCTAGAACGGGAAAATTTAAATAAAATTATATTTGTTGTTACTGCTACCCGAGAAAGTCTCAACTTGAATCTGGAAGGAGAGGACTAGAGCCTGTTACTCTGAGAAGAGAAATGAGCCCCTTTTAACAGTAAATGTTCTAAGAGTGAACAGAATTTGAGTACCACACCAATGCTTTTGCATTGCTTTATTGATGCACATGAACCTCGCAGACTATACAGTCCCGTCAGGCCAAATGTGTGCTTAAAACAAACTGTTACTCATAAGTCATTGCTTCCAAAATGTATGGTGTATTCCCCTTCGGCACTCTGCCCTATGAACCGGTCAGTGTTGAGTGGTGGGATTATGACATCAGAGGTAAACTGCCCCTATAAACAGCGTTTTTGTTTGTGAGTGGTGCTGTTGAGAAATCAGAAACCAGTAATGCAGCCATTTCAGTGTGTGTGTTTGTTGAGGGGCAGGAGAGTGGGCATGGATCTAGACCACACAAGCAAATAAAGATGTTTTGTACAGCTCTAGATATCAAAGCTGTCGCTATCCATTCTTTATGTTAACCAAGATGCTCTTCAGTGAGGACAAACAGTAACTATGTTTCTTAGACAGAAGTGATCTGAGAATTTTATCAGCTACAGAGCTCTCCTCCACAAGTACCTTCCTTTCGTTTGTCTGCATGTCTGAAATGTGCCCAGATACCATGGTGAGGGCACATCAGAGCTATGCAGATAAGAAAAAGGAGGGCACAGATGCAAGATATGTGTCAAAAATTGTGCCTGTGGTATACTGTCACACTAATGATCCTGCAGTGTAAATATTGCCTGTGCTAATCTGCCACAGTGTAATGTCTTCTCTATGTATGAAATGACGACTTGGGCCTGATTCTCTTCTCACACTGGTAATATAACAGTGTAACCTCACTGACAGAAGTAATTAACACTGGTGTAATTTAGTGCAGAATCTGCTACCTGACTGGTTGGACTCTGTCTTTTCAACCTCCCCTTGGATGTTAGGGAAAAAAAAGCCAGCTTAAAAAAATAATCCTCTAAACCATCTCTGGAAAAGAAACAGTTGGCCAGAGAATAAGTTGCACCTTGGGCAATGCCAGATGTTTGATGGCTTACAGGAGGGATGTTTGTATGGGGTATTAGGGATAGGGTCAGGTGAGGAAGAAATGTGTGGGAGTTGGGGAGGGTGATGTGCAGGGTATATGAAGGGCTGTGAGGAAGATGGGGCGTGTATAGGGGATTGGGTGGGGGACCATTGGGAAGGCTGTAAGGAGGATGGGGGAGTGCATAGGAGTTCAAGAGAATGTATGGGGATAATGAGGAGTGTAAGAGGTGTATATAGGGGCTATGGAGAGTATACCGGGAGCGCTGTGAAAGTGATGGGGGAGTGTTTGGGGGCTTAGCAAAGGTATAGGGGAGTGTGCGGGAGTTTAGAGGGTGTACAGGGGTTTAGGGGCTGTATAGGGGATGGTATGGGAGTTTCGGGGGAGTACAAGGTGTAGAGGTTTAGGTGGTATATGGTGGAGTTTATGGGTTGGATAGGGATTTAGGGGATCCTAAGGGAGGGTGTGTGGTTTAGAGGGTTAAGGGGGAATGTATTGGGTGTATCGGGGAGGGTATGGGAGGTTAGAGGGTGTGTGGGGCATATGGAGGATTAGAAGGCATATGGAAGAGTGTATGGGGCCCATAGGGGTTTAGGAAGTATATCTGGAGTGTATCAGGGAAGAGAGTATATAGGGAGGGTATGGTGCATATAGGGCTTGGGGGCATATGGGGGAAGTGCACAGGGCGTACAGAGGTTTAGGATGTGTACGATGGAGTACACAGGGTGTATATGAGTTTAGGGGGTGTATAGGGGACTGTACAGGGCATATAGAGGAGTTTAGGGGGTGTCGAGGGCTTTAGGCGGTGTATGGGGGTTTGGGGGATTACAGAGGAATGTACAGGGCGCAGGGCTGCCAGGGAGCGTGTAAGGGGTTAGGGCTGTGTGGGGCA